>WWNC01000221.1:0-303546 GCA_011125475.1 Melanerpes aurifrons
GTGAATGGCTGATGTGCCATTGAGCCCTTCCCTTTGCAACAAGGGAATTGGTAGGGGAAGACCTCTGTGCTCACACTGCTCGTTACACTCATAGCTTGCATGCTCGTTACTCTCTCAGAGCATTACTTTGTTTTAGCAATGTAGCTCGTGTTGGGCCTTCACGACAGCAGCCTGCCTCTTTCCTCTAAATCTGTGGATACTGCCCTTGGTCTATAACTATGAACTCAAACAGTCTCAGACTTGGAATGGGTGAAACATCTCCAAACCCAGTCGCTGTGGATGTAGCCCAGCCACCGTACGCAAGATAAGTCTGCCCACAGCTCAGCCTAGAGAGATATTTTTCCATCAAGGATTGTGAATTGACTTTTGCATCGGCACAGCCGAGCGTGGCCCCACGCGTTTCACCACCAGCCATGCATCCAGACTCCAGCCTCAGTGACCGCTATCCTGTGTCACGCCCGCCAGCTCTGCAGCCAGCTCATATCTGCAGAGTAGCTGCCCAGTCCAACCTGACCGAGATCGGTCGGCAGCTGTGGGACAAGCCGTAAATTTGGGCGGCAGAGACTTTGCCTAGGTTTAGAGACACAGACGCCTCAAGCTCGGAAGAGGAGGTCACTTTTAACAACACATTTGCCCTGTAATAAGGCAGGAAGTCACGGCAGCCCGCAGCGGCCGCAGGACCACCAGAACCTAGATTCGCCCTTTTCTGCACCCTAGTAGTTGCGAATTGCAGGAAAAACGTGAGCCAAATGAGACAATTACTGACTTCCTGTATAGGGTTTCAGCCACGGGAGCTGATCTGGTTTCTCCTGAGTGCTGAAGAGGCTGGTACAGACTGAGGGCTTCGAATGTATTCTTGAGTCCAGGCCCCAACGGGAATTATTCCCTGAGTGCCCAAATCACTTATTGGGCTGGGGGCACAGATGCTCTGAGAGAGACGAGCCCATGGTCATACAGATACAGACCCAGCTGAACTGTCTGCAGCAATTGAAAGATGTCGTGTCCAAGCCATGCACGAAGGTGGTCTCCACGCACGCTTTAAATGCACTCATTAACCCTCAGAGGATTAAACCTCGCTCAGGAGTGCCTAACGCCTTTAAGGGATGCTTAATTGACCAAATGGTGCAAATTAAACAGGCAGTTAGAAGGAACCAAGGCTCCGATGATTCTTGCCAGCACATCCCAACCTGAAAGAACTGTGAAGGGACTTAGCAGATTACGGGATCTTGTTGCGTATCCAGTTCATGCACCCTCTGGGAATGGAGATCGTGGAGAAGCAATTAGCTTCTTTGTTCTAGTAGTGTAGTGCTCGTGTTGGGCCTCACTACAGCAGCCTGCCCTCTCTTCCTCTAAATCTGTGGATACTGCCCTTGGTCTATAACTACAAACCCAGTCTCAGACTTGGAATGGGCGAAACATCTCCAAACCCAGTCGCTGGCACGAGCCCAGCCACTGGACACAAGATAAGTCTGCCCGTGGCTCAGCCCAGAGAGATTCTTCCATCAAGGATTGTGAACTGACTTTGCATCAGCACTGCAGAGTGTGGCCCTGCACTCCTTGTCAGGTCACCCAAGGCTTCCTGGCTCCAGATGTGCCAGGTCTTTTCTTCTTCTCCTCTCTCCTTCCCTTCCTTCCTTCCTTCTCCTCACTCCCAACCTGCTCCACTGCTCACTTGTGCTCAGCTTGCCAGCAGCTGGCCTCTGCTGCTGCCATTCATTCTTTCCTCCTGGCACTGGCCAGATGCCTCTGAGTATTTCCAAGAAGGACAATCCCCACTTCTCTGGGCATCATGTTCCAGTGCCTGCTCACCCACATCAGTTAAAGCCTTTCTGATAACTCAGACAGAGCTTCCTGGCTTTCTCAGCTCTGCCCACTGCCTGTGATTCTGTCATGGGCACCTTCTGAAAAGAGCCTGCCTCCATTTCCTTTTTAGACCCTGTCTGCTGGGTTTGTGTGGAAAGGTTTGGCTGTGGGTGGGCTACAGGGGTGGCTCCTGTGAGAAGATTTAGAACCTTTGCCAGGCTGAAAAGAGCCTGTGGCACATCCCCAGGGCTGTTGTCCAAGGCTGAGCCAATCAGTGATGGTGGTAGACCTCTGTGACAACCTGTTGCAGGAAGGAGAAAGTCAGTGGAGGAGATGGGGAGGAGGTGCTCCAGGCCCATGCAGAGCCCCAGGTGAGGCAGGCTGTCTCCCTGCAGCCCATGGACGTTAATGCTGGGAGCCAAGAGCCTGTGGAGGATCCCCAGGCTGGAGCAGCTGTAACTCCCACAGAAAGTTGTCCTTGAGCAGGCTCCTGTCAGGCTCCCCTGTCAAGAGGACCTCTAAAGACGAGCCCACGCTGCTGGAGCAGACTCGGCAGGACTTGTGACCCTGTGGGGGACACACATTGGAACAATTTGTTCCTGAGACTGAGCCCAGGGAGGCTAAATTTCCGCTGGGGCATTGGTGAAGCAGCTCATGCAGCTCAAGGAAATACTCCCACTGGAGAAGTTCATGAGGGACCAACTGCCCACACAGGAGCAGGGGAAGAGAGTGAGAAGTCCTCTCCTTTGAGGAAGAGGAAGCAGCAGTGACAACCTGAGGTGAACTGACCCAAATTGCCTGCCCTCTGTGTGTCTGCTGGGGAGGTGGTGGGAGGAGGACATAAGAGCAAAGCAGCAGGGAAGCTGATCCCAGAGAGAAGGGAGGGATGGGGGAAGGTGTTTTGAGATTTGGGCTGTTTCTCATTATCCTCAGTTGATTGCTAATCCATGAGATTCATTTCCCCAAGTCAAGTCTGATCTGACTGTGACAGGAATGAGTGAAGGATCTCCCTGTCCTCATCTCCAGCCACCAGCCTCTCATTGTCTTTCCACTCTCCAAGTGAGGAGGGTTCTGACCTCTGGCTTGGTGGGCACCTGACATCTCCCCTCCTCTAGGTGTTTCTTCTTGGATAAGATCCCAGCCCAGGATCTCTCCTCTGTGCTGAGCAGTCCCAGCTCTCCCAGCTTTTCCTCTCAGAGAGAGATGCCTCCAGCTGATCCTTCTTTCTGCCCCTTCAGTGGATTCTCTCCAGACTTCCCTAGCCCTACATCCCTGGGGGTCACAGCTGAATCAGTATCCTCCAGAGCTGAGGAGTGGGAGGAAGCATTTTTCATCAGCTGCTGCAACATTCCTCTGACAGCTGTACAATCTAGTCAAGAGATCTGGGTTGTCATGGCAGGAAATGGGATAGAGGTTTCCTGCTGCACCACACAGCTTGGTGTTGTCAACAAATCCTCCCTGAGGCTGCCTCAGTGCCTCTGTCCATGATGGCAGTGCAAAGATGTAAACAAGCCTGGTCCCAGGACTGATCCCTGAGGGCCTCTGCTTGTCACTGGCTTCCACCTGGGACATGGACCATTGACTGCCACCCTTTGGCTGTGGCCATCAAGCCAGCTCTGTCCACCCCGTGGTCCTCCATCAATCCCATATCTTACCAGCTTGGAGCCCAGATGTGGTGCAGGGCATTGTCAAGGCTTTGCTCAGACCAGGTCAATGACCTCAGCTACTCTCCCTTTGTTTGTTGGTGCTGTGACCCTGGCACAGAGGGCCAGCAGGTTTCTCAGGCAGGATCAGCCTTGGTGCAGCTGTGTTGCTTGTATCCAATCACCTTTGTTATTCTTCTGCTTCAGCAGTGCCCCCAGGAGGATCTGCCCATGATCTTCCCAGGCACAGAGGTGAGGCTGCCTGGCTTATCGTTCCCTGGGTCATCCTTCTATCCCTTGTTGGACCTGGAGGTTCTGTTTCCTTTTCCACCAGTGACTTCAGCCTGCCACAGCTTTTGGAATACAATGGAGAGGTTCAGTGACTCATCCCCAGTTCCCCAGCACCTGGGGGTGAATCCCATTGTGTCTCATGGACCTGTACTGTGTACAGTTCTTTAGAGATCTCACTCACAAAGGGGGGCAGTTCCCTCTTCCAGCCCCTGCCATTATCTTGTGTGACTCTGGGAGTGTGGCTGAGCCCTTGCCAGTGGAGCCTGGAGGTAAAGAAGCTGTTGAGGCTCTCAGCCTCCCATGTCACTTGGCACAAGTTCTGCCCTTTCCTTTCTGAGCGGGCCTCACCTGCCTTAGTCTCTTTGCCATGAATGTACCTGAAGAACCTTGCTGTCCTCTTGCCTCCCTGGCTGGGGCCTGCTCTCAAGAAGGCTCTTGACACAATGAAGCAAGGCTAAGAGAGGCTTGCCAGGGCAATTAGAACTCTGACAAATGGGACATGTGAGGAGAGGCTGAGAGCAGAGGGCCTGCTCATCTTGGAGAAGAGATGGCTGAAGGGAGAACTTCTGCCTTCTACAACTGCTTGTTCAGAGGGGACAGAGAAGATGCACCTGGCCCCTGGAAGTGCCCAGGGGTTGAAGTCAGGAGATCTGATTTGAAACAGGGCCTCTGAAAGCCATCCATGAGCTAACTCTACTAGGGCCACTCCTGCCCCATGGGGCACCCTCCTGCTGTAACTTGAGGCCATTTCTCTCTTGTCCTGTCAGTTGGATTTGTCAGAGGACCAAGCCCTAACTGGTTCCAGCCTCCCTTTCAGGGAGTTGGTGAGAGCCAGAAGAGCTTCCTCAGCTTCCTTTTCTCTGCACTAAACATGCCCAGATCCCTCAGCTGCTCATGAGTCTTATTCTCCTGGGACCTTTCAGCAGCATTTCCCGGACATGCTCCAGCACCTCGATGTCTCTAGATTCCCCCAGCACTCAGGTGGTGCTTGGTACAAAGTCATCCCATGCAGTCAGCAGTTCCAGCCTCCACACAGGCTGGAGAAAGGGGTGGCAGCAGTCAAGGGCACCTTCCAGCACTGCCCACACTGCCCCAGTGCTGAGAAGCTGAAGAAGGGAAAGAAACTCCTGTGGGGACAGGGAGCATGTCAGAGGCTGCAGTGGGGGGTTTCTCCCCACCAGAGGCAGCTGACTGAAGCTCCTGGCTCTGGCTGGCCCCTGGATGCAGGAAATGTTCCCCCTGGGCACTCCCTCACATTGGGGTTGTGTTGTGCTGGCTGTGCTTTCCAGGAGGAGCAAAAGCCATTCAACAGCTCTCCAGGCTCCCTTGCCTGACAGCACAGGACCACAGCTCACAGGATGTTAGGGTGGATGAGACCTCTGAGATCTGGGTGTCCAACCCCTGCCAGAGCAGGACCATAGAATGCAGCACAGGTCACAACAGAACACTTCCAGACAGGGCTTCTCCTCCAGAGGAGACTCCCACAACCTCTCTGGGGCAGCCTGCTCCAGGGTCCGGGACCCTTACAGTCAAGAAGTTCTTTCTCAGGCTGAGATGGAACTCTGTGCAGAACTTTCCATCTCTTGCCCCCTGAGCAGAGGCTGTCCCTGTCCCTTCCTTTCCTGACCCCAGCCTCAGGTATTGATAGGTACTGATCAGATCCCCTCTCAGTCCCTCCTCTCCTAAGGAAGGAAAAAGTCTTCCCAGCCCTGCCTCTGGGGATCAGCAACAGCTTCAACTTGGGTTCAAGACACCTGGACAACATTCCCAGTCCTACCCTTCAGCTGTCCTGGCTGCTTCTCACATCTCTCCTCAGGGGGCTGCACTCACTACTTGTTGCTCAGGGAGCACCACTGACCCTGAGTCCCTGTGACTTCCTTTGACCAGCACAACATCTGGAGTTCTGGGAAGGTGGAATTCTGGGATGCAGTTTGTCCCTCTGTAGAAGCTTGGGCAAGAAAGAGTGCAGAGGGGAAGTTGGGGAAAAGTTGACAAAGCAGCCCTGCTCAACATGTCCATGAGAGGTCATGGCATCAGCAGTGAGGCATTCAGAGGTGATTCAGAGTCTGATCCCTGAAGAAAAGGTCTCTGTGGGCTACTGGTAGGTGATTCCTATCTGGATGGGTAAGGAAGCTGAGGTGGGATTCAGCTCTGCCTCATCCTCAACTCAAACCCTCTGAGGGAGGATCCAGGATCCTGCATGACATGGAGGACATGTGGGAGGCAAACAATGCATCAGTTGGAATATGGGGCCACAGAGCAGCTGCTTCCAGAATGACATTTCACATGACCTGAGTGCTTTTTTCACACCACCTCCCACCTGGAACTGCTTGCTCTGTGGCCAGGCTCTCCCCTTATGCTTCATGTCTGTAGCTCCTCAGGCCCCCTGGAAGGGGACAGCGATGGCTTAGTGCAGCTGCAGGTGCTGCAGGGAGGCACTTCAGTGGCTGAGCTCAACATGAGGCTTTCCCCCAGAGCTGGGACTCAGGAGACCCAGTTCTCTGTGGGGTCAGGAACCTCTCAGTGTCTTGAGGAGCTTGCTCAGCTGAGGAGCTGCAGCAGAGGGCACTGTCAGGCCATGTGCAAGGGGAGAGCAGCTGGTTCACCAAGGCTGCCAGATCAAAGCCCTTTTCCTTTCAGGGGGAGAAAGTCAGGTTGAGCTCTGTAGGTGTGAGAGCTGGGAGCCAGGGACTGGAGAGACTGGAGTGAAAGGGAGATCTGGGAGCCAGGGAACTGGAGAGATTGGAGTGCAAGAGAGAGCTGGGAGCCAGGGACTGGAGAGATTGGAGTGCAAGAGAGAGCTGGGAGTCAGGGACTGGGCAAGCAAGAAATAAATTGCAGATATTTCATTGCTGGGTGCCAGCAGCTGGATGGAGCAGGCTGTGTGCTGCAAGGTCCAAGTGCCAGTGCCTGGAGAAGGAGAAACAATTCAGGGGCTGATATTACCACCCCATGGTGATGCCTGAGGGATCTCTGAGTGTGGGGTGGCTGTGAGAGCTGTGGGGAATTGGAGGCCTCTGTTGGCCTGGGAACATCAGGCTGGGCTGGCCAGAGAGAAGGAGGAGACCCAGGTGCTGGGTGAGAGGGCCCAGGCTGCAGGCAGGGCCGGAGTTTGGTCTGAGGCCTGTGGTGATGTCTGAGAGCTGCAGGAATGTGGCTGTGCTTGGGAGTGCAGAGACTGAGGGGCTGTGTCCCTGGGAGCTGTGTGTCACAGGCATGCTGCAGACACTCAGCAGCAGAACCTCTCTGGGTGAGGAGGAGACTGGAACAGCTCTGCCCTGGTGCCAGGCTGAGAGCTGGGATGGTTTACCTGGCAGAAGAGAATCTGAGCAAATAGCTGAGGGCAGCTGTGAAGAAGGCAGAGGCAGGCTCTGCCCATGGCACCCAGTGAGCAGCCAAGAGGCTCTGGGCACAAAGGCATCAGCCAAGATTCCCTCTGAGCATCAGGAAACACTTTGTAGAGGCTGAGGGAGCACTGGCACAGGAGGCACAGAGACACTGTGGAGTCTGCGTCCCTGAGGCATTGCAAAGCTCTCTGGAGCTTGTCCAGACAGATAGAATAGAATAGAATAGAATAGAATAGGAATAGAATAGAATAGAATAGAATAAACCAGGTTGGAAGAGACCTTCAAGATCATACGTCCAACCTATCACCCACACCACCCAATCAACTAACCCATGTAACACAAGCACCCTGTCAAGTCTCCTCCTGAACACCTCCAGTGACGGCGACTCCACCACCTCCCAGGCAGCCCATTCCAATGGGCAATCACTCTCCGTGTAAAACTTCCTCCTGACCTCCAGCCTGAACTTCCCTGGTGCAGCCTGAGACTGTGTCCTCTTGTTCTGGTGCTGGCTGCCTGGGAGAAGAGACCAACTCTGCCTGTTTACAACCCCTTCAGGTAGTTGTAGTGAGTAATAAGGTCACCCTGAGTCTCCTCCTCCAGGCTAAGCAGCCCCAGCTCCCTCAGTCTCTCCTCATAGGGCTTGTGTTGCAAGCCCCTCACTAACTTCTGCTGCTCTCTCTGACTCCGCTCCAGCAAGTCAACCTCCTTCCTAAACTGAGGGGCCCAGAACTGGAACACAGTAGTCGAGGTGTGGCCTAAACAGTGCAGTGCAGGGGCAGAATGACCTCCTGCTCCCTGGCCACACTGTTCTAATGCAGGCCAGATGCCATTGCCCTCTTGGCTGCCTGGGCACATTGCAGGCTCATGTTCAGCCTACCATCAACCAGCACCAGGTCCCTCTCTGCCTGGCTGCTCTCCAGCCACTCTGACCCCAGCCTGTAGCACTGCATGGGTTGTTGTGGCCAATGTGCAGAACCTGGCACTTGGATGCATTAAATTTCATGCCGTTGACCTCTGCCCATCTGTCCAGCCTGTCGAGGTCCCTTTGCAAAGCCTCTCCACCTCTAGCAGATCAACTCCTGTCCCCAGCTTGTGTCATCAGCAAATTTACTGATGATAGACTCAATGCCCTCATCCAGATCATCAACAAAGATGTTAAAGAGGATGGGGCCCAGCACTGACCCCCTGGGGACTCCACTACTGGGACTGGCCGCCAGCCGGATGTGACACCATTCACCACCACTCTCTGGGTTCGGCCATCCAGCCAGTTCCTAACCCAGCTCAGAGTGCTGCTGTCCAAACCATGGGCTGACATTGTGAGGAGGCAGAGGCATGAAGGAAGGAGAGACTTCCAGGGCTGTGTCACTGGGGTCAGCAAGGCTGGTGGCCTGTGGAGGCCTCTGGCTCCACTTCTGCTCTCGCCACCATGCAGAAACTTCTCAATCTTCCTGCAGGTGTGAGAGAGCACCAGGGCCCCTCACTTCAGAATGCCCTTGGCTGAGGGAGCCAGAGGCTGCTGCTGCTGGAGGAGGGAGGCCCCAGAAGTCACTTCTCAGGCAGAGGAAGAAGAGATCTTTTCTTGCGCACTGCTTCCTTGGCTCCCCCAGCAGAGTCATTTGCGGCAGCTCTGCTGTCTGGCAGCTGGGAGGTGCTTTGACTCTCCCTCCACAGGCAGCTTGGTCTCCACATGCTCCTCACCTACCTCATCCTCACTGCCTTGCTGGGGCAGTGGCTGGGTAAGTCCTGGCTCTTCCTCACTGCCTCTTTCTTCTTCTGCCCAGGGACCTCTGAGCAGCCTCAGCAGGTGCCTGTGGGGAAATTCTCTTCCGTTCCAGGAAAACGCTGGGAAAGTCAGCTCACCCTGGGGTTCTGCACTCCTTGGCTCAAGATTCTCTCTTGCAGAGAGGAGAGAGGGGAGGGAGGGGAGAGATCCCTCAGACACCTTCTCCTTCTTGCCTCTCCCCTTCCATCCATCTCTCTCTGCATCTCTTCTGGTCACCCTTCTGTCACTAGAGTGGATCTCAGCTGTCTCTAGGCTCCCATTTCCAACACCAAGGATCAGATCCTGTCCAAGCTGCTAGAGGGAATTTAAAGCCCTCCTCCCACTGACATGGGGTCAGTGCCTCCTGGCTGGCACCTACCTGCCATGGCCTTCAGGTATCTCCTGGCTGGGAACACAGACAGGGCTCCCTCTCTCTACCATTCAGCTCAGCATTGCATAGAGGTATGGAGCTCATAGCCCTTGGAGATGGCAGGGGAGGGCAAGCAGGATGACTTTCTTGCAGCAGCTCCAATGCAACCTGCTGCAAGCAGCACACAAATTTGAGGCATGAGAGGCTGTTCCCTGGTGCTCACCATCTGCAAGCTTTGGGCACTTCCAGAAAGGACAGGAAGCCTTCTTCACCAGGGTTTTGTAGCACTGCTGACCTTTGCTTTCTTCCAGGCACCATGGGGCAGGTCACTGTCACCCAGCAAGAAGGACAAGTCACAGTGAAGCAGAAAGAAACCTTCCACACCAAATGCACCTACGAGATCTCTGGCACTTTTTTATTGCTCTGGTACCAGCAGAAGAAAGGCCAAGCTCCCCAGCTGCTCTCATATCAGGCAGTAGCTGGCTCCAAGCCCAGCGGCCGTCTGACCACGCTGCTGAACACCACGGGGAAATACAGCCTGCTGCAGCTGGAGGAAGTGGAGGTCTCTGACAGTGCCTTGTACCTCTGTGCTGTGGGTGACACCCTGGTGCAGGAGCTTGCTTGGCTGTGCAAGAAGCCAGGGGAGGGAGGGGAAGTGTCTGGGCAAGGCTGAGCTTGGGGCAAGAGGCCCTCAGCTCTCCCCTGGCAGTGCTGCTTCCCCTGAGCATATGCAGGACAAGATCCTTTTCCAGGAGAATAGAATAGAATAGAATAGAATAGAATAGAATAGAATAGAATAGAATAGAATAGAATAGAATAGAATAGAATAGAATAGACCAGATTGGAAGAGAGCTTCACGACCACTGTGTCCAACCTATCATCCAGCACCAGCTAATCAACTAAACCATGGCACCAAGCACCCTGTCAAGTCTCCTCCTGAACACCTCCAGTGATGGTGACTCCACCACCTCCCCAGGCGGCCCATTCCAATGGGCAATCACTCTCTCTGTGTAGAATTTCTTCCTAACCCCCAGCCTAATCCTCCCCTGGCACAGCCTGGGACTGTGTCCTCTTGTTCTGGTGCTGGGTGCCTGAGAGAAGAGACCAACCTCTACCTGCATACATCCTCCCTTCAGATAGTTGTAGTGAGCAAGAAGGTCTCCACTAAGCCTCCTCTTCTCCAGGCTAAGCAACCCCACCTCCCTCAGCCTCTCCTCTTAGGGCTGTGTTCCAAACCCCTCACCAACTTTGTTGCCCTTCTCTGGACATGCTCCAGCAAGTCAACATCCTTCCTAAACTGAGGAGCCCAGAACTGGACACAGTACTCAAGGTGTGGCCTAACCAGTGCAGTGTAGAGGGGCAGAATGACCTCCCTGCTCCTGCTGGCCACACTGTTCTTGATGCAAACCAGGATGCCCTTGGCCCTCTTGGCCTCCTGGGCACACTGCAGGCTCATGTTCAGCCTACCATCGACCAGTACCCGCAGGTCCCTCTCTGCCTGGCCACTCTCCAGCCACTCTGACCCCAGCCTGCAGTACTGCATGGGGTTGCTGTGGCCAATGTGCAGAACCTGGCACTTGGATGTATTCAATCTCATGCCCTTGACTCTGCCCATCTGTCCAGCCTGTCGAGGTCCCTCTGCAGAGCCTCTCTGCCCTCCAGCAGATCAACACCTGCAAATTTACTGGTGGTGGACTCAATGCCCTCATCCAGATCATCAATAAAGATATTGCACAGGATGGGGCCCAGCACTGATCCCTGGGGGGCACCACTAGTGCCTGGCTGCCAGTAGGATGTTGTCAGTGATGGAGACTGAAGTCAATACAGACGACCAATAGGATCCAGTATTGTTCCTTTATTCTTCCAGTATAGTGCGAGCATGGTGAGTATAGGATAGCAAAGGAAAGTGAAGGAAAGTGCCTGTCAAGGGAACATCTACAACTTACAGAAACTTGGAGAGCCTTGTTGGCATGGCTTCATTGGTGCCCTATGAGTGACCACACATGGCACTGTTATAGATCATTGGTCCAACTACTAATGACACGCGAGGTTGTTGATGCAGGTGTGTGTCCTGTTGCTCCAAATTAACTCTCTCTGTTTACAGCTACCAGTGCCCTCCTCTAGTTACATGATGCAGGCCCAGCACTGCTATGCTACACTGCTAGCCCCTTCTGCACTTTTGCTGAACATGGCCCACCACCATGTCAGGCTCTAGGCCTACACTGCCAGATTGCTCACACTGCTGGTTGCTGACCTTGCCACAGGATGTGGCACCATTCACCACCACTCTCTGGGCTCAGCCTCCAGCCAGTTCCTAACCCAGCTCAGAGTGCTGCTGTCCAAGCCAGGGGCTGACAGCTTGGCCAGAATTTTGCTGTGGGGGACGGTGTCAAAGGCCTGAGCTGGAGCTGGGCTCCAGCATCTTTGTTTTCCTCCTCATCTGACTCTGATAGTCAATGGTTTTGGCCTCCCCTCGTGTGTGTCTTGTGATACTCACATCTGACCCCATCAAATGTTGCTCCTACCTGTGCTGTACTTCTCCTTGTGTCTGCAGTTTTGTCTGCAAGAAGGAGAAAGTATTTCCTAGGTCAGAATGAGCCCAAGTGCAGCTGCCTGCTGATGGCAACATCCTGCTGGAGATCTCTCCAGGAAAGAGATGCAGAAATGCAGCTCCTCTCTCCTGACCTCTCCTCATTTGGTCCCTGCAGATCCCATGCTGTACTGCTCCCAGTTCCTGGCATCACCAGCCCTGGTTCCACTCCATTTTCTATCCCTTTTGGGGGCATATGAGCCCAAGGAGGGGAAATCCTTTCTTGCCTTGCATCTGGGAACTGCCTGAGCCTTCAGCCTGCAATAGCAGCCTGGTCAGACTAATGGAGCAGCCTTTGGCAGCTGGTGACAAGTGAGGAGAAGAATGAGTGTGGTAAAGGCACATTATGCCCAGATATCGAATCTTGTCCCAGCATGTGGACAAGTTCCCCCTCCTCCAGGAGGAAGACAAAAGCCAAGGCATCAACCAGGCCAGCAGGCACCCAGCACATGCAGTGCTCGTGCAAACACCAAGTATGGGCATAATTCTAGCTTCACATTTTCTATAGGCTGAAGCCAGTTGTTTATGAGAGTGCCCATTGGTCAAACCCAGCCTCGAGGAATCTATAAGTACCACCCCAGTTGGTAAACAAGTTGCCCCCTCTTCCACTTTGTCTCTGTGCTTACTCAAGACAACAACTCTTGAGCCATAGCCTCTGCCATTGAGCTTATTGTTGTTAGCTTCTGTCATACATGCACGCACACTGAAAGCCTCTGCATCGTGAGAAGCAGTTGTGAGGATCATCTCCAGAGGGAGGACCTTCGCTGAGCCCGAGAAGCCAACGTCGCTACAGCCAGTCGTACCGACCAGGAGAGCCCACCGTGCCACCGGAGGACTGGACCAACCCCCAAGGGCAAGATCTGCCCAGTTGCTGGGGAGAAAGGACTTGATCGAGAGTGAGTCCACATACGCCTTGCCCCATCATAGTGGGAGAGGAGCCGCCATGTATCACAGTATAATTAAGGTTGGAAGAGACCTCGAGGATCATCGAGTCCAACCTATCACCACAGACCTCATGACTAGACCATGGCACCAAGTGCCACATCCAATCACCTCTTGAACACCTCCAGGGACGGTGACTCCACCTCCTCCCTGGGCAGCACATTCCAATGACGAATGACTCGCTCAGTGAAGAACTGAGGGCTGGGTGCCCTCTGCTACGGGGGTGTTTCCTGTCTCCAGAAGTCCAGCACAGTGGGTGGACACAGGAAATTAGGTCTTTCCTACCATCATCCCTTGCACCACTATAAAATTTTACGGCGGGATCTGGCACTTCCTCTTTCCTTTCCTCTGCAACACCTGGTAACTGGGGGAGAGATCTCCCGGCTATGGCCCTGGTTAGGCCCAAAGCCACGGGGGGATGGGCAGTCTCAGATCCGGCTGGCTGAGACTATCTTAGCAGTGGGGGAAGGAGGAGCCCTGGGGTTTTGGGTGCACCCTCAGGTGGGGATGGGATCTTTCTGGGTCTGTTTTGGGTCTCTCTTGTCACTGTGTTCCTAGCCTTCTGCACGCACTCACTGTTCTCTATTTAACCTTTCCATCACTTTTGCAATCTGTTTGTCTGAGTCATTATTCCTGCGTGTGGTGGGGAGGGTCTGCCCCACCCCATTACAGCCACTCATGGAATGTATTTCACAAACATGCACTAGAACATGTATATAGGTTAGTGATTCATTGGTTATTAATAATTTGATAAGTAATAAAAATCGTCTTTTCATAATCCATCTTTAATTTTCATAAATTGAAGAATCTCTTCATCACATGAGCCCAGGGAGAAAGCTGCTGAGGTGCTGGAGAGATGGACACGGAGCCAGGCACAGCTGCAATTCCTTCCTGGCATCACCAGCAATGGTTCCACTCCATTTTCTATCTCTTTTTGGGGCATATGAGCCCAAGGAGGTGAAATCCTTTCTTGCCTTGCATCTGGGAACTGCCTGAGCCTTCAGCCTGCAATTGCAGCCTGGTCAGACAGATGGAGCAGCCTTTGGCAGCTGGTGATGAGTGAGGAGGAGAATGATCCCAGGGAGAAAGCTGCTGAGGTGCTGGAGAGGGCCACAGAGCCAGGCACATAGATTATGTGCACAAGGGATTTGTGCTGCAGTTCCCACTGGAAGGGACCATCCAAGCTGGACACAACAGAACAGAATTTGTCTGACAGCAGCAACCAATTCCTCTGGGACCAGGCACCTTTCAGTTTCTTGATAGAGTTTGGATGGTGATGGAGTCAGAGCTGGGGTGGCCTGGGGTGCATGCTGGGCACTGGCTGAAGGTGAGTCAGCAGTGTGCCCTTGTGGCAAGGCAGAACAGCTGCACCCTCAGATGTCTTGGCAAAGGCCTCAGCAGCAGAGGCAGGGCATGGAGCCTGCTCCTCTCTTTGGCTACATGGGACCATGCCTGGGGTCCTGTGCTCGGTTTGAGGCTCCTGGCTGTGTAGGAAAGGGGAGAGTGAGTCCAGCAGAAGCCCCCAAGGCATTGAGGGGATTTAAGGCAATGATGCAGTGAGAGAGCTCAAGGGAAGCTCAAGAACGCAGCTCAAGGGAGACCTTGTGAGTGTGTGTGTGCTCTGAGGATGTGGAAAAGATGGAGGCAGGCTCTTCTCAAAGTGCACAGTGGTAGGATAAGAGGCAACAGACAACATTTGTAACCTGGAAAATTCTATTTAGATATGAGGAACTTGGTTTAGTTTACTTTCTAGTTTGAGCCTGAAAATTCTCCAGCACTGGAGTGCTCCTTCCAGAGGTGGTGTGCAGGTTCTAGATAATTTCCTCACTTCACAGGCACTGCCCTGACTGCCCTGATCTAATTGCTACTTTGATAAGAGACTTGATATCTCTGCATTTGCTGCAGAGATCAGCTGCAGTGCAGGTAAGGCTGTGCTGGGCAGGGGATCTGTATCCAAAGGAGCCTTCAAAAAACTCTCTTTAGGACTTCTTCAAGCTGGGAAAAACAGCTTTACTGTGCCAGGGGCAGGCACAGGCTGCTGAGCTAGAGTGGGCAGAACCAGCACCTCCCAGCCAATCTAAGTGAGACATAAAGACACCAAAGGGCATCTGCTGCAGCGCCGCCCACCACCCACCCGCCTGGGTGGAACCAGTACCACCCACTGTTGATCAGGTGACAAGAAGCCCCAGGCCCCTCAGCCTCTCCTCAGCAGACAGTGCTCCAGCCCCCTAATCATCCTCGTAACCCTCTGCAGGTCTCTCTCCAGCAGATCCCTGTCCCTCTTAAACTGGGGAGCCCAAAACTTTGAGAGAGATCCAGCCACGGTTACAACCAGGCTGAGGGCTGCTGTCAGTAGAGCTGTGGGTACCCAGACAGAGGTTCTGAGCAGACATGTAGGTGTCCATGCCCCTGGCTGTGGTGAGTGCCAGAGCCTGGCACTTGCAATGGAGGGCTGCAGAGACAGCACATGGGTTAGATGTGAGCAGGTGAACGATCTCCTCACTCTGCTGGCAGAGCTGAAGGAAGAAGTTGTGACGCTGAGGATATGGAGGGGAGACAGACTTGTGGATTCGGACTCTGCCATCCCTGGGGGAGGGTCAGCAGGGTTCTTGTGGGTGGCAGAAGAAGCAGGGGATCCTATGCCCTCTTGTCACCTGGGAAAAGGAAGAAACCTAAGGGATAGGGAGGAATGGAGGCAGGTTCCTCTCTGTCGAGGCAGGAGAGGCAGGCGAATCCCTTCCAAATCCCCCCAGTCTTCCCAGTTGCCAACACACAAGAGGTACAGGGCTCTTGAAACACAGGGTCAGAAGAGCAAGGACAGAGATGAGTGCCCATGCATGCAGCCAGCCAGACTTGTCAGCCAGTCCCATGACTTCAGACTAGTGCAAAAGAGGAAACAAGAAAGGTGATAGTAGCAGGGATTCCCCTTCTCAAGGGAACTGAGGGGCTGATTTGCAGGCCAGATCCATCCCGCAGGGAGGCTGCTGCACTGCCAGGGGCACGGGTTAGTGATGTTTCTAAGAGACTTGCTGATCTGGTGCAGCCATCTGCCTATTAGCCACTGCTGGTTCTGCAGATTGGGAGTGATGAGGCAATGTACAGAGTACAAAAGCAATGAAAATGAGTTCAGGGCTTTGGGAGATTACTTGAGCGTTTGGGAGTACAAGTGGTGTTCTCCTCAATCCCTCTAGTGACAGGAAGTAATATTGAAGGAAAGAAACAAATCCATGTGATTAATACATGGCTTAGAGGTTGGTGTCACCCACAGAACTTTGGAGGGGTTTGACTATGGGGAAGTTTTCTTGGCACTGGGTCTGCTGGCGACAGATGGAGTTCATCTGTCCCATGAGGGGACAAGAATCCTTGCACAGGAGCTGGCTGTGCTCACAGACAAGGCTTTAAAGTGATTGTAAAGGGGATGGGGAGGTAGCTGGCCTTGCCACCGAGAACTCTGGGTGAAGTAGCCCAGGGCTTGTGGAGCAGTGGGTTGTCATCTTAGATAACCAGGTCTACCCCACCACAAGGTTGAAAACTATGTACTCAACCCCGTCCTTGAAAAGTTTGTGCACCAATGCACACAGCATAGGCAATAAACAGGAGGAGGTGGAGGCCATTGTGCTACAGGGAAGCTAGGATCTGGCAGCCATCCTGAAAAGCTGCTGGGATGACTCCCACAGCTGGAGTGCTGCAATCCATAAGTCCCAACTTTTCCAAAGGGACAGGCAAGGAAGAAGAGGTGGTGGAGTGGCCTCTGTGTTAGGGAAAGAGAGGAAACTATGCAAACCAGTGGAGGTGGTGATAGGGTTGAGTCCTTATGGGTAAGATCAGGAGTAAGGCCAGCACGAGGGATATGGTGGTGGGAATCTGTTCCAGAGCACCCACCCAGGGTGAAGAGGCAGATGAAATGTTTTATAAGCAGTTGAGAGAGGTCTCACAATCGCTGCCCCTTCTTCTCCTGGGAGACTTCAGCTTCCCAGACATCTGCTGGGAATACAATACAGCAACTCAATACAAGAGAGGTGTGGAGGTGCTGGAGAGAGTGCAGAGGAGGGCAAGGAAGCTGTGAAGGGCCTGGAGAGTCAACCTTATAAGGAGTGACTGAGGGAGCTGGGGATGGTTAGTCTGGAAGAGAGGAGGCTGAGGGGAGACCTCATGGCTGTCTACAGGTACCTTGAAAGGACAGTGTAGAGAGGCTGGGGCTGGTCTCTTCTCACAGGTAATTAGTGACAGAAGAGGGAATGGCCTGAAGCTGTGACTGGGTAGGTTTAGACTGGACCTGAGGATAAAAGATTTCATGGACAGAGGAGGCAGGCATTGGAAAGGGTTGCGCAGGGAGGTGGTGGAGTCACCAACCCTGATGTGTTTCAAGGTGCTTTGGGTGTGGGGTTTGGGGATATGGTTTAGGGGCGAACCTTGTAGAGTAGGGTGATCGGTTGGACTTGGGGATCCTGAGGGTCCTTTCCATCCTGAATGTTTCTGTGTGCTTTGTGAAATGGGTGACCTGCAGCAGTCCTGGCAAACCTCAAATATGCCACAGTAAGAGTCAATAAAGTTGAGCTCATTTGTTACTTCAAGGTTATCATTCAGGACAGGGGCAACTGGTATTGGGTAAACTTGGCATGGAAGAGTTCTGGTACAATAGGGAAGATTGCATAGTTTGGGATGAGCATTTAAGAATCTGATTAATAAGAGAGGATGAGCAGTCTGGCAGGACACATCATGTATTGGTTCCTGAGAGAGCTGTTTTAGGCAGGAGGATAAAGTCCACAGTGCCTGGGTGGGCCAAGGGGCACTTGGTGTCTGCTGTGGGGGGGATTTTCAACTCTTCTGTTTGTGAGAGCTGCAGCCTTGGAGTATGCTGACAGAGGCTTGAGGGAGCAGGGACAGGCAAACACCATCAGGACCTTGAGGTTGGAGAGGAGACACAGGCTGAAGCAAAGAGAGACTTCTAGGATGTGCATAGCGCAATGTGTCAGAGAGTTTGGTCACCTCTCCCCCTTTTAATTCTCCCCTGGGAGCAGCAGGAGCTGTTGGCTGCAGGAGCCACATGTGTCACTGCTGGAGGAGACCACAGCACAGGCACTGCAGGTGTGCTGAGCAGCAGCTTTTCTCCTGCCCATGGCAGTGGCTGTGCCCCTGGCAGAGTCATTTCCGGCAGCTCTGCTCTCGTGGGGCTCTGCCTGGGACCTGTGGCCTTTGGAGTCTCTCACACACGCAGCAGGATGGGTCTCAGCATGCGCCTCGCCTATCTCCCCTCCTGGCTGCCTTCCTGAGGCAACCACAGGGTAAGCACTGCTTTGCCCTGGCTGAGTGAAAATTTTTCTCCAGGTCTAACGCTCTGAGGTACCCTAATAAGGGGAATTTCCTTGCTCTCTTCCAGGCACCATGGGGCAGGTCACTGTCACCCAGCAAGAAGGACAAGTCACAGTGAAGCACAGAGAAACATTCCACACCAAATGCACTTACCAGACAGCTAACTTTTTATGTCTTGTTCTGGTACCAGCAGAAGAAAGGCCAAGCTCCCCAGCTGCTCTCATCCCAGGCAGCAGCTGGCCCCAAGGCCAGCGGCCGTCTGACCACGCTGCTGAACACCACGGGGAAATACAGCCTGCTGCAGCTGGAGGAAGTGGAGGTCTCTGACAGTGCCTTGTACCTCTGTGCTGTGAGAGACACCGTGGTGCAGGAGCTTGCTTGGCTGTGCAAGAAGCCAGGGAGGGAGGGGAAGTGTCTGGGCAAGGCTGAGCATGGGGAATGAGCTGGCAACTGTGCTTCCTGTGTGCACCCAGGGATCTGCAGGACAAGATCTTCTTCCAGGAGAGGACAATGTCTGTGGCTGCAGTGGTGGTGAAAGAGTCTTAGGTCTCCTTGTGTTCACCATGGGTGTTGTGTGAAGGGAGAGGTACATTTTCTAAGAGAGGATTCCTCTTGCATTTTAGCTGCATCCTCTGAGATTAGAGTGGCTCAGTGTGGCTGGTTTTGTCTCTTCATTTGACACTGATTAGGTGGGTTGCTATAGGTCCAACCCCAGACACATTAACAGCTTGGGGTCCAAATCTATCAGTGCTAACTGGTGGCCCTGACACCTCCCTGGTGGAGCAGACCCAGAAGGAATACATCACCTGCTTGGAAGGAGGACTAACCCAAGCCTAAGGGAGATGGGCCACAGGAGATGCAGTGAAGGGTTTGAAGTTTCAAGTTAGTCACCTGTTGAGGGCCAAGTCCATTGGGTCAGGTAATGGGAGCCACTCCAGGGCTGGAGCAGTACAAGAATGGGAACTGCTGAGGGGATTTCTCCCACTCAAGCACCCACGGCCCAGGACCTGTAGAATGTTCTGTGACCATTTGAGGCTGTGCCTTTAAGAAAGGGACACTATGGCTGAATGTTTTGTAAACAAAGGATACAAGTTTCATCTGTGAGGAATACACATCCTCCAAGGAGGTCATTCCAAAACAGAGCAAACCAAAACAGACCAGCAAGGCAATCACGTAGGACTATTTGGATAACTCTGCGTGATCAGTTTGGAGAGAACATGAACCGCTGGGATGGCCAACCAACTTCTAATCTTTACAGGAGACTGAGGGAACTGCAAAGTGGCAGAACCCGAGGTAGCAATACCAGAAGGGTTGCTGTTATTTCCACAGTTCCCCAGAACAACTCTAGTAGCTCCAGCAGTGGCTCCAGCTATAACACTGCACACTGTGCTCAATGCACATGTGGGCATGTTCCCCATAACTAGGGGTGCCCTGCCTCCCGCCAGGGGGAGGAGAGGGATAACAGAAATAACAGAATCTATTGGGATGTGTACATCCAGAGGCCTGGCACTTCACAATTAATGAAGTACAGGGCCTTGGTTGACACAGGAGCTCAGTGCACCATAATGCCATCAAATTATCAGGGATCAGAGTCTATTCTGGGAGTCACTGGTGGATCTCAAGAGTTTAGTAAGGTGGAGGTTAATATAAGTTTAACTGGTAAACAATGGAGGAAGCATACAGTTGTGACCGGACCTGACACACCTTGTATTTTGGGAATTGATTTTCTGAGAGAAGGGCGTTTCAAAGACCCTAGAGGTTACAAATGGGCCTTTGGAGTAGCTTCTGTAGAAATTGAAGGACAAAAACTGAAGCTGTCTGTTAGACCTGAACTTTCTGATGAATCTGCAGTTGTGGGACAACATAAGATACAGGACATTAAATTGCCAGTTGCTTCTCAGACTGTGCATCACAGACAATACAGAACCAACCGTGACTCTTTGTTGCCCATTCAGAATCTGATTTGTCAGTTGGAGAGTCAGAAAGTCATCAGCAAAACTCATCCACCTTTCAACAGTCCAGTGCGGCCTGTGCTGAAGCAGAATGGAGACTGGTGTCTGACAGTCGACTACCGAGCCCCTGAATGAAGTGACACCACCTATGAGTGCAGCAGTGCCAGACATGATGGAGCTCCAGTATGAGCTGGAACTAAAGAGGCCAAATGGTATGCTACCATAGACATTGCTAATGCATTTTCTCTATTCCCATAGCAGAGGAATGCAGGCCTCAGTTTGCTTTCACCTGGAGAGGAATCCAGTACACTTTCAACAGATTGTCAATGGGCTGGATCCACAGCTCAAGCATCTGTCATGCAGTGATCCACGATGCTCTGGAGAAAGGCGGTGCTCCAGAACACATCCAGTTCATCGATGATATCATCGTCTGGGGTAAAACCGCTGAGGAAGTCTGGTGAAAGGACCTACCACAGAGATTCAGTTTCTGGGAGTGCGGTGGCAGGATGGACACCGACACATTCCAGTGGATGTGGTAAATAGAGTCTCTACCATGGCAAATCCCACAAACAAGCAAGAGACCCTACGTTTCTTGGGGATAGTGGGATTTTGAGACTGCACATTCCTGGATACAGTCAGATTGTGAAACCTCTGTGTGATGTGACTCGAAAGAGAAACCATTTCCACTGGGGACCTGAACAACAAGCAGCCTTTGACCAGATAAAGCAAGAGGTAGTTCAAGCAATGGGTCTGGGACCTGTCCGAGATGGTCCAGACATTAAGAACATTTTGTACACGGCTGCAAGTGACAATGGTCCAACCTGGTGCTTGTGGCAAAAAGCTCCAGGGGAGACACATGGATGACCTCTTGGTTTCTGGAGTCGGGGTTACAGAGGCTCAGAGGCTAATTATACTCCAACAGAGAAAGAAATTCTAGCTGCCTATGAAGGAGTAAAAGCATCTTCTGAAGTGATTGGAACTGAATCACAACTTCTCTTAGCTCCCAGATTACCAGTTTTAAATTGGATGTCCAAAGGCAAAGGCTCCACACCACATCATGCCACAGACTCAACATGGTCTAAGTGGATGGCTCTGATAACACAGAGAGCTCGAATGGGAAACCTTGAGAGACCTGGTCTAGTGGAGGTGATCTCAAGTTGGCCTGAAGGTACAGACGGTGCTAAACCTCCAGAGGAGAAAGTAACTCGTGCTGAGGAAGCTCCTCCTTACAATGACCTTTCTGATGATGAAAAGAAATATGCTTTGTTCACAGACGGTTCCTGTCATCTTGTTGGGAACAAGCAAAGGTGGAAATCTGCAGTGTGGAGTCCAACACGCCGAGTTGCAGAGGCGAAGGATGGAGAAGGAGAATCCAGTCAGTTGGCAGAGGTAAAAGCTGTCCAGCTAGCTTTCGACCTGAAGGATGGCCAAGGGCTCAGGTCCAGCCAGCATGGATTTAGGAAGAGCAGGTCCTACCTCTCCAACCTGATCTCCTTCTATGATCAGGTGACCCGTCTGGTGGATGTGGGGAGGCCTATGGATGTGGTCTACCTGGACTTCAGCAAGGCCTTTGACACCGTCCCCCACAGCAAACTGCTGGCTAAGCTGTCAGCCTGTGGATTGGCCCATTAC
Source organism: Melanerpes aurifrons (assembly GCA_011125475.1). Taxonomy (NCBI): domain Eukaryota; kingdom Metazoa; phylum Chordata; class Aves; order Piciformes; family Picidae; genus Melanerpes; species Melanerpes aurifrons. Next base: position 21,646 of record WWNC01000221.1, read on the forward strand.
ACTATGTGCTGGGTTAGGAACTGGCTGGAGGGCCGGGCCCAGAGAGTGGTAGTGAACAGTGCCACATCCAGCTGGAGGCCAGTCACCAGTGGTGTCCCCCAGGGATCAGTGCTGGGCCCTGTCCTCTTCAACATATTCATCGATGATCTGGATGAGAGGGTAGAGTCAGTCATCAGCAAGTTTGCAGATGACACCAAGTTAGGAGCAGATGTTGGTCAGTTAGAGGGTAGAAAGGCTCTGCAGAGGGACCTCGACCGACTGGACAGATGGACAGAGGCCAATGGGATGTCGTTCAACAAGTCCAAGTGCCGAGTGCTGCACTTTGGCTACGGCAATCCCATGCAGAGTTACAGGCTGGGGTCAGAGTGGCTGGAGAGCTCCCAAACAGAGAGGGACCTGGGGGTGCTGATTGACAGCCACCTGAATATGAGCCAGCAGTGTGCCCAGGTGGCCAGGAGGGCCAATTGCATCCTGGCCTCCATTAGGAATAGTGTGGCCAGCAGGAGCAGGGAGGTCATTGTGCCCTTGTACTCTGCTTTAGTTAGGCTGCACCTTGAGTCCTGTGTCCAGTTCTGGGCCCCTCAGTTTAAGAAGGACATTGAAACACTTGAAGGTGTCCAGAGAAGGGCAACAAGGCTGGGGAGATGCCTTGAACACAAGCCCTATGAGGAGAGGCTGAGGGAGCTGTGCTTGTTTAGCCTGGAGAAGAGGAGGCTCAGGGGTGACCTCATTGCCCTCTACAACTACCTGAAAGGTGGTTGTAGCCAGGAAGGGGTTGGCCTCTTCTCCCAGGCAACCAGCACCAGAACAAGAGGACACAGTCTCAAGCTGCGCCGGGGGAGGTTTAGACTCGAGGTGAGGAGGAAGTTCTTCACCGAGTGAGTCATTCGGCATTGGAAGGGGTTGCCCAGGGAGGTGGTTGAGTCATCGACCCTGGAGGCGTTCAAGAGGAGATTGGACGTGGCACTTGGTGCCATGGTCTAGGCATGGGGTCTGTGTTGATAGGTTGGACTCAATGATCCGCGAGGTCCTTTCCAACCTAAGTGATACTGTGATACTGTGATAGTGTGACGTAGCTGAACATGAGAGATGGCCAAAGCTTTATCTCTACACCGACTCATGGATGGTAGCCAATGCTCTATGGGGTTGGCTAAAGAACTGGAAGAAGAGTGGTTGGCAGAGGAAAGGAAAACCCATTTGGGCAGCCGACCTATGGCAGGACGTTGCTGATCGAGTCGAGAGAATTCCAGTGAAAGTGAGACACATCGATGCTCACATTCCTAAGAGCAAAGCTACTGAGGAACAGCAACACAACCATCAGGCAGATCTAGCTGCAAGAGTTTCTCAGGTAGACATGGACTCTAATCTTGACCTTGACTGGAAACACTGAGGTGAGATATTCTTAGCTCGGTGGGCTCACGATTCATCAGGACATCAAGGCAGAGACGCAACATACCAATGGGCTAGTGACAGATCCATAGACATTTCCATGGATGCTATCACACAAGTCATCCATGACTGTGACATTTGTGCTGCTATTAAGCAGGCAAAACTACTTAAGCCCTTGTGGTATGGTGACAGATGGTCCAAGTACAAGTATGGTGAAGCTTGGCAGATTGACTACATCACTCTACCATGTTCTCGTTCTGGTAAGCAATACGTGCTTACTATGGTACAGGCAAACACTGGATGGTTGGAAACTTATCCAGTTCCACATGCAACTGCACGCAACACCATTCTCGATCTGGAGAGACAGATCCTGTGGAGACACGGAACTCCAGAGAGGATTGAATCAGACAACGGAACTCATTTCAAGAACAACCTTGTAAAGAGCTGGGCAAAAGAGCACGGTATTGAGTGGATATTCCACATTCCCTACTATGCACCAGCTGCAGGGAAGATTGAACGCTACAACGGTTTGTTGAAGACCACTCTTAAAGCCATGGGGGGTGGATCTCTGAAAAACTGGGAAAAACATTTAGCACAAGCAACCTGGCTGGTAAATAGTAGAGGTTCAGTGAACTGAGCTGGACCTGCACATTCAGATCTGCTACGGAAAGTAGAAGGTGATAGAGTTCCTGTTGTTAGAGAAAAGAATCTGTTAGGTAAAACTGTTTGGGTATTTTCTCCCTCAGGAGAGGCTAAATCTGTCCAAGGGGTGGTTTCAGCTGAAGGTCCGGGTCACACTTATTGGGTAATGCAGGAGAATGGTGAAATTCAGTGTATTCCACAAAGAAATTTAACTTTAGCTGAAAGAGTTTAATTTCAAACTGTTATACAGCTACACCGCATTCAAAGGAAGAATCTACAAGGAATCTATGGTGCACGAACCCTGAGATCCCTGAGTCAACTAAGAAACCCTGAGAATCCCTGTTGTCCTTTTCTTCGCTCCGTCTGCAAAGAGATAAACTGTTTTCCATTTTTCTCATTTTATTATTTTCTTGGACTTCTGAATCATCTACATCTGAGTATAGCCGGAATGGACTATGAACTTTACTTACGAACTGTAAATATCATCTTGAATTGGATGGACAGTATGAACAGCCAATGAAATTGTTTAGAAGGGGTGGACTGTGACCATTTGAGGCTGTACTTTTAAGAAAGAGACAGTGCTGGAAAATCTGGCTGAATGTTTGGAATATTAATGAAAACAATCAGATATTCTAGACTAATTTCATTGGTGGATTGGTAGAATGCAGTTTCAAGTTCAGGTGCAGTTGGAACTTTCCTCAGTTCGCTCCTTTCCTTCTCCCTTTCCAGCTCCTCTGCTTCTGGGCTCCCTGCCAGAGCGACCTTGAACAGATAAGCATGTGGCCTACTAATATTCTGCTTTATTAATAATTGCTCTTTTTCTCTCTTTCTAACCCGTTTTTTGGTGAAAAAGGGAGAGAAGGGGGTACTGGGGGGAACCATCCTCCGGAGGAGGGAATTTCATTACTGTATTATTGTTTTTTTTTTTTACTTTGCTGTATATTTCTGTGTATATGTTGTAAACACTGTAAATTGTGTGCATATCCTGCATTTTCCAATATTGCTTGTAAAATATAGCATTTTTCCTTTGCCATCTAGTGGCCATGCGGCAGAACTGCATCCTCCATTATATAACTGTAGTTCTAATTCTGTAGATAGTTCAATGGAGTTCTAATCACCATACTAAGCCACTTATGAAATGTATTTCACGAATGTGCACTAGAACATGTATATAAATTAGTGATTCATCGCTAATTAATAATTTTGATAAGAAAAATCATGTTTTTATAATTCCTATTTCACATTCATAAATTTAATAACCTCTTCTTCACAATGCTGTCCCACAGCTGCAGATTCAGCTGAGAGGTCAGGTCTAGTTGACAGCTTTAATTTGCCTCCATCCATTTCTACAGTTGCTATTCCAGAAGCCCATTTGTAGCCCTCAGGATCTTTGACCTGCCCTTCTCTCAGAAAGCCAGTTCCCAAAATGCAAGGTGCATCTGGACCCCTTGCAATGCTTTGTTTCTTCCACTCATTCCCAGTTACTCTTATTTCAGCTTGCAACAGAGGCAGCTCTTGAGGCCCACCAGTGATTTCTGAAAGGGTTATGGGCTCTGCACCTTTACAATTTGATGGTATTAGGCTACACTGAGTACCTGGGTCAAACGAGGCCCCATACTTCTGGACCCCTCATGAGCACTTTCCAATAGACTCTGTTATCTCCACTCCTCCTCCTGGCAGGAGGTAGGGCGCCTAATTCTGAGCATTGCATCTACAGTTGGCACAGGCTTTAGTGTTATTGTCAGAACCATGGCTGAGCAACCTGAACCACTGTGGGAAAGTGAGGCATATTCCTTTGTGGTAGTGTTGCCTCTGGGTTTGCCACTCTGCAGTTCCTGCACTCTCCTCAGAAGCTCAGAGGTGGGTTGCCCATCCCACTTGTTCCTGATCTCACCAGATTGCTCACACAGGGTTATCCAAGGAGACCCACCTGCTTGTTGAGGTCTGTTTGGAATTGGCCTAGTTCCAGCTGGCCTCCCAGGAGGATGTCATTTCCCATTGCCCAGACATGGACCCATTCAGAAGAGGAAGGGGTGGTCTCATCCCCCTTCACCAGTTTGGACATGGAGGCCTTAAATTCTTCCTTCAGTTCTTTTTTGCCATCCTTTATCTCCCCATCCAGAGACCAATGAATTGTGTGTTAAACTGTCCTCCAATTGCCTGATTTAATCAGTAAAAGAAGTAACAGTAGGAGGCCTTCCTCCACTGTTGATTGCCACAATTCTGCTTGCCAAACTACCAGCACAGGCAGGAGGAGCAAGCCCAATGAGCTTCTGTGAAAGAGCTGTTCCCACATCTATATCATCAGGGTTGTGTGTGCCATAATTTCCATAAATCATTTCTCTCACAGCAAACTCCTGCAAAGACTTGATGCCCTCTTCAGTAGTGGAGCATTTCTGAGGGCTCCATGGTAACTCATGCCTAGATGGATACTGCAGTAGCACAGCCAACAAAAGGCATGTCGACAGGGCTGCCTTACCAATGGGACTCCCTATGTACTTATCGATTCCACTGTCCCTAGCAAGATATCTCAACTGTTTGTGAGATTTATCGCTGCCTTCTAAAGCAGCTGCACCTGTGTGACACCACCCTCCAAAGCAACTCATTAGTGTTTCACTTTCTCCCCTGAGATCATCCTTTCTTATATGCCTAATGTCTTTCCTGGCAGGTCAGCCATCTGCATATCATCATAATGTGAATCATCATCACCGTTTTGCTGGCATTGATTAATCAGAAATACTGCCTTATACAAATTCAGCTCTTCCCACCCCATGGGTAGCTGCATGGAGCTTGCCTGCTTTTCTCTTCTACCCCCTGCCATGCCTCCCATGACTTGTCCTTCTACCTCACTCAGTCAAAATAGGTCACAGGCAGAGAAGAAATGGAGGAGCCAGAAGCAATACATCAAGTTGGTGAGAGTAACCTATATATTGTTATAATTCTGTGGAGGAGAGGAGAGGAGAGGAGAGGAGAGGAGAGGAGAGGAGAGGAGAGGAGAGGAGAGGAGAGGAGAGGAGAGAGGAGAGGAGAGGAGAGGGAGAGAGAGGAGAGGAGAGGAGAGGGAGAGAGGAGAGGAGAGGAGAGGAGGGAGAGGAGAGGAGAGGAGAGGAGAGGGAGAGGGAGAGGAGAGGAGAGGAGAGAGAGGAGAGAGGAGAGGGGAGAGGAGAGGAGAGGAGAGGAGAGGAGAGGAGAGGAGAGGAGAGGGGAGGAGAGGAGAGGGGAGGGAGAGGAGAGGAGAGGGAGGGGGGAGGGGGGAGGGGAGGGGAGGGGGGAGGGGAGGGGAGGGAGGAGAGGGGAAGGGAGGGGAGGGAAGGGGAGGGGAGGGGAGGGAAGGGGAGGGGAGGGGAGGGCTCTGACAGAGACCTTGACTGAGATCAATTCCTCTGGATAGAGTGGGAAACCCTGCAGTGCCTGAGGGGACTGAGTGGCAAAGTGGGTGGGGAGTGCTGACAGGATCATAGGGTTAGACACTCTGCAGGAGCAAGGACAAGACAAACCAGAGAAAGGCTTCTGAGTACTGAGAGAGGTGGCAAAAGGCAGCCATGCGGAGGACAATATGTCAGAGAGGTTGGTCACCTCTCTCCTCTTTATCCCTCCCCTGGGAGCAGCAGAAGCTGTTGGCTGCAGGAGCCACAGGTGTCACTGCTGGAGGAGACCGCAGCACAGGCACTGCAGGTGTGCTGAGCAGCAGCTTTTTCTCCTGCCCATGGCAGTGGCTGTGCCCCTGGCAGAGTCATTTCCGGCAGCTCTGCTCTCGTGGGGCTCTGCCTGGGACCTGTGGCCTTTGGAGTCTCTCTCACACACGCAACAGGATGGGTCTCAGCATGCGCCTCGCCTGTTTCCTCCTGGCTGCCTTCCTGAGGCAACCAGAGGGTAAGCACTGCCTTGCACTGCAAGCATGGTTCCTCTCCTGCCCGGGGCAGCCTCATCCCCTCAGCAGAGCTCTGCAGGAGCTGCTCTGCACTTCTGGGCCAGGCTTGGGAAGCCTCAGCTCACACAGGTGGTTGTGCAGCTGCTTTCTCAAGGTGCTGCTCCTGATGGAACAGGAGAGCTCAGATGCAGAAGCAGCAGCTCCTCTGCTGACCATCTCAGCCCTCTTGCCTTCCTGTCCTCTTGCCAAGTGTCCACCTCTCTCAGTCCCTCTCTGCTGCTCTGTCTGGGCCCAGTGTTTCACTCTGGGCAGCAGAAGTGACAGGAGGGAAGAGCTGGGTGAAAGCTCAGCTCTCTCTGGGCTATCTCTGTGGGAGGGAATTGGCATTCTTGCACTGTGGGAACCTTCTCCTCTGTCACTTTCCATCTCCACTTGTTCTGCATATCAGAATCTTTCCCTCCACAGTCCCTAAACTTTGCTCTCTTCCAGGCACCATGGGGCAGGTCACTGTCACCCAGCAAGAAGCACAAGTCACAGTGAAGGAAAGAGAAACCTTCCACACCAAATGCACATACCAGACAGCTAACTTTGGAGGCTTGTCCTGGTACCAGCAGAAGAAAGGCCAAGCTCCCCAGCTGCTCTCGTCCCAGGCAGTAGCTGGCTCCAAGCCCAGTGGCCGTCTGACCACGCTGCTGAACACCACAGGGAAATACAGCCTGCTGCAGCTGGAGGAAGTGGAGGTCTCTGACAGTGCCTTGTACCTCTGTGCTGTGAGAGACACCGTGGTGCAGGAGCTTGCTTGGCTGTGCAAGAAGCCAGGGGAGGGAGGGGAAGTGTCTGGGCAAGGCTGAGCTTGAGGCAAGAGGCCCTCAGCTCTCCCCTGGCAGTGCTGCTTCCCCTGAGCATATGCAGGACAAGATCCTTTTCCAGAAGAATGGAATGGAATGGGATGGGATGGAACGGAACGGAACGGAACGGAACAGAATAGAATAGAATAGAATAGAATAGAATAGAATAGAATAGACCCGGTTGGATGAGACCTTCATGACCATTGTGTCCAACCTATCATCCAGCATCAGCTAATCAACTAACCCATGGCACCAAGCACCCTGTCAAGTCTCCTCCTGAACACCTCCAGTGATGGTGACTCCACCACCTCCCCAGGCAGCCCATTCCAATGGGCAATCACTCTCTCTGTGTAGAATTTCTTCCTAACCCCCAGCCTAATCCTCCCCTGGCGCAGCCTGAGACTATGTCCTCTTGTTCTGGTGCTGGGTGCCTGGGAGAAGGGACCAACCCCTTCCTGGCTACAACCACCTTTCAGGTAATTATAGAGGGCAATGAGGTCTCCCCTGAGCCTTTTCTTCTCCAGGCTGAGCAACCCCAGCTCCCTCAGCCTCTCCTCACAGGGCTGTGCTCCAAACCCCTCACCAACTTTGTTGCCCTTCTCTGGACCCCTTCCAGCAAGTCAACCTCCTTCCTAAACTGAGGAGCCCAGAACTGGACACAGGACTCGAGGTGTGGCCTAACCAGTGCAGTGTACAGGGACAGAATGACCTCCCTGCTCCTGCTGGCCACACTGTTCCTGATGCAGGCCAGGATGCCGTTGGCCCTCTTGGCTGCCTGGGCACATTGCATGCTCATGTTCAGCCTACCACCAACCAGTACTCTCAGGTCCCTCTCTGCCTGGCTGCTCTCCAGCCACTTTGACCCTAGCCTGTAGCACTGTCTGGGGTTGTTGTGGCCAATGTGCAGAACCCAGCACTTGGATGTATTCAATCTCATGCCCTTGACTCTGCCCATCTGTCCAGCCACACATGGCACTATTATAGATTATTGGTCCAACTACTAACGACACGCGAGGTTGTTGCAGGTGCGTGTCCTGTTGTCCCAAGATAACTCTCTGTGTGTAGAGCTACCAGTGCCCTACTCTGGTTACATGATGCAGGCCCAGCACTGCTTTGCTACACTGCTAGCCCCTTCTGCACTTATGCTGAGCATGGCCCACCACCATGTCAAGCTCTAGGCCTACACTGCCAGATTGCTCACACTGCTGGTCGCTGACCTTGCCACAGAATGTGGCACCATTCACCACCACTCTCTGGGCTCAGCCTCCAGCCAGTTCCTAACCCAGCTCAGAGTGCTGCTGTCCAAGCCAGAGGCTGACAGCTTAGCCTGGAGTTTGCTGTGGGCGATGGTGTCAAAGGCCTTGCTGAAGTCCAGGCAGACTACATCCACAGCTTTGCTTCCTCAGGTATTGCTGCAGGCCTGTCTCTTCCGGTGTCTGCTCTGGGGTTGTCCCTCAGAGCTTCAAGGAGTAACCAGGTAAATACCATGGCATGTGACAAGGCTCCTTCCTGCAGTTCACAGTATCACAGTATAACTAAGGTTGGAAGAGACCTCAAGGATCATCGAGTCCAGCCTATCAACACAGACCCCATGACTAGACCATGGCACCAAGTGCCATGTCCAAACTCCTCTTGAACACCTCCAGGGACGGTGACTCCACCACTTCCCTGGGCAGCACACTCCAATGACGAACGACTCGCCTGGTGAAGAACTTTCTCCTCACCTCGAGTCTAAACCTCCCCTGGCGCAGCTTGAGACTGTGTCCTCTTGTTCTGGTGCTGGTGCCTGGGAGAAGAGACCAACCCCTTCCTGGCTACAACCACCTTTCAGGTAATTATAGAGGGCAATGAGGTCTCCCCTGAGCCTTTTCTTCTCCAGGCTAAACAATCCCAGCTCCCTCAGCCTCTCCTCATAGGGCTTATGTTCAGGGCCTCTCACCAGCAGTGAGGTTGGAGAATACTCAGAAGCACCTTGTGGACTTGGCACTTGCAGTGTGGCCATCTGCTGGGATCTGGAGAACCTCCTCTCCTCAGTGCCCTCTTTCCAGCCTTGGAACCTTCCATTGGGCCTCCAAGATTTCTTCTGCAGTGGGACTAGGCTGGACAGAGCTATCCAAGAGCAAAGAGGGAGAGCCTGTCACCAGGCAGAGGTGGGCCACAGGCCCTGCCAGGACAAGATCTCATTTGGGGGGAAGCTGCTTTAAGCCTGGGTTAAGGCTGGACACAACAGAGCAGCTGTCATGGGCTTGGGCACTGGATGCTGTGCTTGGGACCTCCTGTCTGGTGGGAGCTGGGGCTGTGTGAGGGGCAGGAGAGGTCTGGTGTGTGTGGCCTGGCTAACTCCTCTCAACATCAACCTGTGAGAGACCTCAATGATTTAGAGAAGGACAGGAAACTCAGTCAGGTTCTCATATTATGCTTTTATTATGCTCAAAAGCCAGAGGAGTGCTCATGCTGCACAGAAAGTCCAGGTGCTTCCTATCCATACCAAGGTTCTCTCTCTAAGAACAACAGAAGTATCTTACAGAAAGTAGTCAGTATTCCTAAGGTTGGAAGAGACCTCAAAGATCATCGAGTCCAACCTGTCACCACAGACCTCACGACTAGAGTAGGGAGGAAACTACTGCCCACTGCAGGCTTGAACTAATGACCTTCCCATTAAGGGTCTTATGTGCTACCAACTGAGCTGAGTCTTGGTGCCGCTTCTCTATGCAAAGCTTCTCTCTCCAATCCTGCCCTCCTTAAGGGCCATCCACTCCCCTCCTGCATTCCAGCTAACAATGAGAAGGGGAGTTGCTTATCAACTGTTTGGGTCTAGAGGGTGTGTGGAAGTCCTGCCCTTGCTGTCCTTCTCCTTGGGTGATGGCCATGGCCTCCATTGCAAGTCCAGGTGGAGAGATGATGAGCAGAAGCTCTTGGGCTGCCTCTTTCTTTGAGCATACAGCTTCCCCAGCAGCTCTCTCAGCGCAGCTACCTTCTGCCATAGGAGTGGCTGGAAATGCCAGAGAGGTCATAGCAGCCAGAGTTGATGGGCACTCCCTCACAGCTGTGGATGCTGCCAACAGCAGTGGAGCTGGAGGAGCCCACAAGGCTGTTCTGCAGGAAGGAGCTGAGGATGGGGCCGGGCAGGGTCAGCAGCACAGCAGGAGGCTCAATGGCCACAGTGGAGCTCAGGCACTGCCTGACACAGGGCTCATTGCAGCTGTTGGCCAGCGGGGTTGGGCTGCAGGGCCGTCAGGGCAGGCACTGGCTGCAGCAGGACATGGCTGGAGGCTGGAGGTGCAGCTGGCAGAGAGGGCAGGGAGCAAGCAGAGAAGGCAGCTGGGTGAGGAGCAGCCTGGTGACACTCTCACAAAGCAGCCAAGGCCAAGACTCAGTGGGCAGCTGGAAGCTGTGCAGCAGCCACAGGGCCTTCGTCACCCTGGCAAGAGCAGCCTGGCCCAGGGAGGCTCTCTCTCACTTCAGACACCACAAGCTGCCTCAGCCACCTCCCAGCCTCTCCCTAAGCACACCTCCTCCTGCTTCCCTCTCTCCTCACAAGAAGACTCAACCATCAGCAGAGAACAGAGGCAGTAGGCACTGAGAGCTGCTCTGAGGGGAGATCTCCTTTAGGAAGAGGAGCAGAAGGGGCTCCAGACTCACCTGCTTGCCAAGGAGAAGGAGGCAGGAGGAGTGGATGAGAGAGCAGGAGCTGGGCTGTGTTTTGTACCTGCCCCTCATTGCTGCAGGACCAGAGGCAGCTTGGCAGAGGTAACAATCTTTGCACAAGCTCATCTTGAATGCAAAGCATCACAGCTAAGGACATGGCTGTGCTTTCATCCTCTGCACTGCTGCCTTTTCATCTCCAGGTCTGTGCCAGGCCCATGCTCCAGTGAAGGCTTCTCCTGAGCCCTGGGTGGAAAGGCTCCAGGATTTCCAGGGCAGGAATGCAGGAGTGCAGGCAGAAGACTGATCTCAGGTGCTGGAGGGGTCTGGATCAGAGCAGTGATGTCAGCCTGGCTCTCTCTGTTGGCACTGTTTGAAGTGCTGTTGCGTGTCCTCAGCTCACTTCTTAAAGGTCTGTGCCTTGTCCTGCTCAGATCTGACCCCACCCTGTGTAACACTGCCCAGTCTCAAGGGTCTTCAGCAGAGTCCATGGCTCATGGTGCTGCGCTGTGGAGGGTGCAGATCAGACAAACGATGTCAGCCTGGGTCGCTCTGTTGGGGCTGTTTGAAGTGCTGTTGTCAGGTAGAACCTCCAGCAGTCCTCAGGTGGACTCCATGGGCTCCTGAACACGAGGTCCTCTCATGTCCCTGTCTTTCACTGCCTCCTCAGCTCACACCAGTGATCAATTGTCACCAGCCCAGGCCTGTGCCTTGTCCTGATCACATTTGGCTCCATCCTGCCTGAAACTGGACAGCCTCAGAGGCCTTCTGCAGAGTCCATGGCTCAAGGTGCTCCTCCCTTTGTTCTTCTCTTGTGTGCACTTGGAAGCAGACAGCTTTGTGTGGGTGCAGGTGGGGGCACAGAGTTGTGGAGAATCCTGTGTGTGAGCGTCCCTGTGTGTCCCCCAGCACGAGGACATGTGCTGCTCATGGCAGGGACACTCTGCATTGCTCACTCCATGAGCAGCACAGAGCAACAGAAGGAGCCTGGCTGCAGCTGAATCGTGATGCCCCCAGCCTGCTGCAGATGTGTGCAGGGAAGAGGCACCACAGTGCAGCTCCTATCCCCTGAGGCCTTTTTCCTGGCCCTCCAAAGCTCATGCTCCTCTGCTCACAACTCCAGCTCCAGCAAGGATGGTTCCACCCCACTGTAGATCCCTAGTCTAAATCATTTTCACAACTCTGGGAGTGCCTGAGCATGTCTGGCTGTCCCCCTCCTGCCTCTGCAGGCCAGCACTCACCTGCTGGAGAGTTCCAAAGGATGGAGACTGCTTCACGATTTCAGTGAGAGCAGTGCCAGGGAGCTCAGCTGCCTCTGATTCCCCTCTGCATGGCTCTGCTTCTGAGCTGAGGCTCTCATGTTTCTGATGGAAAACCTTGTGGCTTTTCACAAGGGGGGAGGAGGAACCAGCCCCTGCAGTCCTGCAGGCTGGGGCTGGCTGCCTAGGAAGCAGAGCCACAGACAAGGATGTGGGTTTGTAGGAGACAGCCAGCTGAGCAGCAGACAGCTTTGTGCCTTTGCAGCAGGCAGCACCAAGGGCATCCTGAGCTGTGTTGGTCAAGGTGTTGCCAGCAGGTCCTGCAAGGGGACCCTGCCCCTCTGGCCCTTTTGAGACCACAGCTGGAGGACTGCAGCCAGCCTGGGGCTCCCTGCTCCAAGAAGGCTCTTGACACAATGAAGCAAGGCCAAGAGAGGCTGCCAGGGCAATTAGGGCTCTGACAAATGGGACATGTGAGGAGAGGCTGAGAGCAGAGGGCCTGCTCATCTTGGAGAAGAGATGGCTGAAGGGAGACCTTCTGCCTTTCTACAACTGCTTGTTCAGAGGGGACAGAGAAGATGCACCTGACCCCTGGAAGTGCCCAGGGGGTTGAAGCTGGGGAGATCTGATTGTGAAATAGGCCTCTGAAAGCCATCCATGAGCTAACTCTACCAGGGTCACTCCTGCCCCATGGGGCACCCTCCCCTGCTGTAACTTGAGGCCATTTTCTCTTGTCCTGTCAGTTGTGATTTGTCAGGAGGGACCAAGCCCTAACTGGTTCCAGCCTCCTTTCAGGGAGTTGGTGAGAGCCAGAAGAGCTTCCCTCAGCTTCCTTTTCTCTGCACTAAACATGCCCAGATCCCTCAGCTGCTCCTCATGAGTCTTATTCTCCAGACCTTTCAGCAGCATTCTCGGGACATGCTCCAGCACCTCGATGTCTCTCTTAGACTCCCCACAGTACTCCAGGTGGTGCTTGGTACAAAGTCATCCCATGCAGTCAGGAGTTCCAGCTCCACACAGGCTGGAGAAAAGGGTGGCAAGGTCAAGGGCACCTTCCAGCACTGCCCACACTGCCCCAGTGCTGAGAAGCTGAAGAAGGGAAAGAAACTCCTGTGGGGACAGGGAGCATGTCAGAGGCTGCAGTGGGGGCTCTCTCCCCACCAGAGGCAGCTGACTGAAGCTCCTGGCTCTGGCTGGCCCCTGGATGCAGGAAATGTTCCCCCTGGGCACTCCCCTCACACTGGGGTTGTGTTGTGCTGGTTGTGCTTTCCAGGAGGAGCAAAAAGCCATTCAACAGCCTCCAGGCTCCTCTTGCCTGACAGCACAGGATCACAGCTCACAGGATGTTAGGGGTTGGATGAGACCTCCGGAGATCTGCAAGTCCAACCCCCCTGCCAGAGCAGGACCATAGAATGCAGCACAGGTCACACAGGAACACTTCCAGACAGGGCTTCTCCTCCAGAGGAGACTCCACAACCTCTCTGGGCAGCCTGCTCCAGGGTCTGGGACCTTTGCAGTCAAGAAGTTCTTCCTCAGGTTGAGGTGGAACTTCCTGTGCAGAACTTTCCATCTCTTGCCCTCTGAGCAGAGGCTGTCCCTGTCCCTTCCTTCCTGACCCCCAGCCCTCAGGTATTGATAGGCATTGATCAGATCCCCTCTCAGTCCTCTCCTCTCCTAAGGAAGGAAAAGTCTTCCCAGCCCTGCCTCTGGGGATCAGCAACAGCTTCAACTTGGTTCAAGACACCTGGCCAACATTCCCAGTCCCACTCCTTCAGCTGTCCTCCTGCTTCTCACATCTCTCCTCAGGGGCTGCACTCACTACTTGTTGCTCAGGGAGCACCACTGACCCTGAGTCCCTGTGAGTTCCTTGACCAGCACAACACCTCTGGTGGTCTTCAGTTCTGGAAGGTGGCTTTCTGGGATGCAGTTTGTCCCTCTGTAGCTCTTCTTCTGCTCAGTCTGCTTGGGCAAGCAAAGAGCTGGCCCTGCAGAGGGGAAGCTGTGGGGAAAGGTGACAAAAGCAGCCCTGCTGCCAGGCCAACATGTCCATGAGTAGGTCATGGCATCAGGTGCTTGCAGTGAGGCCTTGTGAGGTGACAAAGGAAGCTCAGAGTCTGATCCCTGAAGAAAAAGGTCTCTGTGGGCTACTGGTAGGTGATTCTCATCTGGATGGGTAAGGAAGCTGTGGTTTGCTTCCCTGCTGGAGGTGGGATTCAGCTCTGCCCTCATCCTCAGCTGTACTCAAACTCCTCTGAGGGAGGATCCAGGATCCTGCATGACATGGAGGACATCTGGGAGGGCAAACAATGCATCAGTTGGAATATGGGGCCACAGAGCTGCTGCTTCCAGAATGACATTTCACATGACCTGAGTGCTTTTCACACCACCTCCCACCTGGAACTGCTTGCTCTGGTGGCCAGGCTCTCCCTTGTGCTTCATGTCTGTAGCTCCTCAGGCCCCCTGAAGGGGACAGCGATGGCTTAGTGCAGCTGCAGGCGCTGCAGGGAGACACTTCAGTGGCTGAGCTCAACATGAGGCTTTCCCCCAGAGCTGGGACTCAGGAGACCCAGTTCTCTGTGGGGTCAGGAACCTCTCAGTGCCTTGAGGAGCTTGCTCAGCTGAGGAGCTGCAGCAGAGGGCACTGTCAGGCCATGTGCAAGGGGAGAGCAGCTGGTTCACCAAGGCTGCCAGATCAAAGCCCTTTTCCTTTCAGGGGGAGAAAGTCAGGTTGAGCTGTGTAGGTGTGAGAGCTGGGAGCCAGGGACTGGAGAGATTGGAGTGCAAGAGAGAGCTGGGAGCCAGGGAACTGGAGAGATTGGAGTGCAAGAGAGAGCTGGGAGCCAGGGACTGGAGAGATTGGAGTGCAAGAGAGAGCTGGGAGCCAGGGACTGGAGAGATTGGAGTGCAAGAGAGAGCTGGGAGCCAGGGACTGGGCAAGCAAGAAATAAATTGCAGATATTTCATTGCTGGGTGCCAGCAGCTGGATGGAGCAGGCTGTGTGCTGCAAGGTCAAAGTGCCAGTGCCTGGAGAAGGAGAAACAATTCAGGGGCTGATATTACCACCCCGTGGTGATGCCTGAGGATCTCTGAGTGTGGGGTGGCTGTGAGAGCAGTGGGGAATTGGAGGCCTCTGTTGGCCTGGGAACATCAGGCTGGGCTGGCCAGAGAGAAGGAGGAGACCCAGGTGCTGGGTGAGAGGGCCCAGGCTGCAGGCAGGGCCGGAGTTTGGTCTGAGGCCTGTGGTGATGTCTGAGAGCTGCAGGAATGTGGCTGTGCTTGGGAGTGCAGAGGCTGAGGGGCTGTTGTCCCTGGGAGCTGTGTGTCACAGGCATGCTGCAGACACTCAGCAGCAGAACCTCTCTGGGTGAGGAGGAGACTGGAACAGCTCTGCCCTGGTGCCAGGCTGAGAGCTGGGATGGTTTACCTGGCAGAAGAGAATCTGAGCACATAGCTGAGGGCAGCTGTGAAGAAGGCAGAGGCAGGCTCTGCTCCATGGCACCCAGTGAGCAGCCAAGAGGCTCTGGGCACAAAGGCAATCAGCCAAGATTCCTTCTGAGCATCAGGAAACACTTTGTGAGGCTGAGGGAGCACTGGCACAGGAGGCACAGAGACACTGTGGAGTCTGCATCCCTGGAGGCATTGCAAAGCTCTCTGGAGCTTGTCCAGGACAGATTGTGAGGGGAGGCAGAGGCATGAAGGAAGGAGAGACTGCCAGGGCTGTGTCACTGGGGTCAGCAAGGCTGGTGGCCTGTGGAGGCCTCTGGCTCCACTTCTGCTCTCACTACCCATGCAGAAGTCAATCTTCCTGCAGGTGTGGAGAGAGCCCCCAGGGCCCCTCACTCTTCAGAATGCCCTTGGCTGAGGGAGCCAGAGGGGCTGCTGCTGCTGGAGGAGGGAGGGCCCCAGAAGTCGCTTCTCAGGCAGAGGAAGAAGAGATCTTTTCCCTTGCGCACTGCTTCCTTGGCTCCCCCAGCAGAGTCATTTGCGGCAGCTCTGCTGTCTGGCGGCTGGGAGGTGCTTTGCTGACTCTCCCTCCACAGGCAGCTTGGTCTCCACATGCTCCTCACCTACCTCATCCTCACTGCCTTGCTGGGGCAGTGGCTGGGTAAGTTCTGGCTCTTCCTCACTGCCTCTTTCTTCTTCTGCCCAGGGACCTCTGAGCAGCCTCAGCAGGTGCCTATGGGGAAATTTTCTTCAGTTCCAGCAAAACGCTGGGAAAAGTCAGCTCACTCCTGGGGTTCTGCACTCCTTGGCTCAAGATTCTCCTCTTGCAGAGAGGAGAGGAGGGGAGAGATCCTCAGACACCTTCTCCTCCTTGCCTCCCCTTCCATCCATCTCTCTCTGCATCTCTTCTGGTCACCCTTCTGTCACTAGAGTGGATCTCAGCTGTCTCTAGGCTCCCATTTCCAACACCAAGGATCAGATCCTGTCCAAGCTGCTAGAGGGAATTTAAAGCCCTCCTCCCACTGACATGGGGTCAGTGCCTCCTGGCTGGCACCTACCTGCCATGGCCTTCAGGTATCTCCTGGCTGGGAACACAGTCAGGGCTCCCTCTCTCTACCATTCAGCTCAGCATTGCATAGAGGTATGGAGCTCATAGCCCTTGGAGATGGCAGGGGAGGGCAAGCAGGATGACTTTCTTGCAGCAGCTCCAATGCAACCTGCTGGAGGGATGCAGGTGCCAGCACACAAAGTTGAGGCATGAGAGGCTGTTCCCTGGTGCTCACCATCTGCAAGCTTTGGGCACTTCCAGAAAGGACAGGAAGCCTTCTTCACCAGGGTTTTGTAGCACTGCTGACCTTTGCTTTCTTCCAGGCACCATGGGGCAGGTCACTGTCACCCAGCAAGAAGGACAAGTCACAGTGAAGGAAAGAGAAACCTTCCACACCAAATGCACTTACCAGGCCTCCTGGCACTTTTACTTGTTCTGGTACCAGCAGAAGAAAGGCCAAGCTCCCCAGCTGCTCTCGTCCCAGGCAGTAGCTGGCCCCAAGCCCAGCGGCCGTCTGACCACGCTGCTGAACACCACGGGGAAATACAGCCTGCTGCAGCTGGAGGAAGTGGAGGTCTCTGACAGTGCCTTGTACCTCTGTGCTGTGGGTGACACCCTGGTGCAGGAGCTTGCTTGGCTGTGCAAGAAGCCAGGGGAGGGAGGGGAAGTGTCTGGGCAAGGCTGAGCTTGGGGCAAGAGGCCCTCAGCTCTCCCCTGGCAGTGCTGCTTCCCCTGAGCACCCAGGGATCTGCAGGACAGGATCCATGATCTAATCTATTCTGGACTGTCCAGGCAGCAATTCATTCAGTCATACTCTTTATTCAGACATGTTCTGATGTACTGCAGTACCATCTCAGCAATGCCTCAGTCTTCTGATCACCAATGTGTGGAATGCTGCACTGTCTGTGGGAGAGCCAGGAGCACCTCCATGACCCATTGCATTCAGACATTATCCATTGGTTCACCTTGACCCCCATTAATGACCACAGTCACATCCCCCTGCCCCTGCAGCAACTGGGTTTGTCTTGCCCTGAGACAGGGACAGCTTAAAAGTACTTCCACTCTGCTGTTTCCTTCCTGAATCCCTGCCATGGTGGTTGATGTAAAGGTGCTGCACCTTCTCCTTCTCCTGTCAGCACCTGCAGCAATGATACAAACTGAATGGAGACATCACCATCCTGGTTGAGTGCACAGAGTTTACTGAGGACACCAAACTGGCAGGAGTGGCTGACACAGGAGGTTGTGCTGCCATTCAGCCAGGCTGAGAGCTGGGCCTGGAGAAACTCAATGAAATTCAACAAGGCCAAGGGAGAGTCTTGCACCTGGGAAAGGACAACTCCATGGACCAGTGTAAGTTGGGGACTGAGCTGCTGGAGAGCAGTGAAGGGGAAAAGGCCCTGGGGGTCCTAGAGAAGGTTGACAGAAGGTTGCCAAGGGCATGGGGGGCAGGGCAACTCTTCTCTGCCCTGGTGATGCTCTGGAATATTTTGTCCAGTTCTGGGCAGTTCAGGAAGGACATCAGGGAAAGGAGAAGGCCAAGGGCATCCTGGGGTGGTATTAGAGGAGACAAAATGTGAGACAAGAAGGCTCTGCTCAGGGATGTCCAATGAGAGGACAAGGGGCAATGGATGCAAGCTGGAGCAGAGGAGGTTCCACATGAAGATCAGGTCTTCATCCACCCGAATCTCCTTCTCTGAAATATTCAAACCCCACCTCCATGCATTCCTGTGTGATCTGCTCTAGGTGACCCTGCTCAGGCAGGGAGTTGGACTGGATGACCTCTTGAGGCCCCTTCCAACCCCTAACATTCTGTGATTCTGTGGTTCTGTGATTTGGGGAAAAGCTGAAGGCAGCAGCTCCAGCACAGGGCATCCCTGGGCTCTCCTCCTCTGCTCTCCAGAGTTACAGCTCCAGCTTCAGCCTCATGGCAGCAGGTGTCTCATTTCCCCCAGTGGTACAAAAACAGAATGGATGACAGCCTCCTTCATGGTCCTGGTCATCTCCTCCAGGAAGACCTAGGGCTCTGGAATCAGCCACCAAGAAGAGGGTACCAGGGTCAGAGGAGATTTGTTGTCCCTTGGCTGTTGCAGAGTTCCCACAGAACTCTCTTGGCTTGCCCTGAGAATGTAAGGGTTCAGAAGGTGCCTCCTGGGCTGAGTAGTACCCAGGAGATCAGAAGCATTCCAGAAGAGGAGAGGGAAAGGAGAGAGCAGGAGGAGAGAAAGACAGACATGGGCCATGCTTCCAGGCTGAGCCCTTCCAGCCTGGCATTGCAAGGAGGGCCAGGCATGCTCAGACTCGGAGACCTCCTCTGAGCAGGTCTTGCAATGTCTGATCTGCAGAGGTCCTGTCCAACAGCAGGTATGCCATGGAAAGAGTGAAAAGAGTTTGGCTGATTTATAGCTCCAAGGTTAGACTTAGGCAGAGGACAAGTGCAGATCCAAGTGGTGTTGAGGAAACTGATCCAAGGGTTTGGGCCAACAGAGAAGGTTGGTTGGTTCGGGGTGAGCGTTTAGGAACTTGACTGCTGAGAGCAGATGGAGAGTGTGGCAGGAAACATCATTTATCTGTTCCCCAGAGAGCTGGTTTAGAGAGTGGAGGTGCTGAGAGGGGTGTGTAGAGTTCTGTTTGGGAGTCCTGCAGCCTTGGAGTGTGCTGACAGGAGCTTGGGTTTAGACACTGGAGGAGCAAGGGCAGGACAATGAAGACATCGGCCTGAGCTTGGAGAGAGAGGAAGTAAAAGGCATCAGGGAAAGGGATCCCCAAGACATGCAGAGGACAATACGTCAGAGAGGTTGGTCACCAGGTGCAGGCCTAGCCCCTTTATCCCTGCCCTGGGAGCAGCAGGAGCTGTTGGCTGCAGGAGCCACATGTGTCACTGCTGGAGGAGACTGCAGCACAGGCACTGCAGGTGTGCTGAGCAGCAGCTTTTTCTCCTGCCCATGGCAGTGGCTGTGCCCCTGGCAGAGTCATTTCCGGCAGCTCTGCTCTCGTGGGGCTCTGCCTGGGACCTGTGGCCTTTGGAGTCTCTCTCACACACGCAGCAGGATGGGTCTCAGCATGCGCCTCGCCTATCTCCTCCTGGCTGCCTTCCTGAGGCAACCACAGGGTAAGCACTGCCTTGCACTGCAAGCATGGTTCCTCTCCTGCCCAGGGCAGCCTCATCCCCTCAGCAGAGCTCTGCAGGAGCTGCTCTGCACTTCTGGGCCAGGCTTGGGAAGCCTCAGCTCACACAGGTGGTTTTGCAGCTGCTTTCTCAGGGTGCTGCTCCTGATGGAACAGGAGAGCTCAGAGGCAGAAGCAGCAGCTCCTCTCCTAACCATCTCAGCCCTCTTGCCTTCCTGTCCTCTTGCCAAGTGTCCACCTCTCTCAGTGCCCTGACTCTGATGTTGTCCCAGTCCCTCTCCTGGCTGGCACATGTCTGTCTGGGCCCAGTGTTTCCATGACCTGGGGCAGCAGAAAGTGACAGGATGGGAAGAGCTGGCAGTGAAAGCTCCAGGCTCCCTCTGGGCAGCAGAAGTGACAGGGGATCTCTGCTCTCTCTGGGAGGGAATTGGCATTCTTTGAGCTGTGGGAACCTTCTCCTCTGTCACTTTCCATCTCCACTTGTTCTGCATATCAGAATCTTTCCCTTCACAGTCCCTAAACTTTGCTCTCTTCCAGGCACCATGGGGCAGGTCACTGTCACCCAGCAAGAAGGACAAGTCACAGTGAAGCAAAGAGAAACCTTCCACACCAAATGCACATACCAGTCACCTAGCTTTTATGGCTTGCTCTGGTACCAGCAGAAGAAAGGCCAAGCTCCCCAGCTGCTCTCGTCCCAGGCAGTAGCTGGCTCCAAGCCCAGCAGCCGTCTGACCACGCTGCTGAACACCACAGGGAAATACAGCCTGCTGCAGCTGGAGGAAGTGGAGGTCTCTGACAGTGCCTTGTACCTCTGTGCTGTGAGAGACACCGTGGTGCAGGAGCTTGCTTGGCTGTGCAAGAAGCCAGGGGAGAGAGGGGAAGTGTCTGGGCAAGACTGAGCATGGGGCAAGAGGCCCTCAGCTCTCCCCTGGCAGTGCTACTTCCCCTGAACATATGCAGGACAAGATCCTTATCCAGGAGGGGACAGAGTCTGTGTTCTCCCCAGTGGCTCTGGTCAGGTGATGGCAATGCAGGAGTTTGGGATCACTTCTACAATGGAGCCTTGCCACTGCTCTTTGCGTTCTGGATTTCTCCATCTGGAAAGATGATGATGATGATAAACTCTTGGTCTGCCTCATTTTCCCAGCACAGGGCTACCCAAACCATGAGGAAATCCTTTCTTCACAGCCTTGTGAGCTGCTGGCATCTCAGAGCCTCCAGCAGCACTGAGCTGCTCACTGAGGGAGAGCAGTGGTTGGGCTCTTCATCTGCAGGACCTGCTTGGAGGCCAAGGGGCTGTATCTGAGCTGAGCTGTCAGAAGCAGGGCCTGATCCCCACTGCCTGTGCAGGAGCCAGGGATGCCTTCCTCAGCTGCAAGGGACAGTGCCTGAAAGGGCCTCACTGCTGTGCTCCCTACTCTCTCCTTCCTCTGGCAATGATGAATTGGCCACTTGTGTCCCCACCTCATCCCCCAGCCCCCAAGCCAATGCCTTTCTTACACAGCAACCTGAGGCAATGACACCAAAAGAGGAGCCAGGTGGAGGCAGAGGCTGGGCTGTGGAAAACTTGCATGGCTCTGGAGTGGTCACTTGTGAAGGCGCTGCTGATGAAGAGGAAAGATCCCAGCTCACGGCATGGGCTGGGTGCTTGTTTTCCCAGTGCTGCCTCTTCATTTCCTGCCTCATGCCCAACCCATTCCTTCATGGAGGCTTCTTCTGAGTGCTGGGACTGAGACACCCCAGGATGGCCATGGCAGGAATGTGTCAGTGCCAGCAGAGGCCTCAGCTCAAGTACCAAGTGAATCCAATGCAGGAAAGCAGTTTTGTCCTGGTGGGGTTTCCTGTGGCCCTGTTGAAAGGAAGAGGCCCTGTAATCCTTGTCTGGTCCCCCAGGGGTTCCCTGGCAGCACGTGTGCCAAGTCTTTCCCTTGCTTTTCCTTCTTCCCAACTTGCTCCTGTGCTCACTTGTGGTCAGCTTCCCAAGCAGGTGGCTCTGCTGCCTTTTGAATAACTTCAGTCCTCAGTCTCTCTGGGCAACTTGTGCCAGGGCTCCCTGCACTCCTCTGCACCCATCAGCCTTTCATTACCTTTTCTCTCCTCATTCCAACTCAGGAGGGTTCTGACCTCCAGCTTGGTGGGCACCTGGCATGCAGCCAGGTTCAATCTACCACACACTTCCTTCAGGTGTTTATTCTGTTAATAAGATCCACCCCAGCCCTCCCTTCTCTGTGCTGAACAGTCCCAGCTCTCCCAGCCTTTCCTCATAGGAGAGATGCTCCAGCTCATCCATCCTCTTTCTGGCCCTTTGGTGGATTCTCTCCAACCCACAGCAGTTCTGTATTGAAAGCAGATGGCTTCAAGGGGTGTAAGGGACTGAAAAATATTTGTACATTTGTATCAGCATTGCTGGGAGAACAATTTGAGCCACAGAGGTCTCGTGCCTCTGGCTTCCATGCAGGAAGACGTACCTCTGAAGCTGGCCCCATCTAGGGAGGCTGGCCCTAGTATCACACTATCACAGTATCACAGTATAACTAAGGTTGGAAGAGACCTCGAGGATCATCGAGTCCAACCTATCAACACAGACCCCATGACTAGACCATGGCACCAAGTGCCACGTCCAATCTCCTCTTGAACACCTCCAGGGATGGTGACTCCACCACCTCCCTGGGCAGCACATTCCAATGACAAATGACTCACTCGGTGAAGAACTTCCTCCTCACCTCGAGTCTAAACCTCCCCTGGCGCAGCTTGAGACTATGTCCTCTTGTTCTGGTGCTGGTTGCCTGGGAGAAGAGGCCAACCCCTTCCTGGCTACAACCTCCCTTCAGGTAGTTGTAGAGGGCAATGAGGTCACCCCTGAGCCTCCTCTTCTCCAGGCTAAACAACCCCAGCTCCCTCAGCCTCTCCTCACAGGGCTGTGCTCAAGGCCTCTCCCCAGCCTTGTTGCCCTTCTCTGGACACCTTCAAGTATTTCGATGTCCTTCTTAAACTGAGGGGCCCAGAACTGGACACAGGACTCAAGGTGCAGCCTAACCAAAGCAGAGTACAGGGGCACTATGACCTCCCTGCTCCTGCTGGCCACACTATTCCTAATGGAGGCCAGGAAGCCATTGGCCCTCTTGGCCACCTGGGCACACTGCTGGCTCATGTTCAGACGGCTGTCGATCAGCACCCCCAGGTCCCTCTCTGTTTGGGAACTCTCCAGCCCCTCAAACCCCAGCCTGTAGCTCTGCATGGGATTGCCGTAGCCAAAGTGCAGCACTCGGCACTTGGACTTGTTGAATGCCATCCCATTGGACTCTGCCCATCTGTCCAGTCCCTCTGCAGAGCCTTTCTGCCCTCTAACTGACTAACATCTGCCCCTAACTTGGTGTCATCTGCAAACTTGCTGATGACTGACTCTACCCCCTCATCCAGATCATCGATGAATATGTTGAAGAGGACAGGGCCCAGCACTGATCCCTGGGGGACACCACTGGTGACTGGCTGCCAGCTGGATGTGGCACCGTTAACTACCACTCTCTGGGCTCGGCCCTCCAGCCAGTTCCTAACCCAGCACAGAGTGTAGTGGTCCAAGCCACGAGCTGACAGCTTAGCCAGCAGTTTGCTGTGGGGGAGAGTGTCAAAGTGCCTTGCTGAATTCCAGGTAGACCACATCCACAGGCCTCCCCACGTCCACCAGACGGGTCACCTGATCATAGAAGGAGATCAGGTTGGAGAGGCAGGACCTGCTCTTCCTAAATCCATGCTGGCTGGACCTGAGCCCTTGGCCATCCTTCAGGTGTGCAGTGATTGCCGCCAGGATAATCTGCTCCATCACTTTCCCTGGCACTGAGGTCAGGCTGCCAGGCCTGGAGTTTCCAGGTTCCTCCATTCGACCCTTCTTATGGATGGGGACCACACTGGCCAGTTTCCAGTCACCTGGGAACTCTCCAGTGAGCCAGGACTGGAGGAAAATGATGGAGAGAGGGTAAGCAAGTCCCAAAGTAATTCCTTATGGATTTCTGGGGCAATACACTGCTCCCTGACCCCATCTACCAGTTCAGGAGGCCACTTGATCTAAACTCCTCCTGCCTTGCTGTTGAAAATGGAGGCAAAGAAGGATATTTACACCCTCAGTCTTTAGTTACTGTGTTCCACTCCAGGTGCAATAAGGAGAGCAGGTTCTTCTTGCCCTCTTTTAGCATTAATGTATTTATAAAAATGGTTTTTGTTATCTTTCACAGCAGTGGTCAGCTTGAGTTCCAACTGGGCTTTTGCCTCTCTAATTTTTCTCCTGCATGTTCTAACAACATCCTTAAACGTATCTGGAATTGCCTCCCCCCTTTCCCAAGTGATGCAGCCTCTTTTTTTCCCTTAATCCCTTCAAGAGCTGCTTGCTCATCCAGGTTCAGAGCCTTCCCCTCAGCTCATGCTCCCCTGTTCCTGTGCCTTCCAGAGCTCCTGTTTGAAGTAGGTCCAACCATCCTGGACCCCTTGGTTCTTAAGGGCTGCTCCCCAGGGAACTTTCCGCATAAGCTGCTTGAACAAGCGGAAGTTTGCCCTCCGGCAGTCTAAGGTCAGGGTTCTGTTAGTGCTCCTCCCTATCTCCCTGCAGCTCGTGGTGGCTGCACCCTAGGCAGCCTCCCACCGTCACATCTCCCACCAGCCCTTCTCTATTGGAGATCAGCAGGTCAAGCAGAGCCTGATCCCTCACAAGCTTGCTTAACAGCTGCATCAGGAAGCTGTCCTCCATGCACTCCAGGAATCTTCTGGACTGCCTCCTCTGCAGTTCCCAGCAGACAGGTTAAAGTCGCCCAGAAGGACAAGACAAGATCTGATGACGCAGCCTCCAGCTGCCTGTAGAATATTTCATCTGCCTCCTCATCCTGGCATCCTCCTCAGCCATAGGCATCTCCTTAGATGGTTCCTCTCGGCCCTCTCATCCACAGCCTGCAGGGCCTCATACTGATTATGCAAGGGGGGAGGGGGAGAGGGCCAGGATGGATTCCCCTTGCTTCCCCTAACAGGGACCTGTATCCATCCCTCCCTATTTCCAGGGATGCCTCCCTCAACAGGGGAGGTCTGCAGAGCCTGCTCCCACATATCTAACTCCCTTTCACATTCCCATGTAGTCCTGAGCATAGATACTTCATCCTTAAGCTCAACCACCAGGTTGAGGAGAAAATTCACCTGGTTCATTTGGTTCCTCTTTGAGGGCTGTGACCCTGGGTTGTAGCTGTGTGCTCGTAGTGGGGCATGAACCTTCTGTTTGCTGCCAGAAGTCGCCAGCCTCCATCCCTCAACTTCTCCAGAGTTTGCACTTACTTTAATACCAGCAGGGGTCCCTTGTCTGCTTCTCCACTGCCGTTGGGGTCTGGAGCCTTTCAAGCTGTTGCATCTCAGAGAAACTCCTGTCTCCCTTTCACCTTCTCTGGTGCCAGTCTGCTGGTTCACTCCCAACCACTGCCTGACTGAAGGATGCTGAGCACTCCTTGTCTGTAATGCCTGAGGATATTCTGTGGTGTTAGCTGATGCCAGCTGCCATATCAGGAAGTGTTCTGGGAGTATCCTTTAATCAGATTTGGGGAAGGCTTGCCTGGGTGGCTTTGTGATAACCATTTTTCCCCACCTAACAAAATAAACGTGGTTGTGATGAATGATTTGAGGATCTGCTTGTGAGAGAAATGAAATTGAGAAAGCTTCTGCTAAGTTTGTTATCAGCTGAATCCTGGAGTCCTGGATGCCAAGGATGGTTTGGGGTTTTTTGCTAGAATAAACCCAGCTGCAGCATCACTCAACACACACAGTACCGGGGTATTTAAGAGCTCCCACTCTAAGGCCAGATTGTGTGCAGCCCACAAAGGCATTCTGGGAGATGGGGCTGAGGATGGGGCCGTGCAGGGTCACCACCACGAGAGGGCGCTCGACCACAGCGGTGGAGCGCATGGCAACTTCTGGCCAGTGGGACTGAGCTGCAGGGATGACAGGGTTGAACCTGTCCTGAGAGTGAAGACACCCCTGGGAGAGAGGGACGTGGGGATGTGTGAGGGGTAGCCTGTAACCAATACCAAGGCACATGCAGGGCTGAGAGCCGAAGGCTGTGCAGAGATGTATGGAGAGCTTCTTGGCCTCATCCTGCCAGGGTCCAAAAAGTGCTACCAGCCCCTATGCAACTACTGCTTAGCCCCTGTGGGCAGAAGCCATCTCAGTACAGTTCCAGCCTCCCTCCATATCTAACCTTCTCCCTCTCCCATAAGTAGCCCCCAAGATCTGGCACAGGACAAAGATGGTATCAGCTAAGGGCCAGCAGGAGCAGGGAAGTCATTGTGCCCCTGTACACTGAACTGGTTAGGCCACACCTTGAGTCCTGTGTCCAGTTCTGGGCCCTTCAGTTTAAGAAGGACATTGAGAGACTTGAAGGTGTCCAGAGAAGGGCAACAAGGCTGGGGAGGGGCCTTGAGCACAGCCCTGTGAGGAGAGGCTGAGGGAGCTGGGGTTGTTTAGCCTGGAGAAGAGGAGGCTCAGGAGAAACCTTATTGCTCTCTACAACTACCTGAAGGGTGGTTGTGGCCAGGAGGGGGTTGGTCTCTTATCTCAAGCAACCAGCACCAGAACAAGAGCACACAGTCTCAAGCTGTGCCAAGGGGAGTTTAGGCTCGAGGTGAGGAGAAAGTTCTTCACTGAGAGAGTCGTTCGCCACTGGAATGTGCTGCCCAGGGAGGTGGTGGAGTCACCATCCCTGGAGGTGTTCAAGAGGGGATTGGATGTGGCACTTGGTGCCATGGTCTAGTCATGAGGTCTGTGGTGACAGCTTGGACTCAATGATCTTTGAGGTCTCTTCCAATCTTGGTGATTCTGTGATACTGTAAGAGGTTCATTGAGATGACAACTCCTTTTGAGACAGAAGAGAAGGAGAAGGAGCCTCAGCCTCACGTGGTTCTCAAGGAGAAGGAAGCAAGAGAAATGGATGAGAGAGTGAGGAGCTGGGCTGGGTTTTGTCCTGGGCCCATCTTGCCCCAGGCTGCCAGATACATCCCTTCTACAGGTGATTGTTTTCTGACAAGCTCATCTTGATCCCAGCTAATGCTGAGGGCTGTGTTCTGGCTTACTGAGTTTTTTGTTCACTGTTTCATGCCAGGCATGTTCTCAGTGAGGGCATCTTTTTGTGACAGGATGAGAGGCCCAAGCATTTCAGGAGCAAAGCACCCCAGAGTGGGCAGAGGACTCAGCTCACATGCTGGAGGAATCAAGTAAATTACACCAGTCTGGGTTGCACCTTTGAGTCTTTCTGTGGTCCTGTTGGCAGGAGTGGCCATCTTCTGGGTCTGACCCTAGCCTGCCTAACACTGCTCCAGGAAGACACTGCTAGCCTGATTTGGCTCCTGCTGTTCTGCACCAGGGAGGGGGGAATGGGAGAGATATGGTGCAGAGTCCTTTCCAGATCTCAGAGTGGAATCAAATTGTTTTGGTAAGACAGAATAAAAATAGGAATATAGCCAATGAGTTGATGAACAGAAAAGCCTCATTAACAGAATAACAGAGTTGATAAGAATTTTCTGCTTGTTAGCTGAAATGCTGGAATGCAGGGAGGGGGAGAGGGGTTGGCAGACAGCCTTTGGATAGATAAGGAATAGCAGGCTTTTTCAGTGATTTACTTCTGTTAGTCTTGGACAAGAGGATCTTTTGTATAAGATAAAGGACACCTGCATGATATGTATACATCTGCTATTTTAGATAGATAAGCTTTGTATAGATAGGAAGCATCTGGACCCCTGTCATTATAGACAGATAACTTTTTGTATAAAAGCTTGCTCAAAACTCTCTGAAGACACACAGGTCTTTGGAAATGATTCTACCTGTGTCAGGCGCGCCTCAATAGAAGCATAATACAAGAAACTTACTGAGTCTCTTGTGTGTCATTCTCTAAGTCAATTTGGCGACCGCGGCAGGACGACTCTGTTTGGCTGCAGGACCTGCTGAGGAGCCGGACCTCTCAGGGCCCGCCGAGAAATTCTCGAGGAGAGCTCCGCTGCTCATCAGATCGCTGCAGGGACAGACAAGACTGCCAGCACAGAGAAGGTATGCTTCTATGAAAGGGGTAGCTCCGTAAGTCGCGAGGGGACGCCCTGCGTGGGAGAGAGGCATTTATTGCACCCCTAGGTAAAAGAGCTCTTGGGTTGGGACCAGGGGGGTCCCAAAGGTAACTATAAGCATTGTTTATGTATCATGAACATTGTCTGTAGTGTGGGACCAGGGGGGTCCCAAAGGTAACTATAAGCATTGTTTATGTATCATGAACATTGTTTGTAGTGTGGGACCAGGGGGGTCCCAAAGGGAATTATAAGTATCGTTTAAGTGTGCGAGGGGCCACGAGGTTCCCTAAAGAACATAAAATACTAGAGGTTTTGTATGTGTGACTGAGTGTGTGTGGCCAATAACTGTGTGCTAAGGACCGGTCATTATTGTTGTAGTTGTATTTGTTTTGTGTTCTGTGTGCTGTAAAAAGAAAGTACTGTGTTGTATTGTGTAAAATGGGAGGGAGACAAAGTAGTGAGATCCCAAGACATAGCCCACTTGGTTGTATACTTGCCCACTGGGGGGAAATTGGAGGCCCCCCAGGAGGGCCAACAAATCAAAAGACTCTAATTAAATTTTGTACCCGGTGGTGGCCATTATATAAATTAGATGGTGGAGAGAAATGGCCTGTAAATGGGAGTCTGGAGTATGATACTTTACTGCAATTGATGTTGTTTTTAAGAAGAGAAAAGAAATGGGATGAGACAATATATGCTGATATGTTTTTCTATCTCCGAGAGCATCCGGAGTTTCAAAGGGACTGTGGTGTTAGAGCTCCCTCAGATCCAATGGTTTTGGCCCTTGAAAAAGAAAACAAGGCCAAGAATAAGAGGCAGACACAGTTGAAAAGGTGTTGCTCTGCGTGTAGTATAGGGCAGAGGTGTCTTAAACTTGAGGAAATAAAAGACCTGCCTGAATTTTATCAATCTCCAGGAAAATTGCAAGAGGTAGTGACAGAGAGTTCGGAAAATAATGTCGGAGGTTTTGGGAGTGGCAGCAATTCAGATAGTGACACTGGAGTAAGTTCCCAGAGCTATGCTCAGGGAAGCCCAGTGGCAAGAAGGACCCGAGGACAGCAAGCAAATGCCCCGGCTTCCCAGGTACTCATTCAAGCCCCCCTGCGACAAGCAGTAGGGCCTGAGGGGACCCAGTCTGGATTAAGGTGCCTTTTACAAGTCATGATTTGGATAGTTGGAGAGAAAAGGCTAAAAATTATCGTAATGATCCCACAGGGACAGCTACACATTTTTGATTCATGGTTAGGCAGCACAATCCAGACTGGGACGATATCCAGTTATTATTAGAACAAATGACTGAAACAGAGAAACAATTAATTGAAAAACATGGATTGGAGCTTGCAACAGAAAGAATTCAAACCGGGAGGGGGCAAACATTGGAGATGTATTTCCACTCCAAAATCCGGAATGGAATACAAACAATGCCCTGCAAAGGACTAGATTGGAGGAATACCGGGAGTTTGTAGCCAGGGGAATAGAAAAAGCCATTCGAAAGCAATTAACTGGTCTGTGTTATACTCAGTCAGACAAGGACCTGTAAATCACCCTCAGAATTCTTGGATAAGCTGAGGGAAGTAATGAGGAAAAACACCTCTCTTGACCCCGGATCAGAAGTAGGTATACAACAACTGGTATCCCTATTTATTGGGCAATCTGCTAGTGATATCAGAAAGAAGCTGCAAAAGTTGTCACCCCGCAGGGAAGAGATTTAGAGGCACTTTTGGATGTAGCATGGAGAGTATTTTCTAACAGGGAAGAAGAAAGTAGGAGAAAAGAGAAGAGAATGTTGGTAGCAGCGTTGCAGGAAAGTAAGGAGACTAAAGGGACTAATAGAATGCGGTTGGAAAAGGATCAGTGTGCGATTTGCAGAAAGAAGGGACACTGGAAAGAGAATGTCCAGAGAGGAAAAAGAAAAACAGAATACAGGCACAACTAGAAGAGGATGATTAGGAGGACCGGAGGAGACTATAAATACCCTAGCAGATCCTCTGGTTATAATGAAGCTAGGGAACAAGAAAATAAACTGGAATTCCTAGTTGACACAGGAGCAACCTTTTCAGTCTTAAATCAAGCACTGCTGCCTCTGGATGAGAGCTATGTTTCTGTGGTAGGGGCTACAGGTCAAACTGAGAAGGCATATTTTTTTAAACCTCTTAAATATAAATATGGCAAAACTTGGGGCTTACATAAATTTTTATATATGCCAAATGCCCCAAAGTCATTGCTGGGGAGGGATTTGTTGGAAGCATTGGGAGCTGAAATTAAATTTAGTAAGGGGAAGGTAGAATTCAGAGTAAGGGAGGAACAGTTGATTGAGGTTTTAAGTCTTGCATTAATGAGTCCTCAACAAGAGAAAAACGGAATAAAAGAAAGCATAAAAGATCAAGTATATCCTGGGGTTTGGGACACTGAGCAGCCTGGAAGGGCCAAAAATGCCCTACCTGTGATAATAGATCTTAAGCCTGGAGCTCAACCTGTTAGATTAAAACAATATCCTTTAAGGAAAGAAGATAGGGAAGGAGTTTTGCCTATTGTAGAAAAATTCTTAAAGTATGGGCTGCTAACAGAGTGTGAATCAGCTTACAATACTCCAATTTTACCTGTAAGGAAAGCAGCTGGAGGGTATCGGTTAGTGCAGGACTTAAGGGCTATAAATAAAATAACAAAGGATATCCATCCTGTGGTGGCAAACCCATATACCCTCTTGACTCAATTGAGAACAGAATTAGAATGGTTTACCGTCTTGGATCTAAAGGATGCCTTTTTCTGTTTACCCCTGGCCCCTGAGAGCCAGCCACTGTTTGCCTTTGAATGGGAGAACCCAGAAACTAACCGAAAGTGTCAATTAACTTGGACAGTCTTGCCCCAAGGATTTAAGAACAGCCCTACTATCTTTGGAAATCAGCTCACAAAAGAATTAGAGAAGTGGAACAGGCCAGAAGGCAACGGAGCTCTGCTACAGTATGTAGATGACATCCTGCTGGCCACCCAGACCAGAGCGGAATGTGAAAGCTGGACTGTGAGTATGCTGAATTTCCTGGGACTTCATGGGTACCGAGTTTCCCCGCAGAAGGCCCAAATAGTACAGCAGCAAGTAACCTACTTGGGATATGAATTAACGGCAGGGCAACGAGTGCTGGGCCCTGAAAGAAAGGAGGCCATCTGTTCTATTCCACTTCCAAACACAGTAAAGGCACTCCGAACCTTTTTGGGAATGACAGGGTGGTGCCGGTTGTGGATTTATAATTATGGCCTGCTTGTGAAACCCCTCTGTGAATTATTGAAAGAGACTGATAAGGACTTGCAATGGAATGGAGAAGCTGAACAAGCTTTCCGTACCTTAAAGAAGGAATTGATGAGGGCACCAGCACTAGGCCTACCTGATGTCACTAAACCTTTTTTATTGTATTCCCATGAAAGCCAAGGGATAGCACTCGGAGTCCTAGCACAAACCTTAGGACCCTACCGAAGGGCGGTGGCATACCTCTCTAAACAACTGGATGAGGTAAGCAAGGGATGGCCAGGATGCCTGAGGGCTGTGGCAGCAGTTGCAATTAACATTCAAGAGTCTCGAAAGTTCACAATGGGGCAGAAGATCACAGTCCTAGTACCACACACCATCTCTGCCGTTCTAGAAGCCAAGGGAGGACACTGGCTGTCTCCACAACGATTTCTTGCCATCCTAGTGGAGCAGGAAACAATTGAGGCCACTTATTCCAGCAGACCTGACCTGAAGGAAGAACCCCTAGAAAAGGCAGACCATAACTGGTACACCGATGGAAGCAGTTTTGTGATCCAGGGAGAAAGAAAAGCTGGGTACGCTGTAACTACAGGAGAAGAGGTAATCGAGGCAGAAGCCCTACCAAGTAACACCTCCGCTCAAAAGGCAGAGATAATAGCACTGACCAGAGCCCTTGAGCTTTTCCGAGGGAAAAGTGCAAACATATGGACTGACTCCAAGTATGCCTTTGGGGTGGTACATGCCCATGGAGCCATTTGGAAAGAAAGAGGACTGTTGACATCTCAAGGAAAAGGTATTAAATATGCAGAAGAAATACTGAGGCTGCTAGAAGCAGTGCAGAAGCCAAGCAAAGTAGCCATAATGCACTGCAAAGCACACCAAAAAGGAAATACTGGTCAAGAAAGAGGCAACAGACTGGCAGATGAAACAGCTAAAAGGGTGGCCAGGGAGGGAGGAAGGTGTCAGAGTTTGTTTTGATCCCAGATGGTAAACTGTCAATTGAGCAAAAAGAGCCAGAACCTGTGTATAGCACAGAGGATCAGAAATTAATTAAAGACCTTTTGGGGAATAGGACAGGAAAGGGCTGGGCCAGGACACCGGATGGGAGATTAATCATTCCCACGAACCTTCTCTGGGCTTTTGTTCAGATGGAACAGGCAAAGACTCACTGGGGAGCAGAAGCCCTGTATCAAAAATTGGTTCAGGAGTGTATAGCACGGAAATTATACACCACGGTCGAACAGGTAACCCGGCAATGTGAGGTGTGTCTTAAGGCTAACCCCAAAGTAAGAAGAGGAGTTAGACTGGGACAAATTAGCAGAGGAAATTATCCAGGACAACAATGGCAGATTGATTTTACTGAGCTGCCAAGAAAGGGGGGATACAGGTACCTGTTGGTACTCACTGACACCTTCTCTGGTTGGCCAGAAGCATTTCCTGTCGCACAAACAAAGCACGGAGGTTACTAAGGCAGTGTTACAAGAAATAATACCTCGTTTTGGGGTACCTGCTGCTATTTCCTCAGACAGGGGACCTCATTTTGTGGCCAAGGTGGTACAACAGGTGAGCAAAATTTTAGGGATTGATTGGCAACTCCACACCCCCTACAATCCACATTCGAGTGGGCAAGTGGAGAAAATGAACCATTTAATCAAAAACCAGATAGTAAAAATTGGACAGGAAGTAAACCTTCCTTGGCCACAAGCATTACCAATTGCCCTGTTGCGAATTCGAACTAAGCAAAGAATAAAGGAAGGGTTGAGCCCATTTGAAATCCTGTTTGGAAGACCTTATGTAGTAGGAACTATGGACCCTTCTGAACCAGGGCAATTTAGAGAGGAAATGTTGAACAAGTATGTTCAGCAAATTTATAAGAACCTGAGCATTGTTAATAAACAGATGATTGGAACCAATGTGAGAGGGTTAGACAGACCAGTCCATGATGTGGAACCTGGAGATTATGTCTATGTGAGATCTCTTTCAGAAAACCCTCTGGAGCCCAAGTGGACCGGACCATATCAGGTGTTATTGACATCCTTCACAGCCATCAAAATCAAGGAACAAGCTGCTTGGATTCACCACACCAGAGTCAAGAAGACTTCAGCAAGAGAATGGAAACTCAAATCTCAGGGACCCCTGAAGCTCAAGCTGTATCGATAATTGTGATTTGTTTGTTGGTTGATACTATTGAGGGATGGGAATGTTACAAAGGGTAAAAGGAAATGTTTGTTATAGGCTTGTTGTATGCAGGAATTTACTGTATTATTAAATGTCGAATCACAGTATTGTAATTAAGCTAGCTAAAGAGCTTGCACAAAGGAACATAAAGATATCGGGTAACCTTGAAGATGTTAGCTGGAGTCAGAAACTGTCCATATGTGGTGATGTATGACGAGAGGTGAAGGAAAGGTTGACTAAGGAGGATTGGTGATGTATGGCGAGAGGTGAAGGAAAGGTTGACTAAGGAGGATTGGTGATGTACGACGAGAGGTGAAGGATAGGACATAGAGGAAGACTGGTGATAAATGATTGCTTGCTTCAGCCTCATCAACTACCGAGGGATGGAGGATGACCCCCCTAACAACAACTTGGGGATGCGTACCTCGGAATGTGGAAGGACACTGACGCGGAACAGCTACCACATAAAAGATCAACAAACTGTCAGGAAGATGCGGCAGTTGGTGGAGCGGAGACTCCCTGTCGCCCAGCGCTGTTTTTGCTTTATTGTTCATTGCCTTACTTAATTTGTATTAAACCAAATCAACTCTGAATTGGCCTCCGTGAATCCTTTATAACAATTTTGGTGCCGTGACTCGGATAAGGAATAGGGAGTGGAATAAGAACAACGGAGAGGCGCCCCGCTGTCACCAGCGGCTTCGCTGTTCTCATTCCTACCTATCCTTACCGACGATCCGAAATTTTGAACAATAAAGCAAAGGAATAACCGGTTGACCCCATAAATTTTGTGCACAAAAGTCCGGACGAAGACGCGGGACACGTAAGTATCTGCCTTTTTGCGCAAGGTTCCGTTCGGTCGGGGTCGGGTTTCCCAGAGTGGAGTGTGTGGTGTGTGAATGAGAGGGGGCCGGCAGCTCGGACTAACCCAAGCGATTGCGGACCCTTAAGTAGTGCGGTTCTCATTGCTACCCCAAGCGTGAGCCACGAACAAGGGGAAGTGAGTGTATAAGAAGTTGTGTGTGAACACTCTGGAAGATGGGACAGGGAAAAAGTAGGGTGCCTGTTCCCGTTAAATGTCCCAATATACCAAAGGACTCACCCTTACATTTTATGTTAACTATGTGGAAACATTACCCAGGTATAGGGAATAAATCTAAAGATAAGATGATTGACTATTGTGTTAATAAATGGGGAGGCCAAAAGATTGGGTCAGCCTGGGTAAATGATAAAGTTCCCTTTAGCCAGGAAAAGAGTGAATATGCAGCAGTATGGGCCACCCGACCAGGGGGACCAGGGGACCCGCTCGGGGTAGCTGAGCAAGTAGATCAATTTTTGGGTCCTAGTATATATACCTGGGACGAATTGCAATTTATTTTGGGCATTCTTTTTACAACAGAAGAGGAAAACATGATAAGGACGGCTGGCATGCGAGCTTGGGATGCTCAACATGCACAAGGTCCACAGGCCGATATAAAATGGCCATTACAAAGACCTCAATGGGACCACCAGAATAATAATTACCAAGTCCATATGCAGGACTTATGGAACATAATAATCCAAGGGATTCGTGATGCAGTCCCACGGGGACAGAATATAAATAGAGTCTTTAATGAAAGACAAGGGAAGGATGAATCTCCAAATGATTGGCTCGAAAGGCTACGAAAAAGTATGCAAATGTATTTAGGCTTGATACCGAAGCCCCCTTGGGCAAGCGTTACTTAAAACACAATTTGTTGCAAAATCCTGGGAAGATATCAAAAGAAGGTTGGAAAAGATTGAGAATTGCCAGGATAGAGGGTTAGACGAATTATTAAGAGAAGCTCAGAAAGTATATATAGGAAGGGATGATGAAAATCATAAGGGACAAGTTTGGATGATGGTGGCAGCAGTCAGAGAAAGCCAAGGAATAGGAAAACGAGAAAATAAGCCTCCACCTCGATTATTAGACAACCGAAGGGTGAACGCGGAAGACAAAAGGGAAGAAAGAACTTGTTTTTATTGTAGGAAGAAGGGACATTTGAAGCGGAATTGCAGAAAAAGGATTCAGGATGAGAAAATGTTCAAGGAGGATTAGGGGGGTCAGGGGCTCTATCTATTAGGGACCCGGAAACATCATGAGCCCTTGATAACTCTAAAAATAGGTCCCCTACAGGAAAATTTCCAGTTTTTGGTAGATTCAGGCGCTGAAAGATCTACTATCCAGCGTTTGCCGAAGGATGTAAATTATCTTCAGATACCACAACGGTGGTAGGGGCAAAAGGTGAACCCTTTAAAGTAGGAATAGTAAAGAATGTGAAAATAGAAACAGAATCAAAAATAAGTTTAGGGGACCTTCTGGTAGTGCCGGAAGCAGAATTTAATTTATTGGGCCGAGACTTGATTATAGAATTAGGAATTTCTTTAGAAGTAAAAAAATAAAGCTATTCAAATTAAACTCTGTCCACTGCGAGTTGAGGACGAAGAGAAAATAAACCCCGAGGTTTGGTATACCCCTGATAGTGTTGGACGTTTACAGATAGCACCATTTACTGTTACAATTCAAAATCCTGAGAGACCAATCACAATTAAACAATACCCCATTTCACTCGAAGGGCGGAGAGGATTAAAACCTGAAATAGATAGATTAATTAAGCAGGGACTTTTAAAACCCTGTATGTCAACTTTAACACTCCAATATTGCCAGTAAAAAGGCAGATGGGACTTACAGATTGGTGCATGATTTAAGAGCAATAAACAAGAGGACAGTGCCTCGCTTTCCTGTAGTAACTAACTCATATACCCTGTTAAGTAAATTGAGCCCCGAAAATTTGTGGTATAGTGTGATTGATTTGAAAGATGCATTTTGGGCCTGTCCGTTAGATGAATCCTGTAGGGACTATTTTGCCTTTGAATGGGAGGACCCGGATACTGGAAGAAGACAGCAGCTGAGGTGGACAGTTTTACCCCAAGGGTTTACAGAATCTCCCAATTTATTTGGACAGGCTTTAGAGCAAATATTACAAGAATATCAACCAACCCCTGGGGTTACTCTCTTGCAATATGTGGACAATCTATTGGTTGCTGGGGAAAACGAAGAGGAAGTTAGGGCAGAGAGCATCAGACTTTTGAATTTTCTGGGCTTGAAAGGCCTTAAAGTTTCAAAAAAGTTACAATTTGTAGAAGAAGAAGTAAGGTATTTGGGCCATTATATTAGCAAAGGGGAGAAAAGGATAGATCCTGAGCGTGTTAACGGAATACTTGCATTACCAACACCCAGGAACAAGAGACAGATACGCCAAATTTTCTCAATTGGTTGGAGAGGCACGGAAAATTACCTTTAGCAGCAACATTAAGGTATTCTCTCCACATAATATCCAAAATGTATTACAACAAGCTGAAAAACATCAGATAAAGCCTGGTGATTGGGTCCTGATACGATCCTGGAAAGAATCCACTCTGCAGCCCCGCTGGGAGGGTCCTTATTTGGTCCTCCTTACTACAAACACATCTGTCAGAACTGCAGAGAAGGGTTGGACGCACGCCAATAGAGTTAAAGGACCCATAGATAACAAAAAAATGGAGGGTTATCAGCCCCGAAGGGGATATGAAGTTAAAACTAGCCCGGAGGCCGAGGGAGACTCCTTAAAGATTGACCAAGACGGTGAAAATAGTCCCTTGCAGAGACAAATTCGGAGGCTACAGCGCAAGATCGCCCCACTGCGGTATAACCTAGAACTGGTATTTGGAATAAAAATTACTGTGAGACATAAAGAAGATCTTGAATTCATTACTCCACGGATTCGCAGAAAATTTGTAAACTATCCGACTAGGAATCCTGCCTGTCTGTGTTGTGGGTCACACTTCCATTTAGCCTGGGTTGAAATAATCTGTGGGGGGTGTGGGGATAATTGTTGGGTGTATCAACATCATTTTGTTTTGGGTCACAAATGTAGAACATGTTCATATGAGTTAGACATGCCAAGTTATCATGATGCTCTTTCTGAAGAAACAGGAGAGATGGACTATCAAAGAGTGAAGGAATTAGTAAAAATCAAGAAGATCTTGAACTTAGGTTATTGTATTGGAGGCTGAATCAAGCTGTTAGACTTGCATTTGCTGATCGTAAGACAAAAATTTTACAATCAATTTGTGGTCTGCAGGTGCCTTTGCATCATGTGTTGCAAGTTTCATCTAAAAACTGGGATGCTATATGTAAAAAGTTTTCAACTAGCCTTAAAATCTGATGTTTCTTTTTAGATAAGAAGACGTATCTGTTTGGATAAAAAGCTGGGTTTTCTACATGAATTGGGTTTGGTTTGAGCAATTACCCCTTGTTGTACAGTGTATTATAGGATTTATCGTAGCAATTATTGGATCATCAATCATTTATTGGCTGTGGAGAATCTTAAAGTGTGGAAAAGGGATCTGTAACGACTGAAAACAAACCACTGTATGAGTTCTATTGAACACTGCCTGTAATGGGAAACCTGCTGCCAAGAAGAAAAATGCATCTCGTAGCTTGCTGCAACCAAGTTGACGAGCAAGGCAGAGGAGACCTTGTAAGGAGTGTTCGGTGGCACCAATTGACATGGTGGCTTACAATATGTTGTTTTCTCAAACAACCGCTAGTGGTCTGGGCGTCTGAAACCTATAATCCACACCGGCCATTAATTTGGGAATTGATTAATGTAGAAGAATCAAAGGTAGTAGCTAAATATGCAGAAGTAGGGAATAATTGGAATTTTTCTGTTGAACTATTTTCCTTAAATCCCTTTTATTATTGGTGTAACCGAATAGCCCTGAGTGTGAAAAGAGAATAAGGTCAGAAGCACGTTGTAAAGCTTTTTATATGTGTCCAGCTTCAAACCCAGGGAAAGGTTATTGTCACTCGCCTGGGCATTATTATTGTGCATATTGGGGGTGTGAAACAATAGCGTCAAGTTGGAAAACAAGAGGTGATCCTTATATTGATGTGAGATTGGGACCTCCGGGTTGTAAGGCACTCAAGCATAACCAAGTAGGACAACCAATAGATAAATGTGGACCTGGAAAATGTCACCAAATAGAGATCAAAATAAAGAACCCCGGGGATCCTTCTTGGGAAACTGGGCGTACCTGGGGAATAAGGTATTGGGAACAAGGCACTGATGGGGGTAGCACTTTTCAAATACGGCGCAAGTACATGCCATATGATCCTCCTGTAGCAATTGGCCCTAATAAGGTATTAACCTTGCAGAGTGTGAAACAAGAGGTACCGTTGCTGAGTTCCCCTAGACCAATGCTATCTATCTTTAGCTCAACATTTTCTGCCACTCCTGATTTAGTTGGCAGTATGGAGATAGCCCGAACTAATGTTTATCCTGAAATATCAGAGGAAGATCAAGGAAGCGATCCATCTGAAATGAGCAACCCGTTGTTAAATATTATGTATGCAGCTTATATTACTTTGAATAAGACCCATCCTAATTTA
The DNA here is from genome assembly GCA_011125475.1 of Melanerpes aurifrons. NCBI lineage: Eukaryota > Metazoa > Chordata > Aves > Piciformes > Picidae > Melanerpes > Melanerpes aurifrons. The sequence goes on from WWNC01000221.1 coordinate 59,864, forward strand.
ACCACTGAATGTTGGCTATGTTATAATAAAAGACCTCCTTATTATGAAGCTATTGCACAATTGGGGAAGGTGAAGTGGGTAAACGGGACTAATCCACTTGAGTGCCCATGGAATCAAAACATCACTCAAGGAATTACTATGCAATATGTTTCCGGTTCTGGAAAATGTATTGGGACTGTTCCAAAGCATTATAATAAACTCTGTAATAGTACAATATCTCCACAAAGGATACACAAAGGGCAAAGTGAAACAATTCAGTGGATAATTCCGACTCCGGGTACCAAATGGTTGTGTTCAGATATTGGTCTGACACCATGTCTATCCTTAAAAGTTTTTAATGTTTCTGAGTTTTGTGTCCAGGTGACGATAATCCCTCGATTAATATATCATCCAATGGAGGATGTGATACATCAATATGAACACGATTGGACTCGATCTAAACGGGAGCCAGTTACAGCGATAACTATAGCCATGCTATTAGCTGTCGGAGGGTAGGTGCTGGGACAGGAATAGCATCACTAGTCAAAAATGAAGAAGTACAAACCTTGCAAAAGGCAGTAAATGAGGACTTAAGTAGAATTGAACAATCAATTGATAATTTAGCTGCCTCAGTTAAGTTGTTATCAGAGGTAGCCTTGCAAAATAGAAGGGGTTTAGATTTTTATTATTGGAAAAAGGAGGATTATGTGTAGCCCTACAAGAAGAGTGTTGTTCTTTCTTAGATTACACGGGGATGGTGAGGGATTCCATGGCTGAGTTACGAAAAGATTAGAACAACGTAAAAGGGAGAGGGAGTCAGGGGCATGTGGTATGAAAAATAGTTTAATGTATCACCTTGGTTAACTACTCTGTTATCTGCTGTGGCTGGCCCGATAATTTTAATATTTTTAGGATTAATGTTAGGACCATGTATAATAAGGAGACTCATACAATTTGTAGAAAAGAGGTTTGAAACCACAAAGCTGTTGCTTATAACCATGTCACAAAATGAAAGACAAGATTGTCAAATGTATCACGAGGAAGGTATATGATTAAATTGAAGAACAAACATTTAAAAGTAACAAGAAGAAGGGGGGAATTGTTACAAAGGGTAAAAGGAAATGTTTGTTATAGGCTTGTTGTATGCAGGAATTTACTGTATTATTAAATGTCGAATCACAGTATTGTAATTAAGCTAGCTAAAGAGCTTGCACAAAGGAACATAAAGATATCGGGTAACCTTGAAGATGTTAGCTGGAGTCAGAAACTGTCCATATGTGGTGATGTATGACGAGAGGTGAAGGAAAGGTTGACTAAGGAGGATTGGTGATGTATGGCGAGAGGTGAAGGAAAGGTTGACTAAGGAGGATTGGTGATGTACGACGAGAGGTGAAGGATAGGACATAGAGGAAGACTGGTGATAAATGATTGCTTGCTTCAGCCTCATCAACTACCGAGGATGGAGGATGACCCCCTAACAACAACTTGGGGATGCGTACCTCGGAATGTGGAAGGACACTGACGCGGAACAGCTACCACATAAAAGATCAACAAACTGTCAGGAAGATGCGGCAGTTGGTGGAGCGGAGACTCCCTGTCGCCCAGCGCTGTTTTTGCTTTATTGTTCATTGCCTTACTTAATTTGTATTAAACCAAATCAACTCTGAATTGGCCTCCGTGAATCCTTTATAACAGGAAGGAAAGAGGTACTGAAATGTTAGTCAAGAATTGGCTTTGTAAACTAATCTCCCTAACTGTTGGATAATACTACTGTTAGTTTTGATTAAGATAATGATGTGTACTGGAAAGAGTGGTGTAGAATCCTACCAGAAGTATAAAAATTATAAACTCAGGCATAAGCTGGAAACAGGACATTATTTTAAGAAAATATAGTATAGGAATATACTCTTGGCTGTAAGAAAGGGGGGAATTGATGAACAGAAAAGCCTCATTAACAGAATAACAGAGTTGATAAGAATTTTCTGCTTGTTAGCTGAAATGCTGGAATGCAGGGAGGGGGAGAGGGGTTGGCAGACAGCCTTTGGATAGATAAGGAATAGCAGGCTTTTTCAGTGATTTACTTCTGTTAGTCTTGGACAAGAGGATCTTTTGTATAAGATAAAGGACACCTGCATGATATGTATACATCTGCTATTTTAGATAGATAAGCTTTGTATAGATAGGAAGCATCTGGACCCCTGTCATTATAGACAGATAACTTTTTGTATAAAAGCTTGCTCAAAACTCTCTGAAGACACACAGGTCTTTGGAAATGATTCTACCTGTGTCAGGCGCGCCTCAATAGAAGCATAATACAAGAAACTTACTGAGTCTCTTGTGTGTCATTCTCTAAGTCAGAGTAAAGCTTACAGCCCTCCAGGTGCTGGGAACCCTGGACTCATGCAACACTGTGCAGACCCAGCTGGATTCTCCCATCCTGAAAGAGCTTTTGGTTTGCTCCCATGCTGTGGTGCCTTTTATTTTGTGTAATACCAAAAACTAATCATACATCATCTCCTTACATGCTGGAAGGTTATTTCTGCCATAGCACCCAGCAGTGTGCAGCACAGGCTGGCACAGGGCACTCCAGCAGGCTCCCCTGCAGCAGCTACTTGTGCCAGCACCCAAGTCTCTGGGCAAGGCTCCTTTACCAGCTTCCTCCTCCTGGCTCAGAGTCCTCATGTGTGGAGAAATACTGAACAGCTGCTTCCAAATAACAGAGGTTGAACTAAGAGACACGTGAAAACCTTTTGAAAAGACCATGACAGCTGTTTGCCAGAGCCCCAACGCTGTGAGGAGCTGCTGTGCTTCCAAAAGCCCTCCCCCCTCTGAGGAGCACACAAAGGCAGTTACACTCTTCAGCATGAGAGAGAGGCTGTCTTGCAGAGCAAACTTTACAAAGGGAGAGGGAAAGCCAGGGGACAGTGCAGGAAGGCACTGATGCTGTCTGCTCTCTGATGTGAAGACAATCAAAGGCAAACCGTGAGTGGGCCTTCCCACCCCAGAGGCATGACTGTGTCACATGTGCTGGCACAGGCTGCAGGGTGCAGCCATTGCACTGAGCTGCTGGGAGTGTCTGGTTCTGTTGTGTGCTGAGAGTCTCCTGAGGGACGGATTCTGGAGGTGGGGAAAATGATCTTGACCGTGGCTGTGCCAGCTTGTGTCCTGCTAATGCAATCAGGTGGGTGTATCCCATGCACTTCCTTCCACAGATTTTAGTAGGCTATGGAGAGGACTAGGCTGTGCTGATGAGGTCAGGGAGAAATGCAGAGGGGTAGAAGTAGATACCTGGATTTTCCTTTTCTTTGGAAAGGCAGAAGGGTTTGGGGCAGTGACAGCTTTAAACAGAGCAAGGGAGAGGAGGAACCAAGCTGCTCCAAAGACATTTCTGCCTGTGTTGCAGGTTTTGTTGGGAGTGACCCCCAGAAGCAATTCCTCTCTGAGGTGTCTGCCACAGTTGGACAGAGAGCGGTTCTGCCCTGCCAGTACAGCTCTGAGGACAGTATCAGCACTTTGAGTTTCTTCTGGTACCGACAGCTGCCAGGGAAAGCCTTGAAATTTCTCCTGCATGGTTATAGTACTTCAGACAATGCAAAGTTCCGTGATGGCAACTTCACTGTGGTGGTCTACAGAAATAAATCAGCCCCCTTAGAAATAGCAGCTGTCTCCCTCCAGGACACTGCCACTTACTACTGTGCTCTAAGACACCACGTCACGCTAAGCCCTGCTTCCGCTCGTGCAAAATCTGCATTGCCAAGAACAGCACAGGAGGGCTGAGGCTCTTCAGCTTTCAACCTTCCTTTCAAACCTGAAATGATCCTCTCCTTCTTACATCAATCTTTCCGGTACCTGCCAGTCCAACTGCTCCCTATTTCCTCAAAGATCCCATCTATGCAGAAGTATTCAGACCAGGGATGTAGAAATGCAGGGCTCTGAGTCTGTCTGCAGATGAGCTGAGACATTCAGCTTTCCTCATTTCCTCACACAGAAACCAGCACCACTCAAGAAAAGGATCAACATGCTTGGACAGAACCTCCAGGTGCAGCAACAATCCCTACCTGGTCTTGGTTTCTCCAGAAAGTAAGGCTGCAGAACCAAGCACCACTGGGGAGGGACACTGCTGGCTGAGCTCTTGACCCAGCCGTGGAAGGAGCTAGGACAGACATGTCTCTGCTTTGCTCCTGGCCAGCTCTAACCCTTGACACAACTACCCAATGCATCACAGATCCTCATCTTGTTCTTTGCAGAGCAACCAAGGAGCAGAAAAGCATCTTTTACCTTGATGTCTCAGCACTGGGCAGGGTACCCTTCTTAACCAGATGGTTAAATGAGATCCTTCCATACTGTGAGAAACAAACTCACTGTTAAAATTTATAACCAGTTTATTATAAAATAAAGGCAACACAGCGCTGGGCACATAGCGAGCTTGCTAGAGGCGCACCCCAACGACACGAGGTGAACTTATAGAGACAGCAAACATACATATTAATATATTAAAACGTACATATTCATATATTCCCCAGCATGCTCCCACCCCTCTCCATCAGGACAGACAAAACCTGCACTTTTGACCTAGCCAGTCTTTAGACCTGTTGGCACCTCCCCTTTCTCTCCCAATACCCCACACAATACAGACCATCAGCCCAACGATCCAGCCCAACGATCCAGGCCAACGATCAAGCCCCACGGTCCCAGTAATTCCCCTTACCAAAGCCAAATATTATAACCAGTTTCTCACACATACCCTCCTTAGCAAATGCTAACACAGAGAAATGCTGAAGAAAGTGTAGTAAAACTAAGGCATATCGAAGAGATCAACAGACCATGAGGCAAGAGGGGGTACCTTTTACAGGTATACACTGCCATGGGATGATCAAATAATGATGATTGATAAAGCTGAGTAAGTACTGGAGTACTGTGTCCAGCTATGGGATGCCCAGCACGAGAGTGACATAGAACTGCTGGAGCAGGTCCAGGGGAGGGCCACCAAGATGATCAGAGGGCTGGAGAAATCTCCTAAGAAGACACTCTGGCTGAAAGAATTGTCCAGCCTGGAGAAGGCTCCAGGGAGGCCTTATAGATGCATTTCAATATCTGAAGGGGGCCTAGAGGAAGGATGAAGAGAGGGACTGTTCAGATGGCCCTGTGATGACAGGATGAAGGGCAATGGTTTGAAACTGGAGCAGGGCAGATTTAGGTTGGACATCAGGAGAAAGTACTTTACAATAAGAGTGGTAAAGTACTGAAACAGGTTGCCCAGGGATGTGGTTGAGGCCCTGTCCCTGGGGACATTCAAGAATAGACTTGATGTGTCCCTGGGCAGCCTGCTCTAGCTGGAGTTGTCCCTGCTGACTGCAGAGGGGTTGGACAAGATGACCTTTGAGAGTCCCTTCCAACCCAGTGCAAGCTGTGAATCTGTGAAGTTGACAAATACTAAGACAAAAGATAATGATGATGGTGATGATGATGAGGAGGAGGAGGATGACTGATGGAGTTCCCTGGAGGTGTGCTCACAGTTTGGTAGCACTTGGCACCAAAGGGCAATTTGGCTCAGCCAACCAAAGTTCAGGCAGGGCTCAGCTTCACCTGTTCTCTCCATGGAACAGACCCAGAAGCTTCCCACAGCCACAAAGGTCCTGTCTCCAACAGGAGTTTTTCCCACCAGGACTGTAACTGTAGTATGCTGGGCATCACCACATGGGATCTGAAGGACCCTTTCTTGTATCCTAGCAGGAATGACAGGAACAGATACACAAAGGTGCCCTGGCAATTCCAACAATTTTCTCATTACAACCTCTGTGCCCAAGGTGTGAGCTCTGCAGTGCTGAGGGGAAGGAGCACCTCCCTGACCTGCTGCCAATTCTTTGTCAAGAGCACCCAAGATACCATGAAGGCTCTTTGCAACAGGAGCATGTTCCTGGTTGCCCACCAGAATGCTCAGGTTCCTTTCCGAGCTGATGTTTCCAGCTGAGCAGCCCCGGCCTGATCAGGTGCGTGGGGCTGCTCCTCCCCAGGTGCAGACCTTTGCTCTCCTCGTTGTGCCCTGCAGGAGGTTCCTGCCAGAGCGACAGGCTGGAGTGCCTGTCGAGGTCCCTCTGGATGGCAGCAGAGACCTCCGTCAGCTGTGTTAGTGCAGCGCTCGGCAGGGCACAAGGCAGGACAGCGCTCGGTGCGCGCTGACAATCCAGGGCTACCTTTGTGCGCCGGGGCCGGGCGCGCTGCCGACCCCTCCCCACGTTCCCTCCGTCTCGTCCCCTTCCCACCCTCGCACTTCTGCCTCGAACGGGCTGGGGCAGGGTTGTCTGGAGTGGTCAGGGGCGGGCCTGTGTGCGGCTGCCGATGTCGTCCGGGCTGGGTCTGTGGGTCCGTGGCTCCTGGCCTTGTCCGTGGCCGCGGGGCCGGCAGGTGAGAGCCGGACGGGGCAGGCAGCGAGGCCAGCACTGGGCCAGGAGGCAGAGGGCCAGGGCGGCTTTGGGCGCTTGGTCCGAGGGCCAGGCCCACGCACGGCTCCGTCGCGGGCAAGGCAGGCAGAGCACTGCCCCGGGCGCAGGGCTTGGCCGGCACAGAGACAGGTGGCGGCTGTGGCTGTGGCGGGCCGGGGGCTCTTGGCCGGGGCGGCAGGGGAACAGTCTCGGGCCCTGGTCGCACCCAGCTGGCTGCCAGCGCTCTCCATCCGCAGCGGTGTGTGCGCAGCTGAGGCTGGTCCAGGCCGGCGGAGGGCTGCGAGCGTCCGGGGACTCGGTCACCCTGCACTGCCACGGGCACGGCTTTGCCTTTGGTGGTCATGGAGTTCGGTGGTACCGTCAGACCGCCGGTGGCTGGCTCCAGTGGCTGTCCTACATCAATTTATACGGCAGCAGTGGCGGGTCGAGCCACGGTGTCCCGGGACAATTCCCAGTCTGAGTCCTCGCTGTCCCTGTGGCCCTGCACCACTGGGACTCTACAAACTACTTCTGCACCGTTTCACCTGGGCACAGAGGCAGGAAACCCATCTGAACTTTAACACAAGCCCGCTGAGGCTCACCTCAGGGTGTTCAAGCAGCAGGGCAGCATCTCGGTGGTGCTAAGGGGCCTCAGGGCTGTTCTTGTTCAGCGTGGTGCTATCAGCCCTGCAGCCCTTCTGGAGGAGATGTCCAGCACACAGCTGGGTAAGTCCACCTTGATTTGGGTGCACAGTTGGCTAATGGGTTGATCTCAGAGAGCTACAGGAAGTGGAGCACATCCTCCCTTCACGACATTGTTTCCTTCCAAAGCACAGCAGGGGCCCAGCTTACTCTCTTCTCTGGGCTGGCCCCACGCGCAAGAGAGACAAGCAAAGCTTCACCATTGATGCAGCCTCCACGGACTATTTAACATCCCCAGGGAGTGATGGTCCCAGAGTGCTGGCAAAGAGGCTGTGGCACATCAGGAAGGGCGTGGCATGGCAGTTTCTGTGGCAGATTGCACAGGCAGGGTGAGTGGGCAGGGGAAGGTTCTCACTGAGGAGATTGGCCCCCGTGCAGAAGCAGTGGTCTCTACCTGACAGAAGGCCATGGCCGCCTCACATGCTGCCCCCTCCACCACTGATGCAGCTGCCCAGTCTGAGCTTGAGAGAAGGCCTGCAACCATGCAGGCATCAGGTTGCAGAGTGTGCTCAGCTATGACAGTGGTGCAGGAGGGCATCCCAGAGCTCCCCTGTGGGACACGTGCCCAGGGAGAGATGCTCCTCCACTTGGTAACGGAACTTGGTGAGCAGGCTGAGAAGCATCAGGCAGTGGAGGCACGGCCTGCTTTCCCCAGAGCAGACTCAACCATCAGAGCTCACAATGAGGGGGAATGGAAAGAGGTCTCTGCTCAATGCAGCAAGCAACTTCCTCCACAGCTTCCCACACATTCCCAGCTGCCCCCACATAACAGGTAAAGGGCTCTGGGCTCTGAGGGACAGTCAGACAATGACAATGATGGAACTGCTCCCAAGGAGCTACCAAATGTAAGGCACCATATATCAAGACTGCCTGCACCAAGAAAAAGAGAAGGGTTATTGTTGTTGGTGATGCCCTTCTGAGAGGAACAGGGGGTCCTAAATTGTCAACCTGACCCATCCCACAGGGAAGTCTGCTGCCTCCCTGGGGCCCAGGTTAGGAATGCAATAAGAAAGCTCCCCACTCTGGTGCAGCCCACAGAGTATTAGCTACTATTGACCTTCCAGATAGGCAACCAATCATGGGGCATGTCAGACAGGGAGCAAGAAGAGCTCAAGTGCTGTTGTCCAGCAGGAAAACTATGATATTATTGCCCTGATGGAAACTTTGGGTTTTTGGTGGGATGAATCCCAGGCTTAGCTGGAAGAGCTGTGTTGGATAGCTGTAGACTCTTCAAAAGGGATAGGCCCTGAAGGAGAGGCGGTGGAGTGGCTCTGTATGTCGGGGAAGGCCTCAACTGCCTGGAGCATGATGATGATGGTGATGACAGGGGTGAATGCTTGTGGGTTAGTTCCTAACACAGCTGGTGAATGAGCCCATGATGGATGGCTCTCTACTAGACCTGCTACTTGTAAACATGGAAGGAGGTGCAAAGGTTGGTGGCCATCTTGGACAAAGTGGCCACGAAGTGGTGGAGTTTACCATTCTTAGTGAAGTTAGAAGGGGAGTCAATAGAATGACATCCTTGGACTTGTGGAGGGCAGACTTTGACTGGTTTAGGAGACTGGTGTGGTGCATCCAGGCAGGCTGGACATTCCTCAACCCAAATCTTCAAAGGCTGTCCCTCTGCATGGGAAAATGAGCTGCTGGGGCAGAAGAGCAGCCTGGCTAAGTAGAGACCTTTGGGTAGAACTCAGGAAGAAAAGGAAAGTCTCCTGGCTGTGGAAGGGGCAGGCATCTGGAAAAGTACAAGGCTCTGTAGGGAGAAAATTAGGAAGGCCAAATTTGAGCTAGAACTCAATCTGGCCAGTGCCATTCAAGAGAATAAAAAGAGCTTTAATAAGGTTGTGAAGGGGGAAAGAAGAGCTGGGGAGAATCTCCACCCACTGCTGGGTGTCAGAGAGAGAACCTGGTGACCAAAGACAAGGAAAAGGCTGAGCTGCTGAATGCCTGCTTTGCCTCAGTATTTGTCAGTGACACCAGTTGCTCCATGAAGGTTCAGCCCCTGGAACTGGAAGACAGGGATGGAGAGCAGAAAGCAGCCCCCACAATCCAGGAGAAGGTGATCAATGGCCAGTTGTGCTGCTTAGATGTGCACAAGTCTATGGGACCGGATGGGATCCACCCAAGGGTACTTCAGGAGCTGGCAGCTGTGCTCACCAAGCCACTCACCATTAATTGTCATCAGTCCTGGCTAAGGAGGTCCCAGCTGACTGGAGGCCAGCAAATGTGACACTCATTTATAAGAAAGACCAAAAGGGTGATCCAGGGAAGTACAGGCCTTTGTCTGACCTTGATGCCAGGAAAGGTTATGGAGCAGGTCAGCCTGAGTGCCAGCACGCAGCACATGCAAGATAGGCAGGCAGTCAGGCCTAGTAAGCAGGGTTTTGTGAAAGCCAGCTCCTGCCTGACTAATCTGAGGCTGGTGAAGGGCCTGGAGCACCTGGCATATGAGGAGCATCTGAGGGAGCTAGGGGTGTTCAGGCTGGAGAAGAGGAGGCTGAGAGGAGACCTCACTGCTCTCTACAGCCCCCTGAAAGGAGGTTGGAGTGGGGAGGGGGCAGCCTCTGCTCCTTGGTGGCAAGCAACAGGAGCAATGGTCCCAAGCTGCACAAGGGGAGGTTCAGGTCTCAGGAAATATTTCTTCCCAGAGAGGGCTCTCAAATATTGGAATGGGCTGCCCAGGGCAGTGCTGCAGTCACCATCCTTGGAGGCATTCAAGTGTCATGTGGACATGGCACTTAAGAGACATGGTTCAGTTTTGACCTTTCAGTGCTGGGTTGAGAGTTGGACTGGATGAGCTTGGAGACCTCTTCCAAATGGATGTATTCTCTGATTCTGTGCTCTGTTGCTCACCCTTCACCTCCACAAACCAGTCAAGTTTCCAAGTCGAGGTGCTCCATCACCTGCCAGCCCCTGTCTCCAGCCTGTCGAGGTCCCTCTGAATGGCAGCAGAGGCCTCTGTGAGGCTGAATCCACGCCGAGTTCATGCCCTGACCCCCCACGGCAGGGCCGGGCAGGACAGCAGCGGGGCTGCCCTGGGCCCGGCACTCCGCCGGGGCTGTGCCCCACATCCTTCTCCGCCCCTCGAAGGGGCAGGGCAGGGTCTGTCGGAGGCGGTCAGGAGCGGCCCCGTGCGCGGTTCCGCTCGGCTACCCTGAGGCTGCCGCCGGGACAGATGTCGCCCGGGATGGGTCCGTGGCTCCTGGCCTTGTCCGTGGCCGCGGGGCCGGCAGGTGAGGGCCGGACGGGGCAGGCAGCGAGGCCGGCAGAGGGCCAGGAGGCAGAGGGCCAGGGCGGCTTTGGGCGCTTGGTCTGAGGGCGAGGACCAGGCAGGGCTCAGTCGCGGGCAGGGCAGGCAGAGCACTGCCCCAGGCGCAGGGCTTGGCTGGCACAGAGGCAGGTGGCAGCTGTGGCTGTGGCTGTGCCGGGCCGGGGGCTCTTGGCCGGGGCGGCAGGGGAACGGCCTCGGGCCCTGGTCGCACCCAGCCGGCTGCCAGCGCTCTCCATTCGCAGCGGTGTGTGCGCAGCTGAGGCTGGTCCAGGCCGGCGGAGGGCTGCGAGCGTCCGGGGACTCGGTCACCCTGCACTGCCGCGGGCACGGCTTCGAGAGGTTCGGTGCTGTTTGGTGGTACCGTCAGACCGCCGGTGGCCGGCTCCAGTGGCTGTCCTATATCAGCTCTGATTCCTCAGTAGTACAATTCGAGAACTCCGTGGAGAGCCGAGCCATGGCGTCCCGGGACAATTCCCAGATTGTGACATCTCTGTCCCTGCGGGCCCTGCTCCCCCAGGACTCTGCCCACTACTTCTGTGCTGCTGCACGGAGGCAGGAAACCCAGCTGAGCTTGAACACAAAGCTGCTGGGGCTCGACCCAGGCTGTGCGAGGATTGGAGTTGGGGAAGAAGGTGACGAAGGGCTCTAGAACATTTCAGCCTTTACTCACCAGAGGTTTTGCTGCCAAGGAAGGGCTCTGTTATTGCAGCCTGCAGCGTGAGAGGCACCTGGGAGGGCACCCACAGCTTCAAGTTCTGCTTCTCCAGCCCCGCCTCTCACCTTCGGTGGTGTCATCGACTGAGGGAGGGACTAGGAGCTGACCGCAGTGGCAGAGGCAGGGCAGATGTGGGCAGAGCTGGTCTGCAGGCAGAGAAGCTGAAGAGAGGGGAGACAGAGCAGGCCTGGCCATGTGGACTGCCATACACGTGGGGTTATTTCCCATCCTGGGTAAGGCAAAGGAAGGGCTGATGGCCCCCACAAGCAAGCATGCCCCAGTGCTCTGCATGGCTCTGTGGAGCTGTGCTGACAGCCTGCAGCCTGACCTGCCCTGGCTCAGCCTCCTCGGTCTTCCCTGCAGAGCACAGTGGGAAGGGGAATCCTCCTCTTTAGCTGTGAGTCAGGCACCTGCATCCAGCCTGCCCCCTCTGCAGGGGGACAAGAGAGGCTGCTCCTCCCTAAGTTGGGTTCCTCTGCCCGTGGGGTACTGCAACCCATCTTGTAAAGGTCACTTCCAGGATTGCAGCCTAGAGCCCAAGCCCTACTTGCCTGTGGGAGGTCTTTGTCTCTCCTGTGCTCATTCAGAGCAGTTTCAGGAGCAGGAGTGTGGGTTCCTCAGCTAGCCAGCTTGGCAGAGAAAAAGTGATTTATACCCTGGGTACAAAATCTTTGTTCCTGAAAAGGGAGATTCAAAAAAAGCTCCTTCTGTGGCATGGAAAAAGAGAGAGAGCACTGTGGTGTCTCCTTCTTTGTGATCCCTGCCTCCTATGCCAGCTCTATCCCACTGCCCATCTTTGTCAGATGGGTTCAAAGAGAGCTGTTGAGTGCTCCAGCAGCTCCAGTGCCATTGCAGTGCTCTCACCAGTGTTGTCCTGACCTTTCTGAACCTGGGAGTGATCATGGCTGCTTCTTCCTCACTGCAGCAGTCACTGGCCAGGTGGCCTTGGAGCAATCCGGGGAACTGAACCTGAAAGAGGATTCTGGAGGCACCTTCCTGTGCAGCATGAGAGGAGGCAGAATGGAGAGCTACTACATGATGTGGTACCGGCAGGGTCCTCGTGGCACTCTGGAATGGATTTATAGCAGAGGTGATTCCTATGGAGAAGGTTTCCAGAATCACTTTAAAGGATCACTGGAGGCCTCTCAGAACAGATTCACTCTGCAGATCCAGGCAGCAAAGCCAGGGGATGAAGCAGTGTATTACTGTGCTGCTCCTGATAGTCGCACCCTGGAGCAGCTCTGCAGCAGAGTGGCCCAAAAAGCAGTGGCAGAGAGCACAGAGGTGTCAGCATTGCTGACTGGCAGCTGCTAACCAGGTCAAAGTTAGTGTCATGTGGTGGCAGGTGCAGGAAACAGACCTCTGGTGTGCTGGCAGCAAACAAGCAGGCAGGGGACACAGTCTCAAGCTGCGCCAGGGGAGGTTTAGACTCGAGGTGAGGAGAAAGTTCTTCACTGAGCGAGTTGTTTGTCATTGGAATGTGCTGCCCAGGGAGGTGGTGGATTCACCGTCCCTGGAGGTGTTCAAGAGGAGATTGGGCGTGGCACTTGGTGCCATGGTCTAGTCATGAGGTCTGTGTTGATAGGTTGGACTCGATGATCCTCGAGGTCTCTTCCAACCTTAGTTATACTGTGATACTGTGAAGGGCTGAGAGTATCTCTGGTGCAGGAGGATCTCTGGGAGGCTTCAGAGGCTGTGTGGTGATGTGGAGGTTTGTGCTCATTGCCTGGGCTCCGGCCCAGCACTGTCCATTTTTTCCTCTGTGGCTTGGCTGTGGAGCTGTGGGTTCCTGGGGATGCAGTGTGGCAGCGTCCAGGAGTACTGTGGTGGCTGCAGCCAGGCTCTTTAGGAAGGACAGGTCAGTGTGGGTGGTGCTGTGGTGGGAGGCTCCTACAGATCACCTGAACAGGAAAGAGAAGTAGGCAAGGTGAGGTAGTCTGAGCTTGCCTGGTCAGCAGATACACAGCTGGCTTCACTTTATCAGTCCCCACCCTCAACTGGACAGTGGGAGAAAGTAGAGAGCAAGGGTCACGAGTCAAGATGAAGACAGGGAGATGACCCAGCAATTGCTGTCACAGCTTGGGAAAGCAATTTAATTTCATGCAAGGAATCACAGTAGGATGATGAGAAAGAAGAAGAAATCTGAGTACACATTGCCACCACCCTTCCTTTCTTCCCAGACTCAACATCACTCCTGACTTCTCTACCTCCCCCCAACAAGCAGGGCACGGGGATGGGGAATGGAGCTTGCTGCCAGTTCCTGACCCTTTTCTCTGATGATTCTTCCTTCTCATGCTCTCCCCCTGCACCAGCAGAGAGTCCCCCCCCACGGGGACAGTTCTGCATGAACTTCTCCAACAAGAGTATTTCCCATGGGCTGCAGTTCTTCCCAAAGCCCTCCAGCACAGCTCCTGTGCATGGGGTGTAGTCCTTCAGGAATGGACTGCTCCAGCATGGACTTCTGCTGGGCATGGGCACCTGCATGGAAATCTGCTCCTGCCTGGGCTCTCGCCTACAGGACCACCGTTCCTGGCAGGAACCTGCCCCAGCATGAGCTCTCCAGCGATCTCCAAGCTTCTTGCAGGACACATCCACTTACTGGTGCACGGCATCCTCCACAGATTGCACGGTGGTGTCTTCTCCACCATGCACCTTCGTGTGCTGCAGGGAGTCAGCCTGCATTGCCACAGGCTGCAGGAAAATCTCTGCCCAGGTGCCTGAAGCTCCTCCCCCACCTCCTTCCTGACTGACCACCAGCATGGCTTTGTGAAGAGGTGCTCCAGTCCTATTATCACCTTGGCCTTCATGTGCCTCTTTCCTGGAGGCTGTTTCTCCTGTGCTAGGGAGTCAACAAGTAGACTCTGTGCCCAAGGTGTGAGCTCTGCAGTGCTGAGGGGAAGGAGCACTTCCCTGCCCTGCTGCCAATTCTTTGTCAAGAGCACCCAAGATGCCATGAAGGCTCTTTGCAACAGGAGCATGATCCTGGTTGCCCACCAGAATGCTCAGGTTCCTTTCCAAGCTGACGCTTTCCAGCTGAGCAGCCCTGGCCTGGTCAGGTGCGTGGGGCTGCTCCTACCCAGGTGCAGACCTTTGCTCTCCCCGTTGTGCCCTGCAGGAGGTTCCTGCCAGAGTATTTCTCCAGCCTGTTGAGGTTGCTCTGGATAGCACGCCCTGATGCACTTCAGCGAGGCACAAATCAGGACAGCGCAGAGCCAGCAGCCTTCATGTGCCAGGGCCACACTCCGCGATGGCCACCGGTCCTGCCCCACGTGCGTCCCTCGTGCTGCTCTTCTCCTGCCTGGGAGCACCTCAGGCTGGGGCAGGGCTGTCAGGGGCGGTCAGGAGCAGCTCCAAGTGCGGCTCGGCTCAGCTCAGCTGCTCTGCGGCTGCCACCAGGACCGATGTGGCTTGGGCTGGGTCTGTGGCTCCTGGCCTTGTTCATGGCCACGGGGCCAGCAGGTGAGAGCCGGACGGGGCGGGCAGCCAGACCAGCACTGGGCTAGGAGGCAGAGGGCCAGAGTGGCTTTAGGTGCTTGGGCCAAGGGCCAGGGCCAGGTGTGGCTCCTTCGCGGGCAGGGCAGGCAGAGCACTGCCCTGGTTGCAGGGCTTGGCCGGCACAGAGGCAGGCAGTGGCTGTGGCTGTGGCTGTGGCTGTGGCGGGCCGGGGGCTCTTGGCTGGGATGGCAGGGGAACGACCTCGGGCCCTGGTCGCACCCAGCCGGCTGCCAGCGCTCTCTGTCTGCAGTGGTGTGTGCGCAGCTGTGGCTGGTGGGAACTGGCGGAGGGTTGTGAGCGTCACCCTGCACTGCCATGGGCACGGCTTCAACAGGTTTGAGATTGGTGCTGTTCAGTGGCAGCATCAGACAGCTGGGGCCAGCTCCAGTGGGTGTTTTACATCCACTTCTCTGGTGCCACAAAGTACGTGGCAGTGGTGCAGGGTCCACGGTGTCCCAGCACAGTTCCCTCTCCAAGTCATCTCTCTTCCTCTGGGCTCTGCACCCCCAGGACTCTGTCAACTACTTCTGTGCACAGAGACAGGAAACACAGACGAGATTTAACAAAACTCTTGCCATAGTCCCAGCTCTTGGCTGTTTTTTTGAGATGGAGCTGCATCCCAGACTCCCTGCAGACTGCTCCCAAGTGTCCTGTAGTTACAGCACATGGTTTTGAAATGTTTCATTCTCACACAGAGTTTTTTACTTGGTCCTGTCCTGTTCTTCAGTAATCCTCCTTGCCACCTTCCCATGCCTCATAACAGTCCTTGCTACTCTCACGCTCCAGAGCTGCTCCAGCTCTGAAAACAAGTTCCCTGTCAGTTCCCTGTAGTGCAGACACTCAGTCATGGCCCATCCAGTGAGGTGTGTTGATGGCCCTGCTCTGGCCTTGGGCATGTCTTATGTGCACTTGGTCCTGCACACCAGTTTTGCCACTGGAGGGAGGTGCAGAGGAAATGAAGAAAGTGCAGAGAGTGTTACAGGAGCTCACTGGAAGAAAGAGGAAGTCTCCTCTCACTGTTCTGATGCTATAAACGGAGCAAGAGCTTGTGAGCCATGTGTGTTTGCAGCTGCTGCATCCTGGCAATCACAAGCAGTTCAGGGAACTGGTGGAGTAGACAAAGCAACTGCCTGAGCTGTTCCTGCCTGTTCACCCTTGTCTCCTGGGTCACAGGTGCCCTTTCTCAGGTGCAGACAGAGGCCTCTGGTCCCACAGTAGGGAAGATCTCCGAGTCTCTCATGCTCACCTGCCACATCTCTGGGGTACTTATCAACGATAGCAGCTACGCTTGGGACTGGGTCCGTCAGACTCCTGGCAGAGACCTGCAGCATATTGCATTGCAGTATCCTTTCACAGGACTCCAGCACATTGCTTCATCCTTCCAGACCCAAGTCACCATCTCTGCAGACCTCTCCAGGAACCAGCTGTTGCTGCAAGTGCTCTCGCCTTCAGCTGCAGACACGGGCACCTATTTCTGCAGCACCAGAGAGCTAGAAAAGGGCACAATGCTTGAAACAGAGGCAAGGCCAGGGCAGAAATGAGAGGAGGGGATTTAAATCCAGTCAGGTGTTTTGTAGTTGTCTGTAAGAAGACTTCTCAGGAATAGCCTGGGCTGGCTTTCCTGGAAAGGGGCACAGCAGTGCTACAGCAGCAGCAGAGTCTCTTAGAAGCACACACAAACCCCATGAACATGTTACTAATCTTAGTTATTCTCTCTCTCTCCCACAGACAGAAAGCAGAGAAAGGTTTATTTAAGAAGCACAACAAGTGCTGGAGGAGTAAAATTTGAACATGGAAACCCAGAGTGGCATAGAGTTGTGAAACATCATGTTCAGAGAGGCCCAGAGCAGTAAGAGCTGACCTGCAGAGCCTCTTTTCCTGCCACGTGCACTCCTGCCCTTCAGCGGTGCTGGCTGAGACAACCAAAACACTCGGGATCTCACACTGAGAGCCAGCCTGGAATTCAGTGGCACAAACTCAACAGTAAGGATATGGAGGGTGTCCTTCACCAGAACAAAATTCCAGCTCTCCATGGACTTAGAATCATAGAAT
Source organism: Melanerpes aurifrons (assembly GCA_011125475.1). Classification (NCBI taxonomy): domain Eukaryota; kingdom Metazoa; phylum Chordata; class Aves; order Piciformes; family Picidae; genus Melanerpes; species Melanerpes aurifrons. The sequence continues at coordinate 76,500 of WWNC01000221.1, forward strand.
TGTTAGGGTCAGAAGGGACCTCAGGGATCATCTAGTTCCAACCCCCCTGCCTGTAGCCCTGTAGGGCCTCTTCTACTTGGGTGGTCTGGAAGATCCTTGTAAAGGAAAAGGCAGGTGGAGAAGAGTCAGCAGGACAGAGCAAGTAGAGGAATAAGGTGCTGGGCCAGAGTGGGGAGCATGTCTGCATAGGGGTGCTCAGAGGCTCCCATCTGTGGGGAGCACATCCAGCACCAAGAGATGTGGACCTCCAGAAGGCTCTGTTATTGCAGCCTGCAGCATGAGAGGCACCTGGGAGGGCACCCACAGCTTCAAGTTCTGCTTCTCCAGCCCCGCCTCTCACCTTTGGTGGTGTCATCAACTGATGGAGGGACTAGGAGCTGACTGCAGTGGCAGAGGCAGAGCAGATGCGGGCAGAGCTGGTCTGCAGGCAGAAAAGCCGAAGAGAGGGGAGACAGAGCAGGCCTGGCCATGTGGACTGCCATACACGTGGGGTTATTTCCCATCCTGGGTAAGGCAAAGGAAGGGCTAATGGCCCCCACAAGCAAGCATGCCCCAGTGCTCTGCATGGCTCTGTGGAGCTGTGCTGACAGCCTGCAGCCTGACCTGCCCTGGCTCAGCCTCCTCAGCCTTCCCTGCAGAGCACAGTGAGAAGGGGAATCTTCCTCTTTAGCTGTGAGTCAGGCACCTGCGTCCAGCCTGCCCCCTCTGCAGTGGGACAAGGAGGTGGTGTAGTTTAAGCTTCTTCCAGAATCCCAAAGCCCCAAAGGAACAGATTTGGATTTGCCTTCCCTTCCCCCTTTTCCTGATAAGGTAAAAGCAAATTAGGCAAGAGCAAGGAGAGGCAGAATCATGCAAGAAATGGCCTGGAATTGGTTTGGAAGTAAAAAGGTAATTTTTTAATATATATAGCATTTGAGTAACAGGGAGGGTTACAAACCTATGTAAGGAATAGGGTAAATAGGAAAAATAGACAAAACCAGGCCCAGCTGGCATTGGATGCCCTGGATGCAAGTGGATTCTGTTCTTTAGAAGTACAGATGCAGCATGGAGGGAAGCCACGTGGTAGCTCAGGAAGCAGGAGCAGCAGAGAGCTGTCGAGCAGGTGAGGCTGGGGAAAAGGAGTGATCCAAGAAAAGAGCTCCCCTTAAATAGGCTTTGCTGGGCCTTTGACCCAGGGGACCCCTCCTCCTGGGAGGGGGAAAACCAAGTCTCTCTCTGCCCACCTGGATCAGGTTGCTTTTGTCCACCTGGGGTCTGGTTTCTTTTCAGCCCCGCTCCAAGGATGGGTGTAACCTCGCACAGGAGGGCACTGTGAGAGACTAAATCTTGTCTCTCCCGATGTGACTCAACATAGATAAAATCACATTTTCTGCTTGCCCAGACAACAGCTGATGTGTATTGGGCAGAGGCACTGGAAGGACTCTTGGGAAGGTGCATAGGTAAGGATTGCTCGGGAGACCGCAGCTGTCCTGGAACTGGGCAGAGGCCAATCTATACTCTCTGGAATATACACACCTAAAAACTGTATCAAAGATCTGAGCAACTACTGGCTCAGGAGAAGGAAAACAGAAGGAAAAGACTGGGGCAATGCTGCTGTGAAGAAAACTGGAGAGAATACCAGGACAGAGACATCACCATGGAGCCTGGAAGAAGCAGACCAAGAGGAACCCTCTCTCTGTGTCCTATGTTCCGCCTGCTGCAACTCGTGGAGCTGAAGAGGCTGCTCAGAGGACAGCACAGCCAACAAGGACAGCATCTCCTACAAAGCCAAAGCTGCAGCAGACTTCCTCCGCAGACTCAAACTGTCTTGGGGGGTGAGGGGTGTGGTAATATAATTCCTTTCCTCTTCTCTCTCTCCCTCTCTATTATTCTCTCTCTCCCCTTCTGATCCATCCACTTTATTTGTGTCATGAATAGCCTCAAGGGTTGTTGATATTTTTGTTGTTGATATGTTTGTGCCTCTAATTTCATGACACGGGAATATTCAAAAGGACTGAGGCTCTTTCTGTCTCTGGACTGAGACAGGCACCTACCTGTTCCTCCCACAGCTTGGCTCCTAATGCCTTCCACTTGGACTAGACCCTCTGCTCATAGGTCTTATAAAGACCACATCCAGGATGGAAACCTAGAGGCCAAGCCCCATGTGCTTGTGAGAGGTCCTTGTCACTCCTGCAGTCATTTGGAGCAGATTCAGGGGCAGGAGTGTGAGTTCCTTGCTGTGTCAGCTTGGCAGAAACAAAGTCATTTGTCTCTCAGGTCCAAAAATATCTATGATGTTGTAGTGGATATGCCCTCAGAAATGAGCGGCAGATGTATCAATGACAATAGAAGTTTATTTTTATATATACACAAACTCTGTAAGGGGTATTTACAGTCACCCTTCACAGGTGTCAATATTCGGTTAGTGGAACTACCTTTACAGAATGTTATGTATGGGCACTTAAATCAAATGATTCACAGAACTTAGAATTGAAACTGAGTCAGAGAGTGGCGGGGGAGGGGTTGGTCAGTGACCGGCAGCCCTCCACCCAGAGCAATTTAAACGCTACCCTAACTGAAGCTTTATAAAGAAGGGCTTGGCTTACTCACAAGCTGAGAACTTCGTGGAGTCTTCCCTTAATAATGTTCATAGTCCAGAGAACGTGGCACGGATGTGCCATAATAAGGAGGCAGGAAATGGCGCCGGCCGCGTGGCCGCACTGCGTGGTCTGCTGTTCTCTCCCAGGATACAAAAGGTTCCTCGCTCGGAGGGGGGCAGTGGCAGGTCAGCAACGCTGGTTCACACGGGCTACAAGGTTTTCTCCTACAGCGATGGATCACGCAGCGGTTGATCCCACAGAGTGCTGTCCACAGCACCGCACGCAGCTGGGTGACGGTGGCAAAGGACCACGAGGCCTCTTGAAGCACTGGCATGCACACACACAGGCTCCAACACCAAGGTGGGGGGGGCTCATTTACCAAACGACCCCTATTTACCATTTGCCCCAGTGAATACTGGTCCAATAAGCATCTGTTGCTAACACAAAGATTAACCAATGAACTAACACCTACCAAATATGGCCTAAGTATATGCTATACCCAGGGAAACAAATACATAGCCTGCCTCTTGTACTACAGGGGTGAGACCACGCCCAGATAGGCTGTTTACCTGGACTCAGTGGCTCCAGGATCCCCCCCTGCCACCTCCAGAAAGGAGGGGGGAACAAAGGAGGGTTAACACACAGAGAAATATATCCTACACAAATGTTTGGGGCACAATCCTGACCATAAGCATCCTTCACTACAGATGTCCATGGTTGCTATTTTCCTCCTTTTCTGTTCTATTAAACTGTCTGTAACTCAACCCACAAGTTTTGCTGGTTTTGGGGCGGGTTTCAGTCTCTCCTATGTCCCACTTGGCAGTGGAGTGAGCAAGCAGCTGTGTGATGCTGTTTCTGGCTGGTGTTAAACTCCCACATTCAGCTGGAGTCAAAGAGAAGGTTTTAGTCTTCCAACTAGTCCAGTGTCATCACAATGCACCACCAGCATTGCTGCAGCAGTCATCGTCCAGGTGGTCTTGGAGCTACACATCAAGGAACTGCCTGTGCAAGAGTGTGATGGAGTCAGCAGCAAACAGCACCATGGTGTCTGGTGCCCCATGGGAACTGCTCTTTTCTTCCCTCACTGGCTTCTTTCTTCCCTCGCTGCCCCTGTGGGAGTTGCTTCCTGTCTGGTAATGGAGGAGGACTTATCTCAAGTCCTTTTAGGCCTGGCTAGGCCTAATGCCAGGAGGAGAAGGGCAATCTCAGGTCTGGCCAGCTGACATCAGCCTAACAGTGGAGGGGGGAAGAAAGAGCCCTGGGGGTTTTGGCTGTACCCTCAGTGGGGAGAGGGGAGTGCTGGGACCCTTCTGGGAGAGGCAAAAGCCCAGTTGGAACTGAAGCTGAACACTGCTGTGAAAGACAATAAACAGTGTTGTCATAAATACATTAATGCTAAAAAGATGGCAAGAAGAACCTGCTCTCTTATTGGACCTGGAGGGGAACACTGTGACTGAAGATGAGGAAAAGGCTGAGGTCCTGAGCACCTTCTTTGCTTCAATTTTCACCAGTAAGGCAGAAGGAGTTCAGGACAAGTGGCCTCCTGAGCTGGGCGATGGGGTCGGGGAGCAGTGTAATGACCCGGTAATCCATGAGGAATTAATTCAGGACCTGCTGAGGCACTTGGACACTCACAAGTCCATGGGACCAGATGGGATCCATCCTAGGGTGCTGAGAGAGCTGGCAGATGTGCTAGCTAGGCCACTCTCCATCATTTTCCTCCAGTCCTGGCTCACCTGTGAGGTCCCAGATGACTGGAAACTGGCCAACGTGGTCCCCATCCACAAGAAGGGTTGGATGGAGGAACCTGGAAACTCCAGGCCTGGCAGCCTGACCTCAGTGCCAGGGAAAGTGATGGAGCAGATTATCTTGGGGGCAATAACTGCGCACCTGAAGGATGGCCAAGGGCTCAGGTCCAGCCAGAATGGATTTAGGAAGGGCAGATCCTGCCTGACCAGCCTGATCTCCCAGGTGACTGCCTGGTGGATGTGGGGAGGCCTGTGGATGAAGTCTACCTGGACTTCAGCAAGGCCTTTGACACCGTCCCCCACAGCAAACTCCTGGCCAAGCTGTCAGCCCCTGGCTTGGACAGCAACATTCTGTGCTGGGTTAGGAACTGGCTGGAGGGCCGGGCCCAGAGAGTGGTGGTGAATGGTGCCACATCCAGCTGGCAGCCAGGGATCCCCCAGGGATCAGTGCTGGGCCCCATTGTCGAGGGTTGGAAGGGTAAGGCCAAAAATGGCCTCCTCCCTCCCCCCTGTAAAGGGAAAGAAAATTGAAGGGAAAGGGAAAAAAAAATTCACAGCTGAATTAGCAAAGCAGTGGAGCTGTATATTTACAAAGCAATGTAGGATATGCAGGGGAATATATACAAATTTACAATATTTACAATATATACAAAGATATACAACAGAGTAGCACAGAAATGAGAGTTCCCCCCCTTGCTGAGGGGGTTCCCCACCTCCGCTCTCCCCCTCTCTCCCCCTATTCCCCAGAGTGGGTTAGAAAAGAGAGAGAAAGAGAAAAAAAAGTTAGAAGCAGTTTGTGTTAATTGGAAAGGAGTTAATACAAGCCTTATAGCTTATCGGTTTCAAGGCCGAAGCCTTGGCAGAAAGCCCAGGAGCTGCAAGCTGCTGCCCGAAGGAGAAGCGGAAGCAAGACTGATAGAAGAGTGCTGGAAAGCCCAGTATACCTTCCTGCACTCCCAGTTCAGAAGGTGCTTCCTCCCACTTTACCAATGAAATTAGTTTAGATTGTTCTTTTCATTTACCAACTTCCGTCCACCATATTCCCTTTCTTAAAGGCACAGCCTCAAACGGTCACACCCATCCTGTTCAGTATCTTTATTGATGATCTGGGTGAGGGGATTGAGTCCATCGTCAGTAAATTTGCAGATGACACCAAGCTGGGGGCAGGTGTTAATCTGTTAGAGGGTTGGAGAGCTCTGCAGAGGGATCTTGCCAGGCTGGACAGATGGGCAGAGTCCAACAGGATGGCATTCAAGAAATCCAAGTGCCAGGTGCTGCACTTTGGCCACTACAACTCCATGCAGAGCTACAGGCTGGGGTCAGATTGGCTGAGAGCTGCCAGGCAGAAAGGGACCTGGGGGTACTGATTGACAGCAGCTGAACATGAGCCTGCAGTGTGCCCAGGTGGCCAAGAAGGCCAATGGCATCCTGGCCTGCATCAGGAAGAGTGTGGCCAGCAGGAGCAGGAAGTCATTGTGCCTCTGTGCTCAGCACTGGTTAGGCCACACCTTGAGTCCTGGGTCCAGTTCTGGGCTCCTCAGTTTAAGAAGGACATTGAGACACTTGAAGGTGTCCAGAGAAGGGCAACAAGGCTGGGGAGAGGCCTTGAGCACAGCCCTGTGAGGAGAGGCTGAGGGAGCTGGGGTTGCTTAGCCTGGAGAAGAGGACACTCAGGGGAGACCTTCTTGCTGTCTACAACTACCTGAAGGGAGGTTGTAGCCAGGAGGGGTTAGTCTCTACTCCCAGGTAGCTAGCACCAGAACAAGAGGACATAGTCTCAAGCTGCACCAGGGGAGGTTTAGGCTGGAGGTGAGGAGAAAGTTCTTCACAGAGAGAGTTGTTGGCCGTTGGAATGTGCTGCCCAGGGAGGTGATGGAGTCACCATCCCTGGAGGTGTTCAAGAGGGGATTGGATGTGGCACTTGGAGCCATGGTTTAGTTGTCAGGAGGTGCTGGGTGACAGGTTGGACTTGATGATCTTTGAGGTCTTTTCCAACCTTGTTGATTCTATGATTCTATTCTATGTTTATGTCTTTACTCCCTTTTGAAAGTCCAACCAGCAATAGATCCATGGCAGAGGCCCACACCAATTAACCAGCTTTACACAAAGAAATGGAACTAGCAGAGTACACTAAAAGCTCCCAAAGGAAGCAGTCAGTGCTGGTAGTGTGCTGGTGAGAGGTACTGAGGCATCCATCTGCTGGCCTGACAGTCAAGGGAAGTTTACTGCTTGTCTGGAGACTCACCCAGGATATCTCAGAGAGTCTGCCACCTCTGGTCAAAAGCACAGACTCCGAGTCTCTACTTCTTTTCCACGTGGCACCAATGGCACAGTAGTACAAAACCTGGGCAATGTCAACTAGGACTTCAGAGTCCATGAGGTGACAGTGAAAGGCATCGGTGCCAAGGTGACCTTTTCCTTCTGACATCACTGCCAGGGCTTTGGTTTCTGCAGTCATGTTCTTTGATGAATACATCCTCTTCAGGAGAGATGGGATCCACCTCTGTAGACGAGGAAGGAGAATCTTGAGTAGCACATTGGCTGACAGTGAACTGTGCTTTAAACTAATAAACCTGGTGAGTAGTGTCCAGAGCTGTGGCACCTGCACCTTCACAAGCAACAGAGTGAATGAGAGCAGTGAGCAATGCTCCCCAGGCCTTTCTGAGTTCAGGCACCCTGAGTGTAGCCATCTCAAGTGCAGACATGTCAGTGCACATCATCTGGGCCACAAACTGGGAACTGGAGCTCCATGCCCAGTCTCAGAGTTATGACATAAGAATCACAGAGACTTGGAAGAAGTCTCATTGTGCTTGGAAGGGCACAACGGATGGCTACAAACCCACTCAGAGGTAGAAAAGGAAGAAGAGGAGACAGACTTGCACTTTATGTAAGAGACCTTTGAGTACATGGAGGTGAGCTGTGGGCCCACAGAAGTTCTATCAAATACTAAACCTGACAAGGGAAGCCAAGGGCTTCTACAGGTATGTCAACCAGAAAAGGAAAGTCAGAGCAAGTGTGACTCCTGAGGAGGAAGACTGCAAGCTGACAACAGATGAGAAGGCTGAGGTACTCAACAAGGGTTTTGCTTCAGTCTTCACTGGTGACCTCTCTTTTCATTCCTCCTGAGTAGGTGAACTTCGAGGCAGGGACTGAGGGTGCAAAGTTCCTCCACCTGTAAAAGAAGATCAGATTTGAGACCACCTGAGGACCCTGAACATACCAAAGTCCATGGGACCTGACATGATGCATCCTAGAGTCCTGAGGGAATTGGCTGATGTAATTGCCAGGCCACATTCCATGACCTTTGAAAAGTCCTGGCAGTCAGGTGAAGTTCCTGGGGACTGCAAACGGAGAAAGTCAGCTACTTTGAGCAGCACGCTGCCTCCAGTGCAGTTACAGAACAGGTATGAGGCTCTGCAGGAGGAACAGGTCATTGGTAAGGTCGAGGACTCAAGAAGGTCAGAAGCTGCACCAATGACAGGTTGCCTCAGGCCAGCCATCAAAACTTACCCAGAAAAGAAACCTCTTAGGGTCATCCTTATAGGAGACACCCTGCTGAAGGGAACAGAGGGCCCAATATGCAGACCAGACCAATTTCATAGAGAGGTCAGCTGCCTCCCTGGTGCCCAAGTAAAAGACATTGTAGATAAAATTCCCAACCTCGTGAGTCCTTCAGACTACTACCCACTGCTGGTCTTTCAGGTGGGTAGTGATGATGCAACAATGAGAGGCTCACAATCAATTAAAAGAGATTTCAGACCCTTAGGGCAACTGCTAAAGGGATCAGGCGCTCAAGTTGTGTTCTCTGCCATCCCTCTAACGTCAGCAATGGATGAGGGAACACTGAGGAAGGGCTGACAGGTCAATTCATGGCTCAGGGACTGGTGCCATCGACAGGGCTTTGGGTTCCACAACCATGGATTGGTTTTCAAGGCACCAGAGCTGAAAACAACTTATGGGACACACTTGTCCCAGAGGGGGAAAAGGATCCTGGGGCAGGAATTGGCAGGGCTCATTGATAGGGCTTTAAACTAAATTTGAAGGGGGAAGGGGTTAATAGTCTCCTGCTGGCCGGTGACAAACAGAGGGGCAGCTCACCAGCAGCAGAGAGAAGGAGAGCTGGTAAGGGCTCTCAACTTGCTGCCCTGAGGCAAGCCACGAATGATCCACCAGGACATTCTGTGGAAACCAAGGGGAATTGGCACAAGAGGAGGACAGGGCCAGCCCAGCTGAAGTGCCTCTATGCAAATACGCGCAGCTTGGGCAACAAACAGGATGAGTTAAGGGCCACTGTGCTGCTGGGATGCCACGACATAGTGGCTGTTACTAAAACTTGGTGGGATGAATCCCATGACTGGAATGTAGGGATAGATGGGTATAAGCTCTTTAGGAAGGATAGGCAGGGAAGGAGAGGAGGAGGTGTTGCCCTCTATGTCAATAACCAGCTGGAATCAGTGGAGCTCCACCTGGGGAGGGATGATGAGCTAGTTGAGAGCATATGGGTTAAAATTAAAGGCAAGACAGGGGAAGGAGATCCCCAATAACCAGCTGGAATCAGTGGAGCTCCACCTGGGGAGGGATGATGAGCTAGTTGAGAGCGTATGGGTTAAAATTAAAGGCAAGACAGGGGAAGGGGGTCTCCTACAGGCCACCTGACCAGCAGAACTAAGCAGATGAGGCCCTCCACAGGCTAATAGAAGCAGCTTCCAGGTCACAAGCCCTGGTCCTCATGGGTGATTTCAACGACCCTGATATCTGCTGGAGGGACAACACAGCAAGGCACCAGCAATCCAGGATGTTCCTGGACTGCATAGAAGACAACTTCCTCCTCCAAATGGTAGAGGAACCAACAAGAAAAGGTGCTATGCTGGACCTTGTTCTCACCAACAGGGAAGGGCTGGTAAGCAATGTGAGGCTCAGAGACAGCCTTGGCTGCAGTCACCATGAAGCACAGTATCACAGTATCACAGTATCACAGTATCACTTAGGTTGGAAAGGACCTCGAGGATCATTGAGTCCAACCTATCAATGCACACCCCATGCCTAGACCATGGCACCAAGTGCCACGTCCAATCTCCCCTTGAACGCCTCCAGGGTCGATGACTCAATCACCTCCCTGGGCAACCCGTTCCAATGACAAATGACTCGCTCATTGAAGAACTTCCTCCTCATCTCGAGTCTAAACCTCCCCTGGCACAGCTTGAGACTGTGTCCTCTTGTTCTGGTGCTGGTTGCCTGGGAGAAGAGGCCAACCCCTTCCTGGCTACAACCACCCTTCAGGTAGTTGTAGAGGGCAATGAGGTGACCCCTGAGCCTCCTCTTCTCCAGGCTAAACAATCCCAGCTCCCTCAGCCTCTCCTCATAGGGCTTGTGTTCAAGGCCTCTCCCCAGCCTTGTTGCCCTTCTCTGGACACGCTCAGTTGAATTTAATCTCAGAGCAATCAGAAGGAAGTATTCTAAGCTTGCGACCCCAGACTTTAGGCGTGCAGACTTTGATTGCTTCAGGGATCTGATAGCCAATGTGTCGTGGGACAGAGCCCTGGACGGAAGAGGGACCCAGGACAGCTGGTCAGTATTCAAGGACCACCTCCTCTGTGTCCAGGAGCTATGTATGCCAACAAAGAGAAAAGCAGGAAAGAATGATAGGAGGCCTGCCTGGATGAGCAAGGAGCTACTGGACACACTATTACTTAAAAAGAAACCCTACAGGCAGTGGAGGGAAGGACAGCCAGAACAGGGGGGATAAAAGGAAGCTGCCCGAGCAGCAAGAGTCCTGGTTAGGAAAGCCAAAGCAGAGTTTGAATTGAATCTAGCCAGGGAGGTTAAAGGGAACACTAACAACTTCTACAGGTATAAGAATGGGAAGAAGAAGCCTAGGGAAGGTGTGGCCCCCCTCAGAAAGGAAAATGGTGACATGGTCACAAGTGATGGGGAAGAGGCTGAGGTGCTCAATAACTTCCTTACCTCAGTCTTCACTGCCAGGGCCTCCAGCCACACTCCTGATGTTATGGAAGACAATGCCAGGGACGGGGAGGAAGAACTGCCCATTGTAAGTAAAGATCAGGTTGGTGATCACCTGAAGAACCTGAAAGTGTTCAAGTCCATGGGACCCGACGGGATACACCCACAGGTGCTGAGAGAACTGGCAGAGGAGGTTGCTAAACCCCTCTCTAGTCTATTCCAAAAGCCCTGGCAGTCTGGGGCAGTCCCCACAGACTGGGAAAGGGGTAAGAAGGAGGAACCAGGGAACTCCAGGCCAGTCAGTCTCACCTCTGTGCCCAGAAAGATCATGGAGCAGATCCTCCTGGAGGCACTACTGGCTCAGAAAAATAGTGAAGAGGTGATTGGGAACAGTCAGCATGGCTTCACCAAGGGCAAATCCTGCCTGACCAACCTGGTGGCCTTCTATGAACAGGTGACAACATTAATAGCTGAGGGGAAAGCAACTGATGTCGTTTGCCTGGGCCTGAGGAAAGCCTTCAACACTGTCCCGCACCACATCCTGGTCTCCAAACTGGTGACACATGGGTGTGATGGGTGACCACTGGATGGATAAGGAACTGGCTTGATGGCTGCACCCAAAGAGTGGCTGTCAATGGCTCCATATCCCATTGGAAGCCAGGGACAAGCAGAGTCCCTCAGGGATCAGTCCTGGGACCAGGCTTGTTCAACATCTTTGTGGGTGCCATGGACAGTGGCACTGAGTGCACCCTCAGCAAGTTTGCTGATGACACCAAGCTGTGTGGTGCAGCAGACACGCTGGAGGGAAGGGAGGCCACCCAGAGGGACCTTGACAGGCTGGAGAGGTGGGCACAAGCCAACCTCGTGAGGTTCAACATAACCAAGTGCAGGGTCCTGCATCTGGGTCGAGTCAATCCCAGGCACAAATCCAGGCACAAATCCAGGCTGGGCAGTGACTGGCTGGAAAGCAGCCCTGAGGAGAGAGACTTGGGGGTGCTGGGGTGCTGCTCCCCCTCTACTCAGCTCTGGTGAGACACCACCTGGAGTACTGCCTCCAGTTCTGGAGCCCCTATGACAAGAGGGATCTCGAGGTGCTGGGAGGTGTCCAGAGAAGGGCCACAAGGATGATCAGAGGGCTGGAGCACCTCTCCTATGAGGACAGACTGAAGGAGTTGGGGCTGTTCAGTCTGCAGAAGAGAAGGCTCTGAGGTGACCTAATTGTGGCCTTCCAGTATCTGAAGGGGGCCTACAGGAAGGCTGGGGAAGGACTTCTCAGGATCTCAGGTAGTGATAGGACTAGGGGGAATGGAATGAAGCTGGAGGTGGGGAGATTCAGGCTGGATGTGAGCAGGAAGTTCTTCTCCATGAGAGTGGTGAGACCCTGGAATGGGTTGTCCAGGGAGGTGGTTGGGGTGCCATGTCTGGAGGTGTTTAAGCCCACACTGGATGAGGCTCTGGCCAGGTTGATCTAGTGTGGGGTGTCCCTGCCCATGGCAGGGGGTTTGAAACTAGATGATCCTTGTGGTCCCTTCCAACCCTGACTGATACTATGATACTATGATACCGAGAATGGTGTTGCGTGCAGTTGCATGTGGAACTGGATAAGTTTCCAACCATCCAGTGTTTGCCTCTACCATAGTAAGCACGTACTGCTTACCAGAACGAGAACGTGGTAGAGTGATATAGTCAATCTGCCAAGCTTCACCATACTTGTACTTGGACCATCTGTCACCATACCACAAGGGCTTAAGTCGTTTTGCCTGCTTAATAGCAGCACAAATGTCACAGTCATGGATGACTTGCGTGATAGCATCCATGGAAATGTCTATGGATCTGTCACGAGCCCATTGGTATGTTGCATCTCTGCCTTGATGTCCTGATGAATCATGAGCCCACCGAGCTAAGAATATCTCACCTCAGTGTTTCCAGTCGAGATCAAGATTAGAGTCCATGTCTACCTGAGAAACTCTTGCAGCTAGATCTGCCTGATGGTTGTGTTGCTGTTCCTCAGTAGCTTTGCTCTTAGGAATGTGAGCATCAATGTGTCTCACTTTCACTGGAATTCTCTTGATTCGATCAGCAATGTCCTGCCACAGGTCAGCTGCCCAAATGGGTTTTCCTTTCCTCTGCCAACCACTCTTCTTCCAGTTCTTTAGCCAACCCCATAGAGCATTGGCTACCATCCATGAGTCGGTGTAGAGATAAAGCTTTGGTCATCTCTCACGTTCAGCTACGTCGAGAGCTGGCTGGACAGCTTTTACCTCTGCCAACTGACTGGATTCTCCTTCTCCATCTTTTGCCTCTGCAACTCAGCATGTTGGACTCCACACTGCAGACTTCCACCTTTGCTTGTTCCCAACAAGACGACAGGAACCGTCTGTGAACAAAGCATATTTCTTTTCATCATCAGGAAGGTCATTGTAAGGAGGAGCTTCCTCAGCACGAGTTACTTTCTCCTCTGGAAGTTTAGTACAGTTGATACCTTCAGGCCAACTTGAGATCACCTCCACTAGACCAGGTCTCTCAAGATTTCCCATTCGAGCTCTCTGTGTTATCAGAGCCATCCACTTAGACCAGGTTGAGTCTGTGGCATGATGTGGTGTGGAGCCTTTGCCTTTGAACATCCAATTCAAAACTGGTAATCTGGGAGCTAAGAGAAGTTGTGATTCAGTTCCAATTACTTCTGAAGATGCTTTTATTCCTTCATAGGCAGCTAAAATTTCTTTCTCTGGTGGAGTATAATTTGCCTCTGAACCTCGGTAACCTCGACTCCAGAAACCAAGAGGTCATCCACATGTCTCACCTGGAGCTTTTTGCCACAAGCACCAGGTTGGACCATTGTCACTTGCAGCCGTGTACAAAATGTTCTTAATGTCTGGACCATCTCGGACAGGTCCCAGACCCATTGCTTGAATCACCTCTTGCTTTATCTGGTCAAAGGCTGCTTGTTGTTGAGGTCCCCAGTGGAAATTGTTTCTCTTTTGAGTCACATCACACAGAGGTTTCACAATCTGACTGTATCCAGGAATGTGCAGTCTCCAAAATCCCACTATCCCCAAGAAACGTAGGGTCTCTTGCTTGTTTGTGGGATTTGCCATGGTAGAGACTCTATTTACCACATCCACTGGAATGTGTCGGCGTCCATCCTGCCACCGCACTCCCAGAAACTGAATCTCTGTGGTAGGTCCTTTCACCTTGTCTCGTTTGATGGCAAAACCTGCATCCAGAAGAATGTCAATGATTTTGTTACCTTTCTCGAAGACTTCCTCAGCAGTTTTACCCCAGACAATGATATCATCGATGAACTGGATGTGTTCTGGAGCACCGCCTTTCTCCAGAGCATCGTGGATCACTGCATGACAGATGCTTGAGCTGTGGATCCAGCCCATTGGCAATTTGTTGAAAGTGTACTGGATTCCTCTCCAGGTGAAAGCAAACTGAGGCCTGCATTCCTCTGCTATGGGAATAGAGAAAAATGCATTAGCAATGTCTATGGTAGCATACCATTTGGCCTCTTTGAATTCCAGCTCACACTGAAGCTCCATCATGTCTGGTACTGCTGCACTCATAGGTGGTGTCACTTCATTCAGGGCTCGGTAGTCTACTGTCAGACACCAGTTTCCATTCTGCTTCCGCACAGGCCACACTGGACTGTTGAAAGGTGAATGAGTTTTGCTGACGACTTTCTGACTCTCCAACTGACGAATCAGATTCTGAATGGGCAACAAAGAGTCACGGTTGGTTCTGTATTGTCTGTGATGCACAGTCTGAGAAGCAACCGGCAATTTAATGTCCTGTATCTTATGTTGTCCCACAACACTTTTCTGGTCAGTCTGTCTTCCCCCTCCTTCGGTGGCTTGCAGCTCGCAGCTTCTGGGCTTTCGGCCAGGCTTGACCTTGAAACTGATAAACTGCAAGGCCTGTATTAACTGCTTTCCAATTAACACATAACTGCTTTTAATTTTTTTTCTCTTCTCTCTTTCTAACCCTCTCTGGGGAAAGGGGGAGAGAAGGGGGAGTAGAGGTGGGGAACCCCCTCAGTAGAGGGGGGAACTCTCATTTCTGTGCTACTTTGTTGTATATTTCTCTATATATTGTAAATACTGTATATATTTCTGTATATATTTCCCTGCGTTTCCCTAAACTGCTTTGTAAATTTACAGCACCCACTGCTTTGCTAATTCAGCTGTGAGTTTTTTTTCCTTCACTTTCCGGGGGTAGGAGAAGGCCCGGCCTTTCCCTTCCAACCCTACGACACTTGCCTAGATGTCTATCTATTCCATTATCCCTCGAGAGAGTTCCTAACTGAGCTGCTGACTTGTCTCCAACTGTTAGAGCTGGAGCACCTGTATCATAACACCTACTAAGCCAAGCTAGAACTGGCTCCTTATCTGCCCTGGTGTAATTTTTACGGACATTTCATAATTCTTCCCTTGGTGAAGAACACTCGGAAATGTCATCCTCTTCTTCCTCAACTTGTTGTCCCCATAATCCTGCTGCCATTCTCTCAAGGATCTCTTTAAGCTGAGAACCACCTCTGCCAGCTCCTGTCCTAGCTGCATCTCTATCCTGTTTTGCTCTCACTAACTCAGCTAGATCTTTAAAACAAATCTTTTCTTCCTCCTCAGCAGGATCTTTTCTAGTAGAGGGCCCCTCACCAGGATCAGTCTCCTGCTCTTCTCCTCCATTAGCTCCTGCATCATCTTTGGTCTTTCCACTTCTAGTCTTTAAAACAGCCACCTTAACTGGAGCTGTGTTTGAATTTGCAGCCACCTTGACAGAAGCTGACAGGTCCTGAGACAAATCAGCTGCTGGGGCAGTGGCTTCCGGTCCCACCGTGCAAGAAGACGGAAATGACCCTCCTCCATTAATGGCCGAAAAAGAAGCGGAAGGAGGAGAAGGAGGAGATGCCATGCTGGGAGCTGCCACCGCCCCTGGCAGCTTGCCAGAATCAGCGGCAAAACTGTTCAGAGCAGCTTTTCCAATTAACTTTTTAGCTTTCTTTTTAACTGACACAGATTCTCCACACTCCTCATCACTAGACATCTCTGGGACTGACCCAGAGCCACGTCGCCTTTTCTTTGATCTAGTTTTAATAACAAAACACGGTCTGGATACCTTCCTCTCCCGATGCAAAGAAAACAGCAGATACACATTAATTATCACCAGCAGCAAGATTACACACATAAAATAAACCACCTTTGGATCTCAGCCATCACTTAAAGTTACCCTTTCTCCTACTGAGATCTTAAACTCTTTCATCTCAATTGGGAGAGTGCTAGAGGTCACATTCCTGTATCTCGCTGGCCAGAAGAAATCCACACAGCGTGCATAGAGAAGTTTGACTCAATACATACACCACAAATAAATTGTCCGCACCAAGTATTTACCCAGGTAATCCAGAATCAAACCCAAACAATATCTGTAAACCAGAGCCCCAAAAACTGAAAAAAATAAATGCTCTAATATCCACAGCACCTTCATGTTTTGCTAATCTGGCTATAAAGCAATAAGTCAATAAAGCAATAAATTAAGCTAATTATCCGCCCCACATTGGGCACCAAGAAAAAAAAATTGTCAAGGGTTGAGGGGAAGGCCCAGCCTTCTCCCCCCACTGTAAGTAAAGGGATAAAAATTGAAAGAAAACCACAGCCACATTAGCAAAGGATTGTGCTGTATTCACAAGTGGTTTAGGAAAGGCAGGTTTATATACACAATTTACAGTATTTACAATATATAGAGAGAAATATACAACAAAGTAACACAGGAATGAGATTCCACTCCCCCGCCGGGAGAAGGGGTTTTCCCCCCTGTGCCCCCTTCTCTCCCCCTTTCCCCCAGAGAGGGTTAGAAAGGAATAATTGTTAATTAAAAGCAGTTATAGTTAGAGCAAATGTGTTAGTGCCTCACGGTTATCAGTTCCAAGGTCAGTCTGGCCGAAAGCCCAGAAGCTGCAAGCTGCCAAAGGAGGGGGGAAGAGTGCAAGACTGAAACTAGTCTCACTAGGAATCAAAACTTAAGGCAGTGCTCTGCCTCTCCACCAATGAAATTAGTTTAGACCTGTCTTTTGTTTATAAAACATTCGACCATGGTGTCCCTTTGTTAAAGGCACTGCCTCAAACGGTCACACCTTGATAGGCACTTCTTCTTCTTTGCTTTACTTTACCTTCTTTACTGTGCTATACTCACTATGCTCGCACTATAGGCCTTCAATACTGGAACAATAAAGGAACAATACTCGACCACATTGGTCAGCTGTATTGACTCCAGTCTCTGTCGCCGACATATGTGAGCTTCAGTGTGTGGGGAAGTGCAGGGTAGTGCACATGGCTCTCTCTTCTGGCTGCAGAGCTGTGGGATCATGGACACATGGTGAGGTAGCTCATAGAAGTCCTGCAATGGATGGAGCCAGGCTGATTAGAAGAGAGGCTGGGAAGGTGAGGAGGAGGAATTGCCCTGTCTGTGAGAGCAGCTGGAATGCCCGGAGCTCTGTTTTGGGCTGTAGGTGAGCCAGCCTGTGGGTCAGGATTAGGCAGCAGATCAGCCTGGGTGACACTGCTGGGTGGCTACTCCTGGTCACCTCATGAGGAACAAAAATTGAGGAGGACTTCTTCAGACAGCTGGAAGAAGCCTCACTTCCAGTGGCCCAGGTCCTCATGGGGTGCTTGAACCACAGCAAGTGTCTGTTGGGGAGACAGCACAACAGGGTACAGGCAATCAAGCAGGTTTCTGCAGTGTACTGAAAAACATTTCCTGACACAGGTGGCTGATGAGCTGGACCTTCTGCTTGCAAATGAGGGGCACTTGGTGATGGACATGAAGATGAGGGCAGCCATGTCTGCAGTGACCATTCAGTGTTTGAGCTCAGGATCCAAAGAACAGGGAGCAATGCAAGAAGTGGGACTGAAGCCCTGAACGTCAGGAGATCAGAATTTGGGCTCTTGAGGGATGTGCTTGGAGGAATCCTATAGATGATGGTGCTGGGCAGAGGAGGGGTCCAGAACTTTGCATTGGAAAGCAAAGCTACCTTCCATCCAGCCTGTTTTCCTTTTCCCCATGGTCAGGTTCTGAGTTGTTTGATTTTTTCCATACCTTTCTCTGCCAGATTCCAGGCAAGGAATCACAAGAAAACACAGGCAGGATCAGGGCAGAAATGGAAGGAGGTGGATTAAATCCTGCCAGGCCTCTGTGGTTGGCTTTGAGAAGACTTCTCAGGAATGAGCTGGGCTGGGCTTTCTGGGAAAGGGGCATAGGGTGGCTGCAGCAGGAGAGACTTTCTCGAGCACACACAAATCTCCAAAATGCTGTTACCTTCTCCTTCCCTTGCCCTTCTCTCCCACAGACAGAAAAAGACAGGGAAAGAACTTTTGGGTTTGGGTTTTTAAAATTATTTTGGAAGAAGGCCAGGGAGCATTGAAGGGATTGAAATTTGAATGTGGAAGGGCAGAACTCAGTTGCTTTTGCACAGCTCATGTTGTTCAGGGAGTCTCAGTAGTGTTACAGCACCTAACAGTAGCCAGCTGGATCCGAGGGTGGCACTGCACCAGAAACTGCACTGCCCAGGTGAGTTTTCCCAGGATATGATGAAAAATGTCTGCTATGCACTTCTGGCTTTGGCTCCCTGTGAACACAACACACACACATGTCCTGAGTACTGCCCATCCATGTCTGGAAGACAGGAATGGAGAGCAGAAAGCAACCCCCACAATCCAGGAGGTGATGATCAAGGGCCAGTTGTGCCAATAAAAGCCATGGGCCCAGCCTTCTACAAATGTGTGATGAAATCAGATGGATGTGCCAGGAGCTGTTCCCCCCCAAAAGAGAAATGTCTTAAAATACAAATTGAGATTTTTTTGGGGTCAAGAAGAACTATGATGGAAGGCTTAGCAGAGTTTCTTCTGGAGAGAAGCAGGGTAGACCTTTCAGCTAGGGCTGATGGATTTCAGCCAACCATGCACACACAAACCACCTGCTAGCTCCCTTCCAAAACTTATCTTCATCTGCTGAGGAGACTAAAGCAAAGAGGAGCTCCATCTCTTATCATTACCTCTGAAGCAGACCTCAGGGACAGATCTTCAGGGGAACGCAGGAAGCCTAAACACTCTCTAGTACATTCCTGGCAATACTGGAGTGCCTCCAGGAAGTTTTCTTTGAGGGGATGCAGCAGGACAGAGATAGGAAAAGCAAAGGCAGAACTCAGCTGTTAAACCAACCGAAGCCGGGGGTGTGGCCTGTGGGAGCTGTGAGGGCAGCTGTGTTTCTGTGGCTGCCCAGATGGAAAGAGGCTTTAACTGCATCTGAGAGCTCAGTAACAAGCAGGGTGCAGTCTTCCTGCTCTGGGAAGATTTGGCAGCTGATGAAGAGTGTGGGAGAAGCATTTGTTTGTAGCTAGGCTTGCTGCAGGTGTATTTAGAGCTCATTGTCTTTCCCACAGTTCAAGAGACTGAAAGTCATCAGCCAGCTCCACAATTTTCCTGGAGGAGTGAGGCAATAAGGAGGAGAAAACAATTGGACATGACAAAGGGAAGAGCAGAGGAGCGTGGCCATGTTACCAGTGGAAAATACACCAGCACTGGTGGAAAACCAGTGAATGAAAATGAGAAAGAGCTTGGAGCTTTGTACCAAGGGAGGTACAAATCAACACACTGCGTAATGCAGTGTGGAACCAGGCAAGTCTGGGCCCAGGGTGAGATAATGCTGCTCCCTTTTGTGTCTTCTGTGTCAACTGGATTTGAGGATTCAGAAACTGCTCCACAAATCCAGTTAAAAAGCAACTTCAGACAACCATTAGTAGATTTTTCCTGCCCTCAAGCTCAGCTAAAGGCACGTACAAATGAATCAGAAACCCAAAGCACAGCCAGCTCAACGTCAATCTGAGTTCAAAGATCAAAGAACTGAGAACAAAAATGCTGCATATAACCAAGAAAAAAATTCCAAGGCCCTTAGAAAAATGACAAGAAATAGTAAAAGTAAAACATTTCACTAAATAAAGCAGCATTGGCACATGGAGTCCATTAAACCACCACCAGCTAAACCAAACTGACTCTTGAATAAAGATGGCCTGAGCTTTTGTTTGGCGTGAAAACAGGCTCTGAGAACAGAAATGCCTGAAGGCCCAGGAGGAGTTTGGAGAATGTGGAACCAAATTAAATTGAACATTAATGATGGAGGCAGCTGCTTCCCAGACAGTCTTTAAAAGAGTTCATTGTAACTCTCTTGACAGTTGTTGAAAGAACTGTGGCTCTTTCCCAGCTTCTGGGCCGAGACAGCTCCCAACACAAGAAGGACATTGAATTGTTGGAGCAGGTCCAGAGGAGGGCAATGAAGAGGATCAGAGAACTGGAGGACCTCCACTGTGGGGACAGGCTGAAGGACTATTCAGCCTGGAGAAGAGAATACTCCAGGGAGTCCTTATAGCAGCCTTCCAGTACCTGATGGGGGCCTACAAGAAAGCTGGGGATGGACATTTTCCAAAGGCATATAGTGATAGGACAAGGGATGATGGCTTTAAGCTGAAGAGGGGAGGGGTTAGATTGGATATTAGCTAGAAATTATTTACTTGTAGTGGTGAGACACAGGAACAGGTTGCCCAGGGAAACTGTGGATGTCCCTTTTCTGAAAGTGTTTGAGGCCAGGTTGGATGAGACCTTAAGCAACATGGGCTGGTGGGAGGTGTCCCTTCCGACCCAATGTATTCTATGATTCTAAAGCCAGTAATTGTGTCCTTTCAGTGAGAACAGCTCTAACAACTCTGAAGGAGCATTTTTCCCCCCTTTTTGCTAAGTATAGACAATATTTTAGTGAGAACTCAGGGCAGCTCTATCTGCACTTCAAAGGACATGAAAGAGGAGACATCACCTGGCCCTGAAAAAAGCAAATGTTTTTGTAGGACTCTCTACCACTGGGTGGGCTACCACAGTGACTGCCAGAGACTCAACCACCACACACAAACTGGCTCACTCCCTGACTTCTCTCGGAGGTGGAAACCTGGGGCCTGCAGAGCCTCTCTTTTCTCAGCCAGCTGTAAGCACATACACAAACTCGATTCCTGGGATGACTCAGACAGCAGAAAGACCTTTCTGTGCAAGAGCAATTCCCTCAACATTTGGCATAAGCTCTTGGACCTTTGATGCCGAATTTTGCCCCAAAAGGCGAGAATAACTGCCTAAGAGACTCAGTTTAAGTCAGATAGACAGGAGGTATTTTTATTGGCAACGCGTTGGAGAAATCACTAAATGGATTTCTGCCTTTCCTGTAACAAAAGCATGCCTTTTATACAGCTTTGGATGTAGTATTACATCAGATCATATACATAATCATATCTTTGCATGCATATTCATATGGGGCGTGGTGTAGGCGGAGTGTGGGCGGGGACATCTCTTTTGAGGATCTTCTTGGTGGTCATTCCGGTGGCCTTCATCATGGGCAGGGGTTTCCTGATGAGTCTTCCTCCTTAAACTTTTGAACTCCTTTCCTAATTTGGTCAATTCCCGGTGTGCCTGGCTTGGTTCCGCTGACTTGTCAAGGCTCTTAGGGTCAGTTTGGCCTTGTTGGCTCTGAATCATGCTTACCCCAACAGTTCTTATAAGTCTTTATTCCTTATCTCCTTTTTGTGTCACAGTGTCCCATGCCTTAGCCGATTTATTGCTCTATCTGGTTTATGCTTTCTTCAAATGCTTCATATTCTATGTTTTAACCCATTATTTCTCGAAAGCTATCTGTTTTGGGGCTTCACCTTGCAACCAGCTCTTTATTGACATCTAACCAGCAGCTCCAGTTGGTGCAGCAGGGGTTATGATTGTATGGTGGTTATTAATATTTAGTAGGCAGAATGACTAATAAAAATATGAATAACTTTATTAATAAAAAACTCCATGGAAAATATGAATAAAACCTACTTGCTGGTTCTGAATACTCAGCTGTGGAGCAGATCCCTCAGCAGCAGGAACATGGAACAATTTATGAGTGAAACTCCAGAACCAGCAAACAGTAATTTAACCTGCAAAGAAAACCGAGAAGAACGTCGGCACCATGGCAGCTGTGCCCACAACGGGGGGGGAGCTCTGCAGCTCTCCAGGGCAACAGAGCTGTGAACAGATGCTTATGAAAATCCAGTCTCGTAGATCACTCACTGCAGATCAGTGCAGGACCTTCAGTCACAAGGTTTATAATCCACAGATCCTGGCACCACACGGCATGCGCCAGGAGTGAAACAACACCAAGCTGGCATCGAACAGTTGGAGGCTGCAGGAAGAGAATCATAGAATCAGTAAGGTAGGAAAAGACCTCAGAGATCATCAAGTCCAACCTGTAACCCAACACCTCCTGACAACTAAACCATGGCTCCAAGTGTCACATCCAATCCCTTTTTGAATACCTCCAGGGGCAGTGACTCCACCACCTCCCTGGGCAGCACATCCCAAGGGCCAATCTCTCCTTCTGGGAAGAACTTTCTCCTCACCTCCAGCCTAAACCTCCCCTGGCACAGCTTGAGACTGTGTCCTCTTGTTCTGGTGCTGGCTGCCTGGGAGTAGAGACCAACCCCACCTGGCCACAACCTCCCTTCAGGTAGTTGTAGAGAGGAATGAGGTCTCCCCTGAGTCTCCTCCTCTCCAGGCTAAGCAACCCCAGCTCCCTCAGCCTCTCCTCACAGGGCTGTGCTCAAGGCCTCTCCCCAGTCTTGTTACCCTTCTCTGGACACCTTCAAGTGTCTCAATGTCCTTCTTAAACTGAGGGGCCCAGAACTGGACCCAGGACTCAAGGTGCGGCCTAACCAGTGCTGAGCACAGGGGCACAATGACTTCCTTGCTCCTGCTGGCCACACTCTTCCTGATGCAGGCCAGGATGCCATTGGCCTTCTTGACCACCTGGGCACAATGCTGGCTCATGTTCAGCTGCTGTCAATCAGTACCCCCAGGTCCCTTTCTGCCTGGCAGCTCTCAGCCACTCTGACCCCAGCCTGTAGCTCTGCCTGGGGTTCTTGTGGCAAAAGTGCAGCACCTGGCACTTGGATTTCTTGAATGCCATCCTGTTGGACTCTGCCCATCTGTCCAGCCTGGCAAGGTCCCTCTGCAGAGCTCTCCAACCCTCTAACAGATCAACTCCTGCCCCCAGCTTGGTGTCATCTGCAAATTTAATGATGATGGACTCAATGCCCTCATCCAGATAGTCAATAAAGATATTGAACAGGATGGGGCCCAGCACTGATCCCTGGGGGACACCACTAGTGCCTGGCTGCCAGCTGGCTGTGGCACCATTCACCACCACTCTCTGGGCTCGGCCCTCCAGCCAGTTCCTAACCCAGCTCAGAGTGCTGCTGTCCAAGCCAGCGGCTGACAGCCTGGCCAGGAGTTTGCTGTGGGGGACAGTGTCAAAGGCCTTGCTGAAGTCCAGATAGACTACATCCACAGCCTGCCCCACATCCACCAGGCAGTCACTTGGGTGTAGAAGGAGATCAGGTTGGTCAGGCAGGACCTGTCTTTCCTAAATCCATTCTGGCTGGGCCTGATGCCTTGGCCATCCTTTAAGTGCTGTGTGATTGCACTCAGGATGACCTGTTCCATAACCTTGCCTGGAATTCCCTGGCTCATCCATCGAACCCTCCTTGTGGATGGGCATTCCATTGGCAGCTACCAGTCATCTGGGACCTCTCCAGTGAGCCAAGACTGATGGTGAATGATGGGGAGTGGCTAGGCAGCTCATCTGCCAGCTCTCTCAGCACCCTAGTTTCACTTTGTGTTGGCTTCTGCAGCTTGTTGATGAGGCACACATAGGGTGTCTCTCTGAAGTGTTTGTAGCTGAAAGCTTTGTAGCAAAGAGGTTGCTGCTGAGGCTTGCAGGGCTGTTGGCTTTGTAGCTTTGCCTGTTTGGAGAGGTTCTTCAGCTGCAGTCTTCACAGCAGTGCTTGTTGATTCTTACAATGAAAAAAAACTGTCCTGTGGCCTTGGCTCCTCTGGGGTTCATCTCTTGGCCTGGCAAGACATCTATCACAATATCACAGAATCACCAAGGTTGGAAGAGACCCCAGAGATCATCGAGTCCAACCTATCAACACAGACCTCATGACTAGACCATGGCACCAAGTGCCACATCCAATCTCCTCTTGAACACCTCCAGGGATGGGGACTCCACCACCTCCCTGGGCAGCCCACTCCAATGATGAATGACTCTCTCAGTGAAGAACTTTCTCCTCACCTCCTTCCCCTGGTGCAGCTTGAGACTGTGTCCCCTTGTTCTGGTGCTGGTTGCCAGAGAGAAGAGACCAACCCCTTCCTGGCTACAACTACCCTTTAGGTAGTTGTAGGGGGCAATGAGGTCTCCCCTGAGCCTCTTCTTCTCCAGGCTAAACAGCCCCAGCTCCCTCAGCCTCTCCTCATAGGGCTGTGCTCAAGGCCTCTCCCCAGTCTTGTTGCCCTTCTCTGGACACCTTCAAGTGTCTCAATGTCCTTCTTAAACTGAGGGGCCCAGAACTGGACACAGGACTCAAGGTGTGGCCTAACCAATGCAGAGTACAGGGGCACAATGACTTCCCTGCTCCTGCTGGCCACACTATTCCTAATGCAGGCCAGGATGCCATTGGCCTTCTTGACCACCTGGGCACACTGCAGGCTCATGTTTAGGCGGCTGTCAATCAGCACCTCCAGGTCCCTTTCTGCCTGGCTGCTCTCAGCCACTCTGCCCCTAGCCTATATCTCTGCATGGGATTGCCGCGGCCAAAGTGCAGCCCCTGGCACTTGGACTTGTTGAATGCCATCCCATTGGATTCTGCCCATCTGTCCAGTCAATCGAGGTCCCTCTGCAGAGCCTTTCCACCCTCTAACTGACCAACATCTGCTCCTAACTTGGTGTCATCTGCAAACTTGCTGATGACTGACTCGACCCCCTCATCCAGATCATCAATGAAGATGTTAAAGGGGATGGGGCCCAGCACTGATCCCTGGGGGATGCCACTGGTGACTGGCCGCCAGCTGGATGTGGCACCATTCACCACCACTCTCTGGGCTCGGCCCTCCAGCCAGTTCCTAACCCAGCACAGGGTGTTGCGGTCCAAGCCATGAGCTGACAGCTTAGACAGCAGTTTTCTGTGGAGGATGGTGTCAAAGGCCTTGCTGATGTCCAGGCAGACCACATCCACAGGCCTCCCCACGTCCACCAGATGGGTCACCTGATCATAGAAGGAGATCAGGTTGGAGAGGCAGGATCTGCCCTTCCTAAATCCATGTTGGCTGGACCTGAGCCCTTGGCCATCCTTCAGGTGCGCAGTTATTGCCGCCAGGATAATCTGCTCCATCACTTTCCCTGGCACTGAAGTCAGGCTGACTGGCCTGGAGTTTCCAGGTTCCTCCATCCGACCCTTCTTGTGGATGGGGACCACACTGGCCAGTTTCCAGTCATCTGGGACCTCACCTGTGAGCCAGGACTGGAGGAAAATGATGGAGAGTGGCTTGGCCGGCTCATCTGCCAGCTCTCTCAGCACCCTAGGATGGATCCCATCTGGACCCATGGACTTGTGAGCAGGCCCTGAACTAGTTCCTCATGGATTTCCAGGGCATCACACTGCTCCTTGACCCCGTCACCCAGCTCAGGAGGCCACTCGTCCTGAACTCCTCCTGCCTTGCTGTTAAACATTGAGGCAAAGAAGGTGTTCAGGACCTCAGCCTTTTCCTCACCTTCAGTCACAGTGTTCCCCTCCATGTCCAATGAGGAGTGCAGGTTCTTCCTACCCTCTTTATAGTGTTAATGTATTTTTAACAATGCTTTTTGTTATCTTTCACAGAGGTGTTCAGCTTCAGTTCCAGCTGGGCCTTTGCCTCCCTAATTTTATTCCTACATAATCTAACAGCTTCCTTAAACATACCTCGAGAAGCCTTCCCCTCCTTCCAAAGGTGGTCTGCCTGCTAATGGACACATCTCTCTGCCCCTGGACACATCTCCCTGCCCCTGGACACATCTCCCTGCTCCTGGACACATCTCTCTGCCCCTGGACACATCTGTCTGCTCCTGAGACAATTTTGGCAGTGACAACAAAGATTCAGAGATAAAAGCTTGATACCTTAACCTATTGTGGTGGTGAGAGAAGGTTCAGTTCTCCCTCCCCCACAAAGAAAGAAACCACGGCTGACTCAGTCGGAGAAGCAAGATGAATTAAAGCTGTATTTACTAGCAGGATGAAATGCAGTGAATGTATACACAATATATACAGTATTTACAATATGTACAGAAATGTGCAGCAAAGAAAGCAATACAGAACAAGACTCCCTCTGGATGAGGAGGAGGGTTCCCCCCGCTCTACCCCCTCTCTCCCCCTACCTCCCTTTTTCTTCCCAAAAAGGGTTAGAGAGAGAGAGAAAGGTAATTATTAAGGAGGGAATTCTTGTTAGGCTCAAAATCACATGCAGGGATTAGTTTTCTTATCTCAAGGTCACCTCCGGCTAGTTGCTCAGAAGCAGACAGGCTGGAAAAGAACAGACTGGAACTGAGAAAGATTCCAGCTGAACTAAAACTTAAAGTTGCATTCTACCAATCTACCAATGAAATTCGTTTAGACCTATCTTTGTTTTCAAAACATTCAGCCAGAGTGTCCCAGCACTGTCTCTTTCTTAAAGGCACAGCCACAAACGGTCACAGCGATAGAATCAACTTTTTCCAAACTTGGCCCACTTGGACCCCAGGGCATGTTGAGACAAGCCTGGAGCCACCAGACCTGCTGGCTCCTGCCCCTTTGTCTGATTTGAGCATTTTTGAGGCTTTCCTGCCTTCAGGACAGTGGGGACTCCCCCACTCTATTTGGATGTTTCCATTTAGGCTTAGCATTATGCTCTCTTTGCCTGAAAGCACACACAGGAGGTAGGATTTGTTGATCCTGGTTTTGGTGAGAATAAAGATGCTTTTAACCTAATCTCCCCCAGTGTCCATCAGCAGATGCATGAAGGGCAAGAACAGGAGGAGGAGGTTCTTCACCATGAGAGTGGTGAGACCCTGGAATGGGTTGTCCAGGGAGGTGGTCGAAGCCCCGTCCCTGGGGGTGTTTAAGAGCAAGCTGGATGAGGCTCTGTCCAGCCTGATCTAGTGTGGGGTTTCCCTGCCCATGGCAGGGGGGTTGGAACTAGATGATCCTTGTGGTCCCTTCCAACCCTGAATGAAACTATGAAACTATGAAACTATAAGAAAGGATACTTCCCTCTAGTAATCTCCTAGCTACTAGGACAAGGACTTTGACTCATGCATGGTTTGCTGTGTCTACCATTTATGAGTGTGTTCATGACCTCCTGTTCAGCATTTTGTGCTTCTGTCACCTTTGCAGGACTTGAGTGCTTTGTCAGAATGAACCACTCCTGAGCTTGAAAGAGCTGATCTCTGAAAGTCAAGCAGCTCTCCTAGACCCCTCCTCTGCTCAGCACCATAATCTATGAGATTCCTCCAAGACATCCCTCCAAGATTCTTGCAGACTTCTAGATGCAGGTAGTGGAGGAGCCAACAAGGAGAGGCACACTGCTGGACCTCATATTGAGTAATAAAGAAGGACTGTTTGGGGACATTAAGGTTGGGAACAGCCTTGGCAACAGTGATCATGACATGGTGGAGTTCAGTATTGCACAGGGTAAAAGCATGGCTGTGAGAAGGACTACAGCCCTGGACTTCTGCAGGGCTAACTTTGTACTCCTCAGAGATCTAGCCATGAGCTAAGACTCTGGAGGGTAAAGGAACCCAGAAAAAGTTGGGCAAATTTTAAATTGCACTTCTTCCAAGCCCAAGATAGATTTGTTCCCTGGAGTGAAAAATGGGGTGGAGGTGCCAGGAGACCTGCATGGGTGAGCAAGGAGCTTCTGAAGGAAATCTCCTGGAAGAAAGAAACTTACAGTTTATGGAAGAAGACACTTGTCACATGGGAGAACTATAGAGTAGTTGCCAGGGCATGTAGGAAGGCAACGAGGAAGGCCAAAGCCCTCTTGGAACTACAACTGGCAAAGGAAGTAAAAGAGAATAAGAAGAGCTCCTTCAAATCTATCGGCAGGAAAAGGCAGAGTAGGGCAAGTGTGGCCCCGCTGCTGACCGAGGAGGCAGCCCTGAGAGCTGAGCGTGCAGAGAAAGCAGAGTTGCTAAATACCTTCTTTGTTTCAGTTTTTACTCCTAAGCCTCAACTCCCCTGGGAACTCCAGACCCTGGATGAAGCCTGGAGGAGAGAAGACTCTCCAATAGTCAATGAAGACTGGGTTAGGGATCAGGTACACAGATTGAATATTCACAGTCCATGGGCCCCAGTGAGATGCACCCAGGAGAGCACTGCCTGATGTTTATCTACATCTCTCCATCAGTTTTGCAAGGTCCTGGCAGACAGGAGAGGTTCTGAGGACTGGAGGGAAGCCATTGTCACTCCAGGCTTCAAAAGGGGCAAGAAAGAAGTTCCAGGAAACTACAGACCAGTGAGCCCCACCTCCATCCCTGGAAAAACAATGGAGCAGCTCCTTCTGGAGGTCACCTCTAGGCACTTGAAAGAGGAGAAGGTGATCAGGAGTAGTCAGGATGGATTCACCAAGGAGAAATCAGGCTTGGGTAATCTGATGGCCTCCTGTGATGTCCTAACTGAATGGGAAGATGCAGGAAGATCAGGGGATGCAGTCTGCCTTGACCTTACTGAGGCTTTTGACACTGTCTCCCAAAACATCCTTGTGAGCAAGCTCAGAAGGTGTGGGATAGAAGAAGGGAGAGTGAGAGGGATTAGGAACTGGTTACACACCAGGCTCCAAAGAGTGGTGGTCAGTGGTGCCAAGTCCAGCTGGAGAGTTCTCCTCCCCCTCTACTCTGCCCTAGTGAGGCCCTGCATGGAATATTGCATCCAGCTGTGGGCTCCCCAGCTCAGGAGGGACAGGGATCTCCTGGAGAGAGTCCAAGGGAGGGCTGCAAGGATGCTGAAGGGACTGCAGCACTGCCTGGGGAGGAGAGACTGAGTCCTGGGGCTGTTTAGCCTGGAGAGGAGAAGGCTGAGAGGGATCTGATCCATGTCTATCAGTATCTGAGGGCTGGGGATCAGGAGGGAGGGGACAGGCTCTGCTCAGTTGCACCCTGGGATAGGACAAGGAGCAATGGATGGAAACTGCAGCACAGGAGGTTGCACCTCAACTGAGGAAGAACTTCTGCACTGTGAAGGTCCCAGAGCCCTGGAGCAGTCTGCCCAGAGCGGTTGTGGAGTCTCCTTCTCTGGAGCCTTTCCAGCCCTGTCTGGATGTGTTCCCGCGTGACCTGTGCTGAATTCTCTGCTCCTGCTCTGGCAGGGGGCTGGACTGGGAGATCTCCAGAGGTCCCTTCCAACCCCTAACATCCTCTGATCCCTCAAGAGCCCAAATTCTGATCTCCTAAAGTCTAGGGCTTTGGTCCCATGTTTTTCCTTACTTCCTCCTCTATGGATCCTGAGCTCAAACACTGTATGATCACTGCAGCCAAGGCTGCCCTCATCTTCATAGCCACCACCAAGTCCCCCTCTTTTGCAGGAAGAAGATCCAGCTCATCAGTGACCTGTGCTGGGAAATTTTCATCAGTACACAGGTGAAGGATGCTGAGAACAAGTCTTGTGAGGAGCAGCTGAGGGGCCTGGGGTTGTTCAGTCGGAAGAAGAGGATGCTGAGGGAGACCTCACTGCTCTCTACAACTCCCTGAAAGGAGGGTGCAGTGAGGTGGGGATTGGGCTCTTTTCTCTAGGATCAGGTGGTAGAAGGAGAGGAAATGGCCTGAAATTGTGCCAGGGGAGGCTTAGGTTGGAGAGGAGGAAAAATTTCTTTGCTGCAAGCGTGGTCAGGGATTGGCAGAGGATCCCTGGAGGTGTTCCAGAAACCTGTGGCACTTTGGGACATGGCTCAATGGCTATGGTGGTGTTAGAAGTCAACAGCTGGACTTGATGATCTTAGAGGACTTTTCCAACTGAAACAGTTCTATGATTTCATAATCCTGACCCACAGGCTGGCTCACCTACAGCCCAAAACAGAGCTCTGGACATTCCAGCTGCTCTCACAGACAGGGCAATTCCTCCTCTTTGCCTTCCCAGCCTCTCTTTTCTAATCAGCCTGGCTCCAGCCACTGCAGTACTTCTGTAACCTACCTCACCATGTGTCCATGATCCCACAGCTCTGCAGCCATGGAGGGGAAACACAGTGATGCTGGAGAGGAACCCAGGCCATCTGCACTGGCCTCACTTCACCCCAGATGGAGGTTCTGGAGTCGTGTGAGCTATCCCACCACATCTTTGTGTTGTGAATGAGACCTATAACTACTCTCAACTACTTTGCTTGTGTGTTCCCCACACTGTCTGCATTTGTGCATGGACACTATAAAGAGGCACCCAGCCACGCTCATTGCCCAGAGAAGGTCTGAGGGGCTCCTTTTCCCCCACTGCCACTTCCTTATTTAAGTGTACACCCCTGAAGTGCATCTCATTCTACCTCTGGTTTGAAATGAGGCCTGTCCTGTTCCTATCACTCCTCATACATTTTGTACCAACCTTCCCCACCATCTTGTCATTAAACTATTGCTCATCCTCTTCCTCTCCTGTTCCTAGTTTTAAAGCTCTTCCAATCAGGTTGCCCAGCCTGTTGGCACAGATGCTTTTGCCTCATATGGAGCCCATCTTTCTAAACAGTCCTCTAGAAAGGATCACAGAATCCAAATCTCTTCTGCCATTGCAGCTGTGCTACCATCTATTGACCAGCAGGTTCCATCTGCTCCTCATTCTCACCATCCTCCCCCTCACCAACAGGGTCAAAGAGAAACTCACCTGGCCCACATGCCTTTGACCACCCAGAGCCTGCTTGCTACACTCCAGGGGTGCCCTGGCAACATCATTTAATATCCACATGGAAGAGCAGCAAGGGGTAATAATCTGTGGGGGTAATGAGTTTTGCAAGTGCTTTGGCATGGCAAGCAGGAAACCTTCCTAGATGGTGGGTCCAGCTGCCAGAGGAGGCTTCTGTTTCTTGCAGCAGGAAGCCTTCTGTTACTGGCACTGCTGCCTTTGGTGCTCCTGTGTGGCCAGTGGGCTCAGACACCTTGTTTGCTATCACAGCACTGAATCTATTCTCTAGTTGCAAATCTGCAGGTGAAGCAAGAAGCCTTCCTCTTGGTGCCAGAAGTCACAAGCTCCCATCTTGGGAACCTCCATTTCCCATCCTGGTGTCCAGACTCAGCTCTTGAAGCTGTAGAGTCTCAGAGATTGAGTTCATCTCTTGTCATCAAGGCCCAGATAGTGCTAAGGATGCAGGATTTGATCAACCTGTGAAAACTGCTTTACTCTTTAATAGCCACTTCCATGGGACCAGTGCTGCCACCTACCAAAGAACATCACTTTGCCTCCTTTCTCATCTTGCCTAGAACAGGACAAAGACTTTCTAAGGCACCAAATGACAACCAGACACCAACTGTAGGAGCCCAGATGAGGCATGTTCCTTATGCTCCTGAGCACTGAAACCAAATTCATGGTGAAAAAGCAAACAGCCTGCAGCAGCCCAGGAGAATTTTCTGAAATGCTTTGAGGTAGCAATAGAAGTACTGATACTTTGATATTTTTTTCCTGCCTGCTCTGCATCTTAACTCCATGACACTTTTCAGAGGTGTCTTGTCATCCCCAAGTTCTCCCTTCATTTTATTTCAGCCTCTCTTATTACCCTAAGCTTCCAGTTCAAAGAACAGGCCTCAGCCCTGTCTGCATTTCAAAAGAGACTTTAAGCTTTTTTTTCCTCCCTTCCTTTGTTTTTCCAGGAAACCTTGAGTTCCTCACCACAGCAGCTACTGTCTCAGGGCTCAGTACCTGTTTGGGGATGTATTGCTTGTCTCACAGGACAGACTGGTGTAATAGGGGAGCAGGGCATTATGGGACTGGAATACCTGGTCTCCTGTGACCACCCCCTGGGCTGGGCCCACCGCTTGGGACCTCCCAGGTGTGGTCTATGCAGTGGCATCCAGGCCAGCACCCAGCCTAAACCACCACACGCCAACCCTTATTCCATACCATAATCCCTGCACCCAAAACACATCATCAAATTAGAACTGTTCTGTTGACATGTCTAGCAACAGTCCAGGCCTTCATCTGGGCGTCCTTCCACACAGTCTCTCATTCAGGCTCAAGTATCAGTCCATTCCAGTTCTTCCTCATATGATGGAACACAGAGTCATTCTCCTGCAGTGTGAATTCCTTGTGGACTTATTGGGACATCCCGGTCACCTGGAAATACCTCACAACTTCTCAGCCGAGCCTTTGTTTGCTTTTACATTTACTCAGCGGCTTTTTTTACCACCTCTGGGGCAAACTGGTCGGAGCAATCAGGCTCCACGACCACTTTTTTCCATCCCTCCAGGGAGCTGCAGCCGACCGCTTCCAGCTGCGATCTGAAGCTATACAAATGCACATCACAGGCACATCACAGGCACATCGCCCCTCCACTGGGGCTTCGCGTACCGAGGCATCACCGCATCTGGTTCATGGCCCCCCACCCCGGCAGAGGGGGCGGCTGCAGCACAACTCGTTGAGAAGAGAGGAGGCAGAGCCAGGTGCTCGGCGCCATTCTCAGAGCATGTCCGAAAACACCAGGGAAAGTTTTACAGCTGCTGCTGCCGCTTGAACGCAGCCCAGCACGGGCAGTACCGCTGCCGCTTGAACGCAGCCAGCCCGGCCCCCACTGTCTCTGTCGCCGCGATGCAGAGTCCAAGTCACCTCCACCCCTTCGGGCATCCAAACGGTTGCTTCAGCCAAAGCCACGAGCGTGTTCTCAGGGCCATTGAGAACAGTTTTCTAGCTGAACTCCCCGCTCGCCCTCAGGTTTCAGAAGCTGTCGCTTGCCTGCTCGCCACAGGCAGCCGTCCCCCGCAGTGGCCGCGGGCCGACCCCGCTCTGCTTGCTGCTGCCCCCTCCTCTGCTCCGCTCCCTGCCACTCGTCGCTCCGCAGAGAATGAGGAGGAGAAGGCAGGCCTCGCCTTCTTAGGCTACCCGAGCACTCTTAAGCCACGCTGGGCAGAGGTCACAGAAAGAGCCACCCCTCGCTGTTCCAAAGCAACAGGAGGGACTTCCATGCCATCAGCCACGCACCAGGAGTCCTTCTGCAGTCCACAGGAGAGTTCACACAGTCGCCCCAGCAGCAAAACTTGAACCCCAACTTCCAAACCCAAACTGATGCCCAGAACTGAATTTAAACTCTCCATCTTTTGTAATCAATCTGCAGAGTGGGCACAACAGCTAACCCCACGTTGGTGTACCAAAATATAATGGGTTAGGGCAGACCCCCTCCCCACCACAGGCAGGAACAATGACTCAGACAAAGGGATTGCAAAAGTGATGGAAAGTTTAAATAGAAAAAACCAAAACCAATAAAAGACAACAATGAAAGCTTTACAGAGCACCACAAGCACCGTGACAAAGAGAGAAATCCCAGAACATGCCCAAGAACATCCCATCCCCACCTGGGGGTTACACCCAAACCCCCAGGGCTCCTTTCTCCCCGCCCACAACCCAGCCTTGGGCCTGGGTAGGCCCAAGAGAGGTGGCTCACACCATTTTACCTAGGCAGCAGCTGGAGGACGAAAGAGGAAGTGAAGACCCCACATGGACATTTTATAGGGGAGCAGGGCATTATGGCCACCCCCTGGGCTGGGCCCACCCCTTGGGACCTCCCAGGTATGGTCTATGCAGTGGCAGCTGGGCCAGCACCCAGCCTAAACCACCACAACTGGTTGTGTCTTGAGCTGCTTTCAAACTTCTTCCTTTGCTTCCTAATCAATATAGAGTTCAAGCATGTCAGCCAGACATAGGTAAGAAAGAGTTTATGGCACAGGTGTGAGAAGGTGTCCTTGCTGCCTGTCATGGCTAGAGTTGAACCTGCTGCTGTTATTCATTCCCTGCTGCAGTCTTGCCAGCTTCAAAATGAAGCTGCTGGCTGGAGCAGACTATGATGGGGTTGAAGTTTAGACTGCGACATGGGAAGCTTCCTGTTCTGGTTGCTGCTTCTGGTTCCAGGTTCTTGATGTTGGCTCTTTCTGCAGACAGGGTGGTGGAATGGGTGGCAGTTGGGCAGCACTGGCTTTGGTTTTCTGTTTTATGCTGGTTTGTTGGATTCCCCCCCCCCCTATTTTGCTGTGCTTCTTCTGCAAATAGGCTAAGCCAAGGTAATTGAGCATTGTATCATTAGATTAATTAGATTAATATCTAAGGCAATTACACATTGTGCTGGTGATCTTAGGTTATATTAAACTCTTATCTCTTTATCTCAACCCTGAGCTGTGTGTGTTACTCTTCCCCTCACTTTGTGCTGGGAGTCAGCCAGGTTAGCCCTTGTGCTAAACTGCTACACTGCCACAGAAGGTGGAGGAAGTTTGGGTTCCCCCCCGAGCACTCCTGCAGGCACAGACACACAAACATTTTGCTGAATAGTCCCCTATGAATGTGTCATAGGGAGGAGGAATAATTGCATTAGGTAGGTGTGACTTTGTAAAAGCTCTCTGTAAATAGCCACAAAACTTCTCCCCCAAGGCTTTGGACCCATCTCCCATGGAGCCCAGTGCTCAAGAAACAGAAATGCCTCCTCTTATGCACAAGGGTGTTTAAGTGTTTTGATTCCAGTATCACTTCTTTCCTCCCCCTCTACTCTGCCCTAATGAGTTCTCATCTGGAATGCTGTGTCCAGTTCTGGGC
Organism: Melanerpes aurifrons; assembly: GCA_011125475.1. Taxonomy (NCBI): domain Eukaryota; kingdom Metazoa; phylum Chordata; class Aves; order Piciformes; family Picidae; genus Melanerpes; species Melanerpes aurifrons. The sequence goes on from WWNC01000221.1 coordinate 110,456, forward strand.
TTTCCAGTTCAAGAGGGTCAAGGGACTACTGGAGAGAGTCCAGCAGAGAGCCACTAGGATGCTGAAGGGACTGGAGCCTCTACCTTATAAGGAAAGGCCGAGAGACCTGGGGCTATTTAGCCTGGAAAAGGGGAGATTAAGAGGGGATCTGTAATGCCTATAAACATCTAAAGGGTGAGGGTCTGAAGCGTGGAGCCAGGCTCTTGTCAGTGGTGGTCAGTGGCAGGGCAAGCGGCAATGGACACAAACTGGAACACAGAGCTTCCATCTGAACTCGAGGGAAAACTCTTTTCCTGGGAGGGTGCTGGAGCCCTGGAGCAGGCTGCCCAGAGTGGCTGTGGAGTCTCCTTCTCTAGAGCCTTTCAAAACCCACTTGGATGTGTTCCTGTGTGATTCACTCCAGATGACTCTGCTCTAGCAGGGTTATTGGACTGGATGCTCTTCGGAGGTCTCTTCCAAGCCCTACCACTCTGTGACAGGCACATCTTGTTTCTGCATGTAGTATTTTGGGTCAGAAGCCACTAGAGAAGTCATGTGACAGAATCCTGTGCAGGGACAGAGAAGGCAGAGGCAGTTTTTGTACTGCAATGTAGCACGGTGTTTGGGGTTGGAGTTCCACAATGATACAAACAACGTGGGGCCCTGTACAAAAACCCAAGGAAGGTGAAAAGGCAGTGTGTTTTGAGAAAGGAAGGAAAGGAGTGACTTAAATCACTAAGGAGGAAAATGCAACTTTATTTTCGTGTTTGTATTGGTCATGGCAATTCTGAGCTCACTGGGTTTCTGAAAGACAGAAGAGAAGGAGACCTTGGGAGTTCTGTACTCACTCAAGACAGTGAAAATCAATCAACTATTCTATTTTTTCCCCCTCTTTCCAGTTATGGAAGAAAATGTGGCTCTGGACACCTTCATGGAGCTGCATGCATGGCTAGCTGCTTTTCACCTGCTGGGTTTGAACAACACTTTTGAACAGCCTGGGGAGAGTTCTTTATTGGAATAAGGATTAGCAGTGTGCAGTCTGACAAGCTCATATTTGGAAGTGGCACCACTCTCACGGTTGAACCAAGTAAGTGCTGTTACTGTGGGTCTAAAAATCATGCTAAAATTAAGGTGGGGGAGGGCAAAAGAATCCAATGGGCTTGGGTCACTGCAGGAATTTCCTGCTGCAGTATTCCCTAAAGGGCACTCTCCTTGGCCAGGGTTTCAAGCTGAGTCCTCTGCTTGTATCTGCTTAGGAAGGCTTCACGGGAACTATTGAGCTACCTTCTCTTGTGTGAGAACTTGGTTCTGGACACTGGTACCACACTCCTACTGTCACCAGATATGTAATTCCACAGGCATGGAGACAGAGGAGGAAGGAGGTTACATCAGGGCTTAAACTTGTGCAACTGCCTCATGTCCAGGACCACTGAGAGTGAATGGCAGCTGGCTAGCAAGATGCCTAGGCTTTGAAATGGCAAATGTGGTGAGAAGGGGTTACAGCAAGCTTTAGTTCTCTCTCTCTTTGTATGAACTGAAGAGAAAAAGCTCAATAGAAAAAGACTAAAGAAATAGAATAGAAAAAGAAATATGACTTCCTGTGCTAAGAAATGCCACTGCCAGAATGTGACACAAATATCCCCCCCAAAGGCAAGCAGTGGCAGGGATACATGGCTGTTTTCAGAAGAGTGGCACTCAGCTGAGGCTTCTGAGGCTTGATAAAGAAATAATTCTGATTCATTAATTGCAATTGCATTGAGCACATTTGCTCTTGCTGAAGATCCTACCCAGGGAGCTATGCCACAGAAGCAGCTTGCTGGCGAAACTGGCAAGCAGGCTGTTCAGAAATCAGGAAACATGGGAAGCCTTTAAAGATCTTCTCGGGTAAGAAGGAAAGCAGAGGCCTAAGAGGCTCTGGCATGTTACAACACCTGCAAAGGAAATGTGTGTAGGGAGCCTGAGCACAAAGAGCCTTTGTTGACTGCTTGGTTTCACGGTGTGTGACTGCTGCTCTTGTCTTTGGGAAGGGCACTCGGCTGACCGTGGAGCCAAGTAAGTGTTCCTTACGCATCAGCCTTTGCTGAGTTGTTATTCTTTGGATTTTCACTTCCCTTCCCACCCCCACTCCCTCCCCCCCCACTCCCCCCCCCTTTTTTTTCCTCCTAAAATTCAGGCAGCCATTCTGTCATACTTTAAAGTCCCTAGTTAAAATGTGAGCTTTCTGTCCATAGCCCACCTGGATGTGTTCCTGTGTGACCTGCCCCAGCTGACCCTGCAGGGGGTTGGACTGGATGATCTCTGGAGGTCCCTTCCAACACCTAGCATTTTGTGATTCTGTGATACTGTGCAGATAAGCAATTCACAGACTTCTGTTTGCTTCCCTCCTACTGTCCCATCTTAGAGAGAAAAATCCTTCTTGCATCTGAGCATTTGTTACTGAAATGTGAACCTTGAACCCCCGCTCTAGCAGCAGTGTTTCATTCCTGCAAGCAAAGGAAAGGACTTCTCTTTGCCCTGCCACTCTTGCTTTGGTTAGACCTTTTAGCCACAACAGAAGATCTGGGGGAGGTGAGGGAGAGTAAAGGAAAAAAAGTTATTCCTTCACATCTCATGAATATACAGGAAAGAACTTGCTAGAGCTTTGTTTTAGGAAGGCAGAATAGTTAGGGGTTTGGAGCGGTGCCATTAGGTCTCATTTGCAGGCCCCTTACTGACAGAGGACCCACATACAGGCACAAGCTTCTGGCAGAAGGGAGCTTAGGATCCTATAGAATTGAAGCTCCTCTGAAAAGCCTTCTCCCAGGCACTTTCTGTCTTTGATTTGGTCTTTCAAAAGCAGCAGCAAGAAACAATGACAAAAAAAGGCAGGTAATCATTAACTGTGCTGGGAACTAGTCCCAGCTATACATAGGTGACACAGCACCCAGGTGAGCTTGTGATCAAATCAAATCAAATCAAACCATGCCCTTTTTTACAGACAGTCGAAGAAATTCTACCCCAGAAGTCATTGTGATGAAATCAAAGCATCTGGGAGAGGGTGGCAGCTCTGGGAAAGCAGCTTGTTTGGCAAGGAATTCCAACACAAAGAGCATCAGCCTGGAGGTGTCACCTCATGAAGTGGTGTATGAACAGAGTCCACCCATTCTGACCTCAGAGGGCTTGTACAATGCGATCAAAGTGGTCAACATGACAGAAGACACGAATGTGACCTGCACAGCTAGATTTGATGGCATCCTTTACACAGGGAGCACAACAGGTACGATGCCATGGTACAGCTGCAGCTTGCCCCTGGGGGCTGTGTCGTCTAGCACCTGCTGGTTCTCCTGCCAGTGAGCACTGCCCTGGGTGACCAGCAGAGACAGGAAGGGCAGCGCTGGGAGGGTTGGTAGGGCTCAGAGATACTGAAGGCCTGTCCCAAGCTAAAGGTTTCTTTGATTCTGAGACATCTGAAACTTAAGCAAGTAGAGCTGAAAGATTCTTGAAACCCCTAAAATCAACAGCCTTAAGTACTCAACAGCCCAGAGTTACTCTCTGGGGGGGTGAGAGGTGTGGGGAGGAGACACAATCTCTTTTAAAATGCACATTGACTTGTGAGTAAAACTTCAGCCCACGGCAGCAAACCTCTAGAGCACAGCCTGAAAAGGCACCGAGTCGAAGGGGTGATGTGGCTTTGGTCTCTTCCTAAAGCACTTTTCCTGCTTTGGGGAATTGGTTTTGTCATTGTGAATATTCAAACACTAAAACCAAATCAGCTCAGGAATTCTTTCCTGCAAAATTTTCTCCTCAATTTAATGCTCAAGGTGACTGAGCATGGGAGCCCTGGCCTGCACTGCCCACATGCTCCTGTAGGAAGGGTCACAGGACATTGTGTTTAATCCTTTGCAATGTGGATACACTTCATAAGGCTTTTGCTTTACCAACCTACAGAACCTACAGAAAAGGAGGAGGAAAACCCAGGAGAGGTTGAAGAGCCAGCGACAGGGAAGGTTTGCAACACCACAGACACCTCTACAGAAGGTTAGTTACCTAAACAGGTTGTGGTTACATTACTGTGCTGGGGATAGATGCCTGGAAATGTATTTTCTGAGGGGCAGAGGAACTGGAATACAACTTGTTCAGCAGCCACAACCTGCTTTTTCGAGGCTTAGTAACAGACAAGCAGCAGGAAGCAAAATCCACTCCAGACATCCTCCTCCCCTGCCATGTTTCTGCATCATCTCTTCTCTTGCTGCTGTTTCTTTCCTTGAAACTGTTAGCCGTGGGGTTGCCATTTCCTGCCAACATCACAAAATCCCAAGCTAGGACATGATCTCTGCTGTCTTTCCTCCAACACCAAGCAGATACCCAGGTGGAGAAAGTGAACATGCTGTCCATGGCTGTGTTGGGCCTGAGAGTCCTGCTGGCAAAAGCCATTGCCTTCAATACGCTGATGAGCATCAAGCTGTTTCTGTTCTGAGGTAAGGAGGCACGTGGCTTGATCTGTAGGGATTCTGGTGGCACACCCCAGGACTGGCTGCCTGTCTTTGTGCACTTCTCTAACTCCACCATCAATCACACCTCTTCATCTGCTCCTTTCTCTGTTTTTGTTTGCTTAAATAACTTGAAGGTTTCTGGGGACAAAACAAAGAGGACAAAACCAACAAACAACCCCCCAAAACTGCAGCCCCTCCCACTCTGCCTCCTAAACTGAAAGAAACCCTTTCTGTGTCTGCAGCTCAGCAATTTGTGACTGCTCCCCAGCTGGGGCTTTTATCTGCAGCAAACTTGTTTTGCCAGAGCCAACTCAGGTGCTGGCAGAAATGCCTGAGGGACACCGCATTGACCTTCCAAGTGGCAGAGCACAAAGCCTGGAGGAAACTCAAGACAAATGAGGAGTCAAAAGCAAAGTCTCCAAAACACAAACATGTAAAGAAGTGAGAGGAAAGAGGGGGGGAGGGAGGGTTTTAAAATTAAGCTCTACAAGGAGGCACAGAAGATAGTCCAGCCTAAGATTTGTGAGTCTGGACAGCTGTCAGACAAAGGCATGTAGGACCAACTGCAGAAAATGCAGTTTAAAAGACTGCCTCAGTTTAAAGGGCAGACAGAAAGGATTTTATTCCCAAAGGAAGTGAAATAGAAGAGGCTCTCATTGAATTGTGTTCAAAAATACACAGGAAAATATAGAATTCATGAACCTTAGCACCTAATACATATGCAGCACACATGAGCCCCCCAAACCTTCCCCCAGCCAGGCTAAACCACAGGTCCCCAGAGCACCTTTTCTACCCCCCTCCCAACTCCCCCCTTGTCTCCCCATCCTAAGCAGGCCATAACTGCACAGGAAAAAATTATCCAGGCCCCTAAAGGCCAGCAGCAGGCCTCCTCCCCCATGTCAGCAGCTGAGGGCTCCCTCCAAAGAGCCAAAGGGAGAGAGGAGAGGATGGAGACAGCAGAACTGTGGATTGAATAACAAAATTACAGCTTTCTGGGGTCCCTCTCCTGGACCTTTCTGGTCCTCCTGGAGGACTCAACTCCATGGGGTTTTAAAGAGGTACCTGCCTCAAACAAGACATTTTGCTCTTCCAGACAGGGGAGAAGCGAGACAACAGCAGTCTGAAGGGCAGCAGGAGAGAGCCTGTGCCAGCAGCACCACAGGTGGAACAGCCAGTGCCAGATCTGCTGAGAGCAAGCATCCAGAGCACAGCCCAGCCCCTTCTCACCCTTGCATCCTACCTAGCTGCTTCATGTAGGTTAAGATTGTAACTGCTTTTGCTGTTTCTCTGTGAGCTGGGGACAGTGTATTCTTCCTCACCCTCATGCCAAGGAGAATTTGTCTCCCTACTCTTCTAGCCTTTGCACAGAAGCATCCAACCTGCTCAAACAGTTTTGAAAAACCCATCCCTCTGCAGCTCTGTGACCTCTGCAACCCCTCTCACAGGCACAGTGCATTGCTGCTGCAGCACTGCTGAGGGAATTCAGATACAGGAGCTGCCATTTATAGCTTGAATGGGTATTAAACAGCTTTAATAGCAACAGTTTCCCAGGGCAGGTGAGAGGACCTCTGTTGGCTCTGAAGTGATCCCATTCAACTCAGCTCAATAATGTTCACCCCTAGAAGCATTTCTTTCTTTATTAACCCTGTACTTCCTCTGCAAAGTGCCTGCAGGTGCATTTCAGCTTGCTGTGGCAAAGGCCAAAATAAAGTTCTACTAAGCCAAAATGCTGTGGTTTGTCCTATGGCTTTCCTTCCCAATTTGGGATGAAGATTGCTGGTATCCAACAGAGGTAGTGAGCAGTGATGTTAGGAATGTGGCTTTGATAACCTGCTGGCTGCACTTGTCCCTCTAGGCTTTGTACAGGGAAGTGGAGATTCTCCCTGGCACATTAAAAAGCTTCAACAGGACCATGAAATGCAGGCTTGACTCAAGGGCTCTGAATGAGGGATGGTCTTTCGAGTCACTGTGCAGAGACCTCAGGAAGAGAGTTTGCATCACAGCAAACAGAGGCTCACCTCTGAGGACAGACCAGGGAAGGGACAGCTTGATGCCAGCACGAGGAAAGACAGACATGCCAGAGAGAAGGAAACACACTGGGGTTTTCCCACTCTTTGATACTAGGAAGAGGCCAACGAGAAATACTGTCTGGTGGTTTGGTGAGTGATAGTTTCCACAGCAGCTTGGCCATGAGCCAGAAGGACCCCAACAGACACATGCCCCAAGGCATCCCTCAGAAGCGGCAGGCAGGATGCTGCGGTCGGCACTTCTGGCTAAGCTCCACCCTGCAGCATAACTCCCCCTTGTTTTGAAAAGCAACCTGACCACATCCTGAAGAGGAAATCAGGTTTTCACACACTGACTGAGCTGCTGTTGGCTTCAAGGCAGCCTCTGCATTGCATGGAGTTGTTTCCTCAAGCTTTGTCAGGTTAGCCCCTCGGCCCCTGCGGATGCCTAGAGGAAGACCCTCACCCTGTGCAGAAGGTAACTGAGGTTTGCCTGGCAAACCCAAACCAGCAAAATGCTTATTCAGTGCATTCCACCACCAGAATGTAAAGGGGGGGAGGGAGCTGTTCACTACTGTTTTCACCCTGATTTTCTGACAACACCCTGAACCCTTTTATCTTGCACTTCATGCTTTATCCCAGTCTCTCACCCAAGACTCAAACTGGGAGCACCCAAACCAGGAGCACCATTTCTGTGTCTCTGTGCAAATCAAGGAATGACGTTTTCCTGAGTAGTCCTTGGCTGTGCCTGAGAGCTTTGGCAGGATTAAAATCCTGCCACGCTGCACAAACAAAGTGAGAGATCTGCAGAGGGGCAGCCGCTGAGGGGCAGCATTGGCTGATACAGAAATCTACCAGTCAGTTAAAGGCATTGGTGTCTGTTGTTTCAAACACTCTTCCACACTGGTGTAGAACACCAGAGTCCATCATGAAGAGATTCATCAGCTGAGTGATACCTCCATGCTCAGGTTTTTCAGACCTCTTTGTGCACCGCCAAGAAACTGGTCAGCGTGGCAACAACTCTGCCCTCACTAACTCCTAAGAGGTCACTCACTGAAGCCTCTGTTGTCTAAGTCTCAATCAACACAAGAGCAACAAATGTCTTGGAGACTCTATGGCTAGAAGCAGGGAACACCCAACCACCAGTCTGCTGTCACTCACCCACAATGAGCAGAATTAGCCCACTGCAGTCAGCTGTCCTGGTGGCCAGGCCTGAGGCTCCCATCAGATTTCATTTCAAGTCAGTGTGTGCAGTAAGAGCTGTGCCACTGCTGGCCAAAACAATGTTTCTGAGCCACGGTGGCAAGAGTGGCTCCTGCAAGCTCCTGTTCAGCCTGGAGAAGAGAAAGCTCTGGGGAGACTTCTGAGCTGTGTTTGAATACCTGAAGGGGACCTCCAGGCAGGCTGGGGAGGAACTGTTCAGAAGGGGCTGTGGGGACAGGACGAGTGGCAATGGTTTGCAACTGGAGCAGGGCAGAGTTAGGCTGGGCATCAGGAGGAAGTTCTGCACAGTGAGGCTGGTGAGACACTGGAACAGGCTGCCCAAGGATGTGGTTGAGGCCCTGACCCCAGAGACATTCAACAGCAGCCTTGGTGTGGCCCTGGGCAGCCTGCTCTAGCTGGAGGTGTGCCTGCTGCCTGCAGAGGGCATGGACAAGGTGACCTTTGAGGGACCCTTCCAACCCAATGCAATCTGTGAGGCTGTGAAAGTGCTTGCAGGCAAACACTCACCTGCAGTACCTCAAAGCTGTGGCTCTCAGAGTGCCAGCACCTGCGTGTGCTGCATGCTGAGCAGTCCCAGCGGTGACAGCTCTCTCCAGTGGCAGAGAGTGTTAAAAACAGCCTGAGGAACAAACATACAAATGTGTGCAGCTACCTTTCCTTCCTCATTCCTTTAGCTCTTGGCTTTCTCAGAGCCAATAACAGTGTCACTGACAGGGGGTTGCTATCCACATCTCTGGATGTAGGCTGCCAGAGAAAAGTGCTGAACCAGCCCCGAGTGCCACACAGAGGTCTGCATTCCCTGGCAGACTGCTACAACACAAACACTTCCTCCAGCTACCTTCCAGCTCAGCCCCATGGATGTGCAGACACAAAAGCATTTTACACTGAGGGTGGCAAAACACTGGAGCAGGCTGTGCAGAGAGGCAGTGCATGACCCATAGCTGTCCAGCGTTCGAGGTCATGTTGGTTGGGCTCTGAGCAACCTGACATAGTTGAAGATGAACCTGCTGACTGCAGGAGGGGTTGGACTAGATGACCTTTAAAGGTCCTTTCCAACCCAAATTATTCTCTATGGAGGCTCAGTCTCACCCTTGCTGAAGACCTTGTTTCTGACCCCTTTTTCCTGTGATGCTCCATGTCCCCTAGGGCTGGAACACCTCAAGTCTTTAGGCTGTTTGTGTGTACAGCACAACATAGATTCATTCACACAGTGGGTTGGGTTGGAAGACACTTTAAAGAACCTCCAGTTCCAACCCCCTCCTATGGGCAGGGTCCAGCCCAGGCTGCTCAAGGCCTCATCCAGCCTGGCCTTGAACACCTCCAGGGAGGAGACAGCCACAGCCTCCCTGGGCAACCTGTTCCAGTGCCTTCCCACCCTCACTCTCAACAACTTCTTCCTCATCTCCAGTCTCAATCTCCCCTCCTCAGGTCTCAATCTATTCCCTCTCATCCTGTAAAAATTCCCTTCCTGGCTTTCTTGCAGGCCCCCTCCAGGTACTGGGAGGCTTCTCTAAGGCCTCCCCAGAGCCTTCTCTTCTGCAGGCTGAACAGCCCCAGCTCTCCCAGCCTGTCCCCATAGGAGAGGTTCTTCAACCCTCTGATTATCTTTGTGAGCTCCTCCAGACCCTCTCCAGCAGCTCCAGGTCCTTCTTGTGCTGGGGGCCCCAGAACTGGAGGCAGTGCTGCAGGTGGGGTCTCACAGCAGCCTGTCTTAGGGCTTGCTTAACGCTGTCGTGCCGAAGGAGGGGAGGGAGGTTTGCTGTTAGCTGCTTTGCAAATGAGTCAGGATGTAAGGTGGCTCTTTGCTACCACTGCAAGCCCCAGCTGGGGCTGAGAGCAGTGCCTCTGGCCACTCCTGCTTGTGCTGGTGTCCTGTGCAGGGGCTGCATTTGCAATGACGATCACCAATGGACTCGAAAGGGACTGAGAGCAGCCCCCACACTTGCTGGAAGTGTTAACTTTGTAACATCAAATTCCATCAGTATATTCTCTTCAGTTCAGCCTTGTAACCGAGATGGCAAAGCAGGTTCTGGTCACACAACATCTGGTAGGGTTTGCCAAAGAAGGCAAACTGGCCATGTGCTGACACTGCTTTGAGCAGCACCACAGTGTTGAGCAGCACCACAGTGTTGAGAACAGCCAGTGCTACATAGCTGAATCCTTCTGTTGTCTGGAGCAGCATTAAAAATGCAATAAAATAAAGCCATTCCTGCCTTCTGCAGGGCATGGTCTGAGCTCTCTGTTCTGCTGCCTCAGAAACACTAAAACGTTCCTGATAGCATAGGGGAGGTGAATGGAAAGTGAGTTTCTTCCCTTGATCTCTCCTGCTACCTGCCGGTGAAAGTGTTTATTGTGCTCAGCACATCTGAGTGAGGAAAGCTGGGAGCTAGGTCAGCCCAACCCCCGCAACAGGAGCTGTCTCCGCCCATCTCATGGCTCTTCGTTTGCCTTCTTGCCTTGCCAGCAGGGGCAGGTGGGAACCCTCGGTCTGGGAACCAGGAGCTTTAGAAAGTCCAGCGTCAGGAACATGCAGGTCAGAGAAGATGAATAGTTGAAGTGAGAACCAGAGAATCACAGAATGGTAGGGGTTGAACCCCCTGCCAGAGCAGGGTCACCCAGGGCAGGGCACACAGAACACATCCAGGAGGATTTGGAAATCTCCAGCGCAGGAGACTCCACAACCTCTCTGGGCAGCCTGCTCCAGGGCTCTGCACCCTCACAGGGACAAAGTTTTCCCTTCTGTTCCCCTGGTGCCTCCTCTGCTCCAGCTTGCCCCCAGTGCCCCTGGTGCTGTGCTTGGACATCCCTGAGCAGAGCCTGGCTCCAGCCCTGCACAGATTTATCCCCAGCACTGAGGGCAGCCCTCAGGCTGCTCTGCTCCAAGCTCCAAGCCCTAGCTCCCTCAGCCTGGCCTCACAGGAGATGTCCCACTGCCTGCAGCAGCTCTGTGCCTCTGAGCTGGACTCTCTCAAGCAGTTGTGGAGTTGTGACTTGGAACAGAAGAAATGGAGCAGAGTACAGGAAACATTTGCAGCTCTGCCCTTGACATTCATTAGGAAGCTTTAAAGTGAAAGGTACTCAAGGAGGTCAGAGTCTCCTAAGCTGGAGGAAAGATGTCTTGTGAGGGTGAAGAGGCACATCTGAGCCCCAAGAAACTGGTGTGTCTAAAGCAGACAAGAGCCTTCCAGAGGTGTGGATGTCTTGCTAAACAAGGAGGAAGTCTGGAGCACTGAGGAATGCAGGAAAGACTCTGGCCTCAGGCACTGAAGCAGCTGATAAGAAGATGGATCAAGTGCCAAGGTGATACAGAAACTGTAGGGCAAGTTGTTGCATGCAGGAAGGCTGCAGATGAGATGCAGTCAGCAGCTGTGCTCTTCTGGTGAAGTTCTGCTGCTTGAACTGTGAAGTGTTCTGCAGAGTGGTTTCTTCGCTATGAGAGGACCAAGGCCCAGCACAGAGCCACAGATTGCACTGGCACATCAGGTCTGATCTTGAATGTCTCCAGGGACAGAGCCTCAGCCACATCCCTGGCAACCTGTTCAGTATTTCACCACCCTCATTGTGCAGAACTTCCTCCTAATGCCCAACCTAAATCTGCCCTGCTGCAGTTTCAAACCATTGTCTCTCATCCTATCCTCACAGCCTTTCTGAACAGTCCCTCCCAAGCCTGCCTGTAGCCCCCCTGCAGATACTGAAATGCAGCTCTAAGGTCTCCCTGCAGCCTTCTCTCCTCCAGGCTCAACAGCCCCAACTCTCCCAGTCTGTCCCCACAAGAGAGGCTCTCCAGCCCTCTGAGCATCTCTGTGGCCTCCTCTGGACTCCAGCAGGAGTGTCTCCATGGGACAGCAATGTGCCATCATGGCTAAGGCGGCCAATAGTATCCTGGGTTGCATCAAGCAAAGTATGGCCAGCAGGTCTAGGGAGGTTCTCCTCCCGCTCTGCTCTGCCCCAGTGAGACCACACCTGCAATCCTGTGTCCAGTTTGGGGCTTCCCAGTTCAAGAGAGACACAGACCTGCTGCAGAGAGTCCAATGGAGAGCTACAAGGGTGATGAAGGGACTGGAACATCTCTGCCATGAAGAGAGACTGAGAGCCCTGGGGCTGTTTAGTGTGGAGAAGAGAAGGCTGAAAGGGATCTGATCAATGTCTATCAGTATCTGAGGGCTGGGGGTCAGGATGAAGGTGCTGAGCTCTTAGTACTGGTGCCCAGGGATAGGACAAGGAACAGCAGGTAGAAGCTGGAACCCAGCAGGTTCCAACTCAACATGAGGAGACACTTCTGTATGGTGAGGGTGCTGGAACCCTGGAGCAGGCTGCCCAGAGAGGTTGTAGAGTCTTCTCTGGAGACTTTCCAAACCCACCTGGATGTGTTCCTGTGTGACCTGCTCTGGGGACCCCTGCTCTGGCAGGGGGCTTGGACTATATTTACTCCTCTCAAGCTTTAATTTGCAGACAATTTTACTCCTCTCAAGCTTTAATTTGCAGCCTGGAAGCACAAAGAGTTCTTCTGTACTTCAGGGTTTCCTATCCTTATTTATGATATCTGACATTTTCATTTGCTTCTTGGATATCTTACAAAATCAGGTCCTGAAAACTCCTGAAAACTTCAAACCATGATTTTTATTTGTTGATCAGAGTCCTAATTTCCAGGCCATTGACAGCACTGTTTGTTCAACACCTGGGGTGCTGACAATGGCAATGTTCTTTAGAAGGAAACGGGACTGGAACTGCTCAGACTCCAACAATGCTACACTGATGCTGTAGCACCCCCAGAGGTCTCTGCCAAGCACAGCCATTGTGTTGTGTGTCTGCATGTGACCTTCTCTCCTTTCTGGAAGAGATGCTCCATTGGGTGAGGCGTTTAGAGAGCTCTGATGTGAGGTCCCTCAGTGTCCAGGCTGCTGTAAGCTGGGTTAAGCACTGAGCTGGATGGAGGCAGTGCTATAGAAAATTCCCACCCCTGTCTTGCTTTTTCTTACCCAGCTCCATGGTTACAGTGACTTAATTGACTTCTACACTTGCCGTTATGACAGAAGGATGCAATCCCAACCTGCTCTGTGGGGGTATGAGCTGGGTGAGGTGGGGTCCCACAGCAGTGGGATGCCTGGGAGCTAACTGTCATGAGAACTTTTAGCAGGCTTTTGATCTAGGGAGCTTGAGAAGAAACAGCCCTGGAGCTCTGTGTCTGCACTTCAAAGTTAACCCTTTCCTTTGAGGCAAAAGGTGCTGCCAGCACTTTTGGTAAAGCTCTTTGCCACTGTGTTTCCATGAGGGGCTCTACGAGAAGCTGACTTTTGGGAGGCTGGCAAGGCTGAGAGTTCGTTCAAGTAAGTGCTAAAATTATCGTCTCAAAAGCTGAGCTTGATGCTGCTGGGAGGAGCTTTGGCATTCAGGAATTGAAGGATAATTTCCTCTCTTGATGGGAAACTTCCTAATTGTCTGTGCTCCCACAGTCAGCATTCACCTTGCAACTGCCAGACTCATCAGCACAGGTTTGCCCTCAAACCATTCAAGGTCCAATCCGTAGGCCAAGCTGAATTTGCTTCTGTCTTCATCACGAGGGTTTGAGGTTTATTTCTTTTAGAGTTCATGTCTTCAGGCTGAGAACTGTGGTTGGAAAGTGCCTGTGCTTTCCTCCTGATCGCTGAGGGACACTAGGACATCTCTGCCGAGTTTGGATCACTCACATGTGTAGGATCCATTTCTGGTCTGTCTCAAGACATGGAGTTTCCTTGAACAAGTGAGAAGTGCAGAGTGGCAGTTTCTTAAGTGAAGGTTTCTATTGTGAAGGTTTCTGTTGCTCACAATCAATCAGAAGCTGAAATACCATTTAATAAGCAGGGAGAACATCGGCCAGGGATCAAAGCCTTCCCTGGCCAGCATTGTGCAAAGCTCTGCTCTGGTGTAGCTTTGGTGCTGGCAATCAGGAGCTTACTCCTGGCGGAGCAGTGCGCTTAGAAGCAACCCATGGAAGCCTGGAGGAAGTGTGAAAGGCTTTGGGAAGCAAGTGCCTGGGTTTCTGAGGACAGCATGCATGCAGATGTGGGCCACAAAGGTCCAACCCCATTTCCTCACAGCCACTGATGATTTGCATGTTTGCTTTATTCTCAGTTTCCAGAATGGAGATGATGAATGACAAATGAGGACTTAGCTTGGAATATTTCAGCACTTTGCCTTTCAATTTACCTGTAACTGAGGTTGTAAAAGCAGAACACCGAAGGCTGTGGAGAATCCATCAATGTCCTTGCCTGAGGCTCCTGACCGCTGACATCTTTTGATGAACAAGAGTTTTGAGGGTCTTTAGCCTCCAGCAATGATTTATCTTAGTGATTTGGTGGCCTTATCCAGTGTTCAGCCAGCATCAGGATTTTCAGCACAGGTGTTTGTTCCCAGGCAGACAATCAGCTCTTTGATAGGAGCAGTTAAGAACTTAACCTCCTTTATTTGCTTACAAAAAGTGAGGCAAAAAGCAGATTTCATCTCACCTGCGGTAGCTCAGTACTGCTGCTGCTTCTGTGCTTGGCTCTGCCCCAGGAGCAGCAGCAGTGTGCTGCAGCATGTTCTGGCAAGGTTCAGTGGAGCAGCTACAGCTGGATTTTGAGCCAGAGCTGATGTTTGTGTGCCAGCAAATGAGATACCCCTACAAACGAAGTTGATTAAAGCCTGAGTTACTTCATGTACCCTGGGTGTGAGCTCTGCCTGCAGCTGGTAATTCACCTTCGGGAGAAGACATAAACTGATGGTAAGAGCAGCTGGTTTCTTCCTAGTGAAGAATGATCTGATAAAGGTTTTCATGGTGGAAAGTAGAGGTTTAGATCAGATGGACTGATAATTACTCCCTGGGGAAAGGAACCAGCTCTCAGTTGACAGTGGGAAGAAAGAAAAGGGATGCAGAGAGTTCAGTACCACAGGCTGAGCGTAGTGTCTTTGGTTAAGCCCTGAGCCTGCTTCAGAAATGGACTGAACACTGCTGATGCAGTTGGCTTCCCTTGCAGGACAGGAGGAGTTAAGAAGGCAGCTGAGTGTCCCTGGGTGGTTTTTGTAAAGCACTTGCTGGCTGTGTCAGTACAGGAACCCTTGGGAAGCTATCCTTTGGGCAAGGAACAAGAGTTGCTGTAACTCCAAGTAAGTGAGAAGTGAAGAATCTCATCTCCAAAGGCTGACAACCTAACTCCTGTCTCCAAGACTGACCCCCCCATCTCAAACCAGTTTTACTGGTTACACTCCATCTCCTGCTGAGGTGGAATGTCCTGTGACTGGGTTTCCATCCAATGGCCTTTATCCTGCCACTGGGTAACACTGAAAAGAGCCTGGCTGCATCCTCCTGACAGCCACCCTTCAGGTGTAGCTTTGGTCATAGCTAAGTTCTCCCAGAGCCTGTGCACACTTCAGCTGGAAGCCAGCAGCAGTGTGAATCAGATTGGTTTTGAGACTGTCAGATTCTGCTCTGCCCTTCCAGTCCCAGTGAGGTGCTTTGGAAATGGAGTTTGTGCTCCAGGCCTTCAGCGTTAGGCTTTCATTGCCAGGACAATACCTTGCCAGGGGCTGAGTCAAGCAGCTGCTCACTTCCTCCCTATTGTGAGACTGCAGCAGTGCCTGTTCAAAGCTGCTGCCAAACTAAGCAATGAAGAAGTAATTGGAAGTTTGGAAGTAGACTTCCCTTTCAGACATAATCCTTCCAGTGCTCATTCCAGCTAAATCCAATGCCATCCTGTTCTGCCAGGCTGTTTGACTTCACTGTCTGTAGCATACCCCAGAGCAAATGGTCATTTGTGCTGCTGTGGAGAGGCAGAGAGCCCTGGGGGAGACATCAGGAAAGGGAAATCCATTTTCTTTTCACTTAAAAGAAAGAAATCAGAACAGGATAATAGGAAACAAAGTTCCACTTTGCAGTTTTAGCTTAAAGAAAATATCTGAGGAGGAAAGGAGGGAAACCAGCCCAGGCAGCACCTCCCATGAAATATCTCTAGACAGGCTTTGGGTTTGGGTTTGGGTTTGGTTTGGTTTGGGGTTGGTTTGGGTTTGGGGTTTTTTCCCCCCAGGTTCTACCATGAAAGGCACTTTTCCCTAGGGAGACTCACTAAGATTCACTCTTCACTAGGATTCTTTTAGTCAAGAAATCCTTAGGTTCAGGCTGCAGAGATGATTGTTGTAGAAGACTCTCAGGCAGGACAATTGTGGGACCTCCAGAGCTCATCCAGTCCAGCCCCCTGCCAGAGCAGGGGCACCCAGGGCAGGTCACCCAGGAAGACAGCCGGAGGGTTTGGACTCTCTCCGGAGGAGACTCCACAACCTCTCTGGGCAGCCTGCTCCGGGGCACAAAGTCCTGACACCAAGGAGGTGTGGTCTGGATAACAACACTCAGCTTTTTTAACCTGTTTCTGCTCATCCTCTTCAAGGTGTGGAGATCTGTCTGGCTTTGAAGAAAAGAAAAATCCTGTGGGAGAGAAACTGAGAGCTGAGTGTAAGCCACAGGACACAGAGCCAGGGGCAGGAAGCAGTTTGCTCTAAGGAGTTTGTTTTCTCCAAGAAAGAAAAGTTCCTAAAGTGTTCTTCTCAAGCTGGTTGAAGGGCAGAGGTCCTGGGGTAGGCTAAGGTGGTCAAACTTCATAGTTTCATAGTTTCATAGTTTCATTCAGGGTTGGAAGGGACCAGAAGGATCATCTAGTTCCAACCCCCCTGCCATGGGCAGGGACACCCCACACTAGATCAGGCTGCCCAGAGCCTCATCCAACCTGGGCTTAAACACCCCCAGGGACAGGGCCTTGACCACCTCCCTGGACAACACATTCCAGGGTCTCACCACTCTCATGGGGAAGAACTTCCTCCTCACATCCAGCCTGAATCTCCCCACCTCCAGCTTCATTCCATTCCCCCTAGTCCTGTCACTACCTGACATCCTGAGAAGTCCTTCCCCAGCCTTCCTGTAGCCCCCTTCAGATACTGGAAGGCCACAATGAGGTCACCTCGGAGCCTTCTCTTCTGCAGACTGAACAGCCCCAACTCCTTCAGTCTGTCCTCATAGGAGAGGTGCTCCAGCCCTCTGATCATCCTTGTGGCCCTTCTCTGGACACCTTCCAGCACCTCCACATCCCTCTTGTCATAGGGGCTCCAGAACTGGAGGCAGTACTCCAGGTGGGGTCTCACCAGGGGTGAGTAGAGGGGGAGGATCACCTCCCTCGACCTGCTGGCCACACTTCTCCTGCTGCAGCCCAGGATCTGATTGGCCTTGCGGGCTGCAAGTGCACATTGAGAGCTCATGTTGAGCTTTTTGTCCACCAGCACCCCCAAGTCTCTCTCCTCAGGGCTACTTTCCAGCCAGTCACTGCCCAGCCTGGATTTGTGCCTGGGATTGCCTCGACCTGGAAAGCAGAGTCTGAGGGAGAGTTCCTCTTGCTCTGAATTAAAGAAAATAAAAAGATCTGGAGTCTTCCAAAGCTACTTTGGAAGTGCAGCCAGCTGAAGGGATTGGTCCATGATGGCAGCCTGCAGAGTGCCTTTGTTCTGTGCTGCACTCTCAAATTCTGCAGGAATCTGGCACTTGGTTTTCCTGTCTGTTGTATAAAAGTTTAGTAAAGGTTGTGCCCAGCTCTGGGCCACCCAGTTAAAGATGGACCTCAGGGAACTGCTTGAGAGAGTCCAGTCCCGAGGCACAGAGCTGCTGCAGCAGTGGAACATCTCCTGTGAGGCCAGGCTGAGGGAGCTGGGGCTTGGAACTGGGAGCTGGGAGCAGAGCAGCCTGAGGGCTGCCCTCAGTGCTGTGCAGGGCTGGAGCCAGGCTCTGCTCAGGGATGTCCAAGGACAGCACCAGGGGCACTGGGAGCAAGCTGGAGCAGAGGAGGTGCCAGGGGACTAGAAGGGAAAACTTTGTCCCTGTGAGGGTGCAGAGCCCTGGAGCAGGCTGCCCAGAGAGGTTGTGGAGTCTCCTGCTCTGGAGATTCCAAATCCTCCTGGATGTGTTCCTGTGTGCCCTGCCCTGGGTGACCCTGCTCAGGCAGGGGGTTGGGCTGGATGAGCTCTGGAGGTCCCTTCCATCCCCTAACGTTCTGTGATGCTGTGAATCCCTGAGCTGTGCTTTGGAGCAGAAGGATGCTTCTGCAGCTTTCCCCTTGGATCCATAGGTGAAGCTGCTTCTGCTGCATTTGCTGGTAATCATCTCTCTTTCCAAAGGTTTGGTCCTGATGCTATTCAAAATGCAGGGTGTGACTCCTGCAGAAGGGAGGACTGCACAGGGCTGTGCTCATGACATCCTCATCACTGCAGCTCTGAAATCCTCACATGAGGAGGGGTGGTGGCATCCCCCACCGGCATGGATGTAGAACTGCTGTGAATGGCTGAAATGTGCACAACCATCACAGGAATTCATTAGGAGTACAGTTAATTATCTGGCTGCAAGGGCAAAGTTCTCTCTCTCCATTCTATTTTAGTCTGAATGTAAGATCTGAGCTCTTGGTGAGGAGCAAAGACCAAAGGCTTGCAGTTAGCCTGCAGGACTTTTCTCTCTCCAGGTAGCTCACACAATGGAAATGCTCAGATGAGATTTCAGCTGTGCCTGGATTTCCTTGGCTGTGCTGAGCAATTCTGGGACAGGATCAGCTTGGGTCGTTCCTTTCCAGAAATCATCAGAGCTGGTTGTGTGTTCTGTGCATGGCTGAGGAGCAGGAAGGGTTTTTGCAAAGGAATGGGGTGCTGTGTGAGCTCAGCAGCTGCTGCTGAGCTGCACTTTGGCAAAGGAACAAGGCTCAGCATTAAAGCAGGTAAGTGCCTGATCTGAACAAGCCTTGAGAAGTACCTGGAGAATCAGTGCTTGGAACTGACAGCAGCCTTTGCAGGGAAGCTTGTAAGCTTTACAGGGGCTTGCAGGGATAGGATGAGAGGGAATGGATTGAAGCTTGGGGCAGGGGGAGATTGAGACTGGAGATTAGGAAGAAATTCTCGACAGTGAGGGTGGGGAGACCCTGGCACAGGCTGCCTGGGGAGGCTGGGGCTGCCTCCTCCCTGGGGGTTCAGGCTGGATGAGGCCTTGAGCAGCCTGGGCTGGTGGGAGGTGTCCCTGCCCATGGCAGGGGCTTGGAACTGGATGGTCTTTAAGGTCTCTTCCAACCCAAACTGTTCTATGAATCTATGAATCCTGGTGCTGGGTACCTGCTGCCTCTGGGGCTGAGATGAAAGTGTGGCTGGAACAGGGAGTGTCGAGGCAGCAGCAACAGCCTGTGGAGAGAGGCTGCTAGGGCAGAGGAGCCCTCCCTCCAGTGATTCCAGTGCAAGTTCCTACTCACATAAAGGAAGCAAGGGCTTGACTCCCTGCAAAGCTGCAGCATGGAGTGCCAGAAGAGCTGTGGCAAACCTTCCCCAAGCTACAGAATGCTCTCATTCCTCAAGCTTCAGCTTCATGGCTTTCCTTGGTAGAAAGAGCCATTGCACAGCATAGAAGAATGGATTTTCCTTGTGCTTTCCACACTTATCCCTCCTGGAGAGCATCTTAAGGGCTACCCATGTGTGGAATTACAAGTGAAGAACAGAGAAAGCAGAAGATGACTCTGCAGAGACTTGGGAAGCCTCTGCCCTGTAACAAAAGGTACTTTGCTGGGCCCCTCAGTTTAGGAAGGAGGTTGACTTGCTGGAAGGTGTCCAGAGAAGGGCAACAAAGTTGGTGAGGGATTTGGAGCACAGCCCTGTGAGGAGAGGCTGAGGGAGCTGGGGCTGCTTAGCCTGGAGGAGGCTCAGGGGAGACCTTCTTGCTCTCTCCAACTCCCTGAAGGGAGGTTGTAGACAGGCAGAGGTTGGTCTCTTCTCCCAGGCAGCCAGCACCAGAACAAGAGGACACAGTCTCAAGCTGCACCAGGGGAGGTTTAGGCTGGAGGTTAGGAGGAAGTTCTACACAGAGAGAGTGATTGCCCATTGGAATGGGCTGCCTGGGGAGGTGGTGGAGTCACCATCACTGGAGGTGTTCAGGAGGAGACTTGATGGGGTGCTTGGTGCCATGGGTTAGTTGATTAGGTGGTGTTGGATTGGTTGAACGGTTGGACACGATGATCTTGAGGGTCTCTTCCAACTGGTCTATTCTATTCTATTCTGTTCTGTTCTGTTCTATTCTATTATTCTATTCTATCAATTAACAGAGAGAGAAGAGCCTGTGGAAGCTCTGCTCCTGTGAGCACTGCACCAAGTGCCCTAGCCAGGCACTCTGACTGCTCTGTTACCTCTTCCCCTGCAAGACCATTTAGGGCAGAGCAGTGCAGTGCTTCTGGTGGTGTTTCCCTTTCCAACCACAGCTTGGAAAGGAAGTGTTCTCTGGATGTGTCCTGCAGAGCAGGTTTTAACTTACCCCTGGCTGTGCCAAAGCATCTCATGCTCAGGGCACTTCATCTTTCTTGACCTGTCAAAAGTATTGACCTGAAACCTGCCAGGAGATAGGGAGAGGATAACCCAGAAGACAGCCCCAGCTTTGTGGGGATATCTAACAAGCATTCTGCACACTGAGTTTTGTCAGTGAGTGGAGTCCCCTGCCGTGGAAGCTGAAGTGAGCAGAGCTGCAGGGGGGTTGTAAGGCAGCTTTTGCTGTGTGGATGCTGCAGGTTTGTCTCTGGAGGAGGAACCAGGCTGCTGCTGAAGCCCAGCAGGTACCTCCCCAGAGCACCTCTGTGCTTTTGACCCTGAAAACGCAGAGGGAAGAACTGCTTTCAATGAGGAAGGAGAGAGGGCATGGGGAAGAACAGCAGTTTGGCTGTCACTCCTCTGCCAGGCTGATGCGAGTGACCAGCTCAGGGACTGCTGCTGTTCTGCTGTGAGCTCTGTCCCCTGGAAGCTCCATGTAGGCAGGATTAGGCCTACAGGGGAACAGATCTGAGATGAGTTTTCTGCTTGCCCAAAAGATAAGGTGAAACTGGTGTCTAGGGTTGAGGTCTGGGTCCCCTGCTTGGTTCATTCCCAACTGAAATCACAGGAAAATTAGGACCCTAAACTGGTTTTCTCTACATTTCCTTTGCTTATTTTTTCTTGGCTGCTTCTCTCACAAGTCTGCTCATTTCCCTAGCTCCTGGCTGCTCTGGCTAAAGGCCTTTAGGCCATGAGATAGTTTGGAAGCAGCTCTATCAGTTGTTAAAAAACCTGGCTGAGAGACCAGACTGCCCATGCAGCTCAGGGCTGGGCTCTTTGCTTGTCTCCTTTGCCAGAAGTCCTGCAGTGTGCACTGCAGAGCCTCAGAGATGTCCTCAGGTGCCTGGAGGACGTGAGAGAGGGGCAGGGCAGCAGAGGGGCACTGGTGTTTGAGGGCTGATGGAGAGGGCTCTGTGGGATGCTGGACTTAAGCACATCCCCCTGGTGTGGCTCAGCAGCTGCAGCAGTGCTCACAAACTGGAGATTAGGAAGAAATCCGTGACAGTGAGGCTGGGGAGACTCTGGCACAGGGTGCCCACGGAGGCTGTGGATGTCCCCTCCCTGGAGGTGTTGGGGCCAGGCTGGATGGGACCTTGAGCCACCTGGGCTGGTGGAGGAGTCCCTGCCCATGGCAGGGGGTTGGAGCTGGAGGAGCTTTAAAGTCCCTCCCTAGCCAAACCACTTTAGGATTCTGTGATTTGCCCAAGAGGGCAAATGGTGCTCTGGATCCCACAGGCAGGCTGGAGTGGTCTTCACTTGGGGATGTGGCTGATCCTCAGTGGCAGTCAGCACTGCCCAGTGGAGCTCAGCCTGAGAAGGGAGTGGGGTGGTTTTTGCTGGGAGAGGAAGCACTGTGGCACTGCAGCAGCTTCCAGGCACACAGCTGCCTTTGGTTCTGGAACCAGGCTCACTGTCAGGCCATGTAAGTGCAGCCCTGACCCTCAGTTTTGGTTTTCCCAGAGGTGTTTGTTGGGCTGGCTCAGAGCAGCCTGCCTGGGGGTTAGGTCACCTGTGTGACCATATCTAATATGGACTTTGCTTAAGGGAAGGTGGAAACTTGGTCCAAAGTGACTCTTCTGTGTCTCAGGTAGTCCAAGGGGTGTCCTGCTCATTGCCAGATGTCCCCAGCTGCCCTGTCCTACACCACTGCATCTCACTGAGCTTTCATAAACAGTGGAAGCACTCTTGGCCCTTTGGCTGCCCCTCCAAGCCTTGACATGGCTGGAGAAAGGCTTGGGGAGAAGTGGAGCTTCTGACCTGCCTGGTTGGGCTTTTTGTCATGGAAGGAAATGCTGTGTGACACTGGCAACAGGCAGCTGAGCTTTGGCTCAGGGAGCAGAGTGTCTGTGCAGCCCGGTGAGTGTGCAGCTCTCCTCTCTCAACACTCTTTGTGTGTTGCTGGAGCTCCCTGTGACATATTTGTTTGGCTCTGGCAATCTATAGGTGGGAAGCTGAGCTTCACTGCTTACTCTGACCCTGCTCTGGGTCACCTCCCACCTCTGACACCTGAGGTGACTTAGATCCACTTATTGCCATGCAGCTGACCAGGGACAATGGCATTGGTCAAGGGGAGGCTGGAGGAGATCTCATGGAGGTCTAGAGAGGTACTGAGAGCTTCCCTCAGAGGCAGAGCCAGGACTGAATGGAGCCAAGGCCTCCAACACCTGCTGAGGAGGAGGCTGGAGGAAGAGGCTCTCAGGAGGGTAGAGAGGGGAAGAGGGGAGGCTGAGCCTTGGGTTCTTGCTGGGCTGTGGAGCACTGTGTGAGCAGCAACACAGGGAGGCTGCACCTGGGGCCAGGCACGAAGCTGCAAGTCCTGCCAGGTACGTTCGGGTCTGCTGCTTCTGCACTCCAAGCTCTCTCCTCCTGCCTCCTTCCTGCCTGTAGCCAGCTGGAGGGCACAGAGAGAAGTCAGTGGAGGAGACAGAGACAGGCAGGGGCTGTTCTTGCCTGGGTGCAGGGAGAAGGCTTGGGAAGAGCTGCTGCTTGAGAAGGGGCTTGCAGGGCTTTTGTGAGGGCAGGAAGCACGGTGGGGCTCTGGCTTTGGCTCCCAGCAGAGCTTTGGCTCAGGCACCAGACTGTCTGTGCAGCCCTGTGAGTGAATCCCAGCTTGCCCTTCCTGCTCCATGCAGCTCTCTGGCAGTGGTGCTGGTGGTGCTGGGCTTTATGTTCCCCCTTTGCTTTACCCCCTGCACCCCTGAAATGCCTTCCCTGCATCAGAGGCTCTGAGAGTGGCTGCAGTGCAGCCTTCCATGGCATCGTGGGTGGAGGGAGCAACTGAGCTTGTGCTGCTGGGCTGTTGGAGAAGAGTCCTCTCACCTGGCTGGCCCTGGCCAGGCAGACCAAGGCTGCCCTGCTCCGTGGAGATGAGAGGGGTGGGGTGGTGGTGGTGTGTGTGCTGTGAGTGCCTGTGCCTGCAGGTGCCCCTCTGGAGCCGGGACAGAGCTACCTGTGCCTCCTCCTGGGTCCTGCCAAGGCTGTTTCTGCCCTGTGCAGGGCAGCACAGAAAGGTCCAAGGCCACAGTGTCAGGGTGAAACTGTGAGAGGCCTTCCTGTGTCCGCTCCCTGGGTGCGGGGAAGCTGCCAGCCGCTGTGGGAGGAGGGCTCTGGGCAGGAGGTTTGTCTGTGAGAAAGCTCTTTGCAAGGGCACAGAGGAGCCCAGGACTGAGAGAAATGCCCAGGTCTGAGCACCTGCCACAGCTCAGCAACTGCTGAGTTCCCTTCTCTTCCTCTGCTCATCCCATGCTCTGCTGGCTCCTGCCTGCAGCTGGCTCCTCCCCACCAGCTGTGGGCTGCCTGTGCAGCTGGCCCTGGCCGTGGCAGGCTGGACAGCCAGGCCTTGGCAGGGGACCTTTGGGCAGGGCAGCAATGGTCTGTGACACCCAGTGGGAAGCTGTGCCAGCTGCCTCCCTGTGTGCCCCCCTTCTCTCTGGCAGCCCCTGTCCTGTGCCCTGGGGCAGAGCTGAGTGTGGGGTCTGTCAGGGATGGGCCACGGTGTGGTTCCAGCAGCCACCTGGAAAGCTGCCTCCAGGAGAGGGACACAGCTGGTGGGGAGAGCTGGTGGGGAGAAAGCCAGCCTGAAGGAGTGGGGACAGGAGAGTCACAGCCCTCCCTGGGAGCAAGGGCAGCTGAGCTGTGCTGGGAGCTGCTCTGCAGAGGCTCAGAGCTTCGCTGTGTCTGTGCAGAGTGTGTGGCACAGAGCAGCCAGGGCCGAGGAGGCCTTCTGAAGGTGTGCAGAGGGTGCAGGAGAGCCCAGGGCAGAGCTCTGCTTGCAGGGAGGATGGAGAGCTGGCAGTGGGGTGGTGAGCACAGTCCCACACCTTTCCTCTAGGTGGGACAAGGCTCCCCTGGGCCATCTCTGCCAGAGCTGGAAGGGATGCCCCGCGGGGACTGCTGGAAGGGAAGTGCCCAGCCAGCGGCCTGCAGCCTGTGGGGGAAGAAAGCAGAGCAGGGCAGCTGTGGGTACAGAGTTTTTGTTGTGGGGTCAAACACTGTGTGAACAATGCTGGCAGCCCAGCTGTCTTTGGAGGTGGCACACAGCTGAGGGTAGATCCCAGTAAGTGTCAGAGCCTTTCCCTGCTGCCTTTGGAGCAGTTGTGTGTCCGTGAAGCAGTGTGAGTGAAGTGGATGGAGATGGCTCCCACCTGGGGGGCTTTGTGCTTTGCCTTCTCTGGCAGCAGCAGAGAGCTTGACTGATCCAGGCTGCTGAATGTGCTCCTTCAGCTTCCTCCTGCCCACTGCTGCTCTGCCTTCCACAGAAGCAGACCAGGCTCCTGAAGCCTCTTGGCTGGGAGGTGCAAAGCTTGGGCAGTGAAGAGTGAACCTCAGTGGTCCTGGTCCCCTGCCAGAGACCTCCCTGGCAAGGCTCCACTTAGTCCTCTCTTGAAAGGGTTGCTTGGGTGGCACTGAGGTGGGCATTGCAGGGTGGTCTCACAGAGCCCTTGAGGCCCACAGGCACCCAAGCTGTGACAATCCATGGGTTCCCTGGACGTCCACAAGCACTGTGAACCTCTGCTCCTGGCCCAGGTGGTTCTGACCTCGTTGCACCCTTCTGCTGCCCATCCCACCCCTGGCAGAGCTGAGCAAGGGTTCTGAAGGGTCTGGAGGAACTTTTTGTCATGGAAGGAAATGCTGTGTGGCTATGGCAGCAGGCAGCTGAGCTTTGGCTCAGGGAGCAGAGTGTCTGTGCAGCCCGGTGAGTGTGCAGCTCTCCTCTCTCAACACTTTGTGTGTTGCTGGAGCTCCCTGTGACATATTTGTTTGGCTCTGGCAATCTATAGGTGGGAAGCTGAGCTTCACTGCTTACTCTGACCCTGCTCTGGGTCCCCTTCCCACCTCTGACACCTGAGGTGACTTAGATCCACTTATTGCTGTGCAGCTGACCAAGGACAATGGCATTGGTCAAGGGGAGGCTGGAGGAGATCTCATGGAGGTCTAGAGAGGTACTGAGAGCTTCCCTCAGAGGCAGAGCCAGGACTGAATGGAGCCAAGGCCTCCAACACCTGCTGAGGAGGAGGCTGAAGGGAGAGGCTCATTTTGTAAGGCTCTGGCACACCGTGCTGGAGGAACCTGGGAGCCACTCAGCTGGGGAAGTGGAACCAAGGTTGTGGTTGCCCCAGGTGAGCTGTCCCTGCACCTGAGCTGTGGTGAGGTGAGGAAGAGGAAGAAGCAATGGGCATGGAGGTGAGAGGTGAAGCCCTGGGAGCCTGTGTGTGAGGGATTTGCCTGGGCAGTGCTCTTGGGGTGGCTGGGAGAGTGCCAAGGTTTCTGCTATGGCAAACACCACAGTGTGGATGGCTACCAAGTTACCTTTGGCCCTGGGACCAGGCTGGTGGTAAAGCCAGGTAAGAACTCTGAGCTTTGGGAGTCTGAGCTGCTGAGAGAGAGCATTCAGTGCAGTAAATACTTCAGCTGTGGCTTAGCTGTGAGCTCTGCCTCCTCAGGCACCAAATCCTGGTTCCCTGAGGAGCTCAGGGGCTGGGAATGCCTGCTCTGGGTTCAGGTTCTGCTGTTCCACAGCTGTTGTGCTCATTCCTTGTGCCCAGCCAGCCAGGGCCAGTCCTTTGTGTCCCTCTGCCTGGAAAGTCTGGGTACCAGCAAATGGCTTCTGGTGTCAGAGCAGCCTGAGAGAGTCCTCCCTGAGCTTGCTCCTTCCCCTCCTCTCTGTGCTGCATTTCCCCAGGCAAAGGCTCTCTCTGTCCCAGGGGCTCCTGTTGCTGCTCTCAGAAGCAGATCAGGCTCCTGAGGCCTCTTGCCCAGGGCTGGGCATGTTGTGCCAAGGCCAAGTGTAGCTGTGAGGGTTGGGGTAGGTTGCTGCTGGCTGTGTCCCTTGGTAGTTGTCCTTTGCTGTGCTGAAGTGAGGCTGAGCTGCTCCTGCTCCTGTTTGCAGCAGAATCTCATCTGTGGTCCCTGCTGCAGCTGAGAGCCCCAGAAGATGTCTGGCACTGACACTGCAGCTGCATTTCTGCCCTGGAGCAGCAAAGTGCAGCAGTGGAGGCTGCTCTGCTGCAGCCTCAGCAGTGCTGGGTGCCTGGGGAAAGTTGTCTGCTCAGGAGGGGCTGGGGCTGGGGCTGGGGCTCTGCTTGACTCCAGGGCTCCTAAGTGACCCCAGAGCTGACCTCCAGCCATGTCCCAGCTGCCCTGTGTGGAGGCTTCCTACAGCACTGTGTCCTGTTTTGTGCAGTGGCAATCACCTTCTGCTGCCCCTCCAAGCCAGACATGGCTGGAGAAAGGCTTGGGGAGAGGAGCAGCTTCTGGCCTGGCTGGTTGGGCTTTTTGTCATGGCAGGAAATGCTGTGTGGGTATGGAGCTGGCCTTGACAAGCTGACCTTCGGCTCAGGGACCAGAGTGTGTGTCCAGCCCAGTGAGTGTGCAGCTTTCCTCTCTCTCCTCTCTCTAAGGTCCTGCAGTGTCCACCACAGTGCTCAGTAAACTCCATTCCAGTGGCTGGGTCCTGTTGCAGATGGGGATGAGGACACAGCAGCCCTGCCACGAGCTGCAGAGAATGAAAAGCCAGCAGGGGTGTCTGGGACAGGGGACAGCACAAGTGCCACTGGGATGAGAGGGGTGCAGGTTTGTGGCAGTTGGCTCTCCCTGCACTGTGCTTTTAAGGGCTGAGGCTTCTCTCTCTTGTAGCTGTTGTCTAGAGGCTGCTTCCTGAGGCACAGCTGGAAGCTGAGCTCTGGGAAAGACACAAAGCTGAGGATGAGCTGAGGTACCTCTGCAGCAGTTACTCTGGTTCCAAATGCAAGTCTGGGATCCTCCTGCTCTCCTAACCAGGGCAAAGAATTGCTGCCCTTAAAAGTGTCCAGGGAGCTTCCAGAGTGCTGTGCAAAGAGAGCTCAACTCCTACTGCAGACGTTTCAGAATGGTTTCTGTCTGCCAGAGATGGAGATAGAGAGAGGCTTGGAGCAGGGAGACATCCCAGTCTGGAGTGGAAGGGTGAGAGCTGTGCCCCTTTGGAACCATGCACAGCCTTGTCTGGGCCAAAAGCTCTCTGTGGTTTGTGTTAGGGGCTCTGCCACTGTGTGAATGCAGCATCCAGCTGGGAAGTCACCTTTGGAGGTGGGACACAGCTGAAGGTGAAAGCAGGTAGGGGGAAGCCCTGGGGGAGCAGTGCTGGGCAGTCTGCCCTGCCTGTGGGACAGTCACTACAGCCTCATTGTCCTTCCCTGCTGTTGGCAGCCAGAGGGGCAGAAGGTGAGGGCTGATGTGCCAGGGCTAAACAGCCAGCTCCAGCCCCAGAGCTGGTTGAGGCCTGCACTCTGCTGTGTCACTGAGAGCTGGATGCTGCCTTTCTTGGGTGAGTTCAATGCAGCTTCTGGAGCAATTCTCATCATCAACAGTTTCTGGGCCTCCTCTCTTGGTGTTAGTTCCCCTTGTGAGAGGAGAGAGAAAGAGCACCCAGGAGAGGGGAGTGGATGCTGGGTGGTTGTGCTTCTCCAGATCAGCAAATGCCTCAGTGATGGCTTCCTGCACCTGCAGGGAGAAGTCCTACCCAAACTCTTCCTCACTACTGCATGTTCCCAGAAGCCTCCCAGGCCTGCAGGGACACTCCCTTGTCCTCATCAGTTCTCAATAGATGCAGCTCTTGTCTCTGCTGGGGAAACTCTCCTGCCTTTTGCTCTGCTAGTCCTGCTTCTGGTTACAGAGGAGCAGCTTCTGGCCTGCCTGGTTGGGCTTTTTGTCGTGGAAGGAAATGCTGTGTGGGTTTGGAGGTGCCCTTGGCAAGCTGAGCTTTGGCTCAGGGAGCAGAGTGTCTGTGCAGCCCGGTGAGTGTGCAGCTCTCCTCTCTCAACACTCTTTGTGTGTTGCTGGAGCTCCCTGTGACATATTTGTTTGGCTCTGGCAATCTATAGGTGGGAAGCTGAGCTTCACTGCTTACTCTGACCCTGCTCTGGGTCCCCTTCCCACCTCTGACACCTGAGGTGACTTAGATCCACTTATTGCCGTGCAGCTGACCAGGGACAATGGCATTGGTCAAGGGGAGGCTGGAGGAGATCTCATGGAGGTCTAGAGAGGTACTGAGAGCTTCCCTCAGAGGCAGAGCCAGGACTGAATGGAGCCAAGGCCTCCAACACCTGCTGAGGAGGAGGCTGAAGGGAGAGGCTCATTTTGTAAGGCTCTGGCACACCGTGCTGGAGGAACCTGGGAGCCACTCAGCTGGGGAAGTGGAACCAAGGTTGTGGTTGCCCCAGGTGAGTTCTCCCTGCTCAGAGCCAAGGGCACTCAGCAGAGCTGGGGACTGTCCTCTGGCTTCCAGAGGCACAGAGCAGAGGCTCTGAGCAGCACTTTGGGATGGCCTTGTGGCTCTTCTCTTCCATTGGAGTGAGCTGCAGTGAGGTGAGGAAGAGGAGGACATCACCCTTTGGTTCCCCCTCCAGGGGCAGAAGTGTTTGGAGAAAGGCCTGGGGAGAGCTGTTTTGAGCTGTTTGTCATGGCAGAAAATGCTGTGTGGGTATGGAGGTGGCTTTGGCAAGCTGGCCTTGGGCTCCGGGAGCAGAGTGTTCGTCCAGCCCGGTGAGTGTGCAGCTCTCCTCCGTCTGCTTTGTGCAGAGTCCTGCAGTGTGCACTGCAGAGCCTCAGAGATGTCCTCAGGTGCCTGGAGGAAGTGAGAGAGGGGCAGGCAGCAGAGGGGCACTGGTGTTTGAGGGCTGATGGAGAGGGCTCTGTGGGATGCTGGACTTAAGGACATCCCCCTGGTGTGGCTCAGCAGCTGCAGCAGTGCTCCCCAAGAGGCATTTGCCCAAGAGGGTCAGTGGTGCTCTGGATGCTGCAGGCAGGCTGGGGAGGGCTGCAGCTGGGGATGTGGCTGACTCCCAGTGCCAGTCAGCAGTGCCCAGGGGAGCTGATGGTGCCCAGCTCTGGCTGAGAAGGCTTTTGCTGAGGGAGGCAGCACGGTGCCACCACAGCCTCTGGCACCTACAGCCCTGTCTTTGCCTCTGCCACCAGGCTCACTGTCAGGCCACCTAAGTGCAGCCCTGCCCTCTGCTCTCTGCTTTCTCTGAGGCCTTTCTGGGGCAGGCTCGGAGCAGCCTGGCTGGGGGTTAGGTCACCTGTGTGTGACCAGTCAGTGATGGGCTTGGCTTTAAGGGAAGGGGGATTGCTCCCTAAGCCCCTTGTCTTGCTCTGGGATGGACAAAGTGGCCTCAGGCCTGTTCCCAAGAGTCCCAAACGCCCTGAGGGGAGGAGGTCCTGCACCACTGCATCCCTGCAGGGGTTCTGCTGCCGTGGAGGCAGCACCACTGTGTGACTGCCCCTCCAAGCCCAGACAGGCTGGAGAAAGGCTTGGGGAGAGGAGCAGCTTCTGGCCTGGCTTGTTGGGCTTTTTGTCATGGCAGGAAATGCTGTGTGGGTATGGAGCTGGCCTTGGCAAGCTGACCTTCGGCTCAGGGACCAGAGTGTGTGTCCAGCCCAGTGAGTGTGCAGCTCTCCTCTCTCAAGACTCTTTGTCCTTCACAGGAGCTCCCTGTGGACAGAGCTGTTTGTGTCTGGGTCACCTTTCCTAGGGCAAAGACAACATCAGGAGTCTTTCCCTCATTTTGTAAGGCTCTGGCACACAGTGCTGGTGCTGCAGGATGGGGAAAGCCCAGCTGGGGAAGTGGAACCAAGGTTGTGGTTGCCCCAGGTGAGCTGTCCCTGCACCTGAGCTGTGGTGAGGTGAGGAAGAGGAAGAAGCAATGGGCATGGAGGTGAGAGGTGAAGCCCTGGGAGCCTGTGTGTGAGGGATTTGCCTGGGCAGTGCTCTTGGGGTGGCTGGGAGAGTGCCAAGGTTTCTGCTATGGCAAACACCACAGTGTGGATGGCTACCAAGTTACCTTTGGCCCTGGGACCAGGCTGGTGGTAAAGCCAGGTAAGAACTCTGAGCTTTGGGAGTCTGAGCTGCTGAGAGAGAGCATTCAGTGGAGCCAAGGCCAAGGGCAGTGTTTGCTTGGAGCAGGGAAATGGCTTCCTTCAGAAGCAGCTGCTGCCAAAGCAGGAGTGACAGAGACATCCTGGGTGCTGCAGGTGGTTCCCAACCCCAGGTTAGGGTCACTCTGGTTTGAGTCACAGCTACAGAAAGTCTGCTGCCTTTGCTCCTCTGGAGGTAAAGCAGGAAGAGGAAAATTGGATCTTCCCTGGGAAGTATCAGTGATGAGCTGTGAGGGGCTTGGCTCTGGGAGGCTGAGCAGCAGCTGTGTGTATGCAGACACAGACTGAGAGATGCTGCTGCAGTGTGCAGGCAGAGGAAGGCTCAGGACAGGAATGGCCAGGTGGTGGACAGCAGCCACCCCAGTGAGTGCCAGGAAGGCCAAGGAGGTTGAGGAATGTGGCTGAAGGAAGTGCTTGCTGGGGAGGTGGCCAGCACCACTGCTTGGGATGCTCCAGGAGGAATCTTGCATTGCCCTCTGCTCAAGGCTCCATCCTGCAGCCCTGCACCCCAGGGCACCATTGTGCAAAGCCTTGGGTCACGGTGTAGTGCTTATGAACCACTGACATTTGGAGCTGGAACCAAGCTCAGGGTTCAGCCAGGTATGTCTGAAACCTTGGATGTGATTCCTCCTGGGACTGCTTCTTTCCCTTCCCTTTTGCCTGCTCCATCACTCCACAATGTATTAGGAATAGAACCACAAATGTTCAGCTGGTGGAAGAGGAAGGGATCTCCGTGGCTGAGTGTGGATTGCCCCTCCCTGCTCCTCCTGGGGAAGCTTTGCCCATGCAAGAGGGAGGTGAACAGGAAGCCTACACCAAAAATCCTCTTGTAGAAGAGAATCCAAGGGAAATGGTGAAAGCTACTGTGGGCCAGGAAAATGCAGTGGGGAAGGGGGAATGGTTTGAAGCTGAGAGCAGGGTTAGACTGGAGCTGAGGAAGAAGTTCTTCAGCACAAGGGTAGTGAGACTCTGGAACAGGTTTCCCAGTGGGGCTGTGGCTGCTTCCTCCCTGGAGGTGTTGAAGGCCAGGCTGGATGAGACCTGGAGCCACCTGGGCTGGTGGGAGGTGTCCCTGCCCATGGCAGGGGGTTTGAGTAGATGATCTCTGAGGTCCCTTCCAACCCAACCCATTCTATGACTCTATGTGGAGCTCTCAGCAGGCTGGAGGAGCTATAAATCAAGGATTTGCCTGAGGGCATTGACAGGTTCCCAAGTTACCCTTATGGCCATGGCTGCATGCAGCTGCCCCAGCCCTTGCTCTGTGCAAGCTCAGAGCTTCCCCAGTGCGTGGTGAACCCTCAGTGCTTGATGGCAGAACAGGCAATGGTTTCCCTGCCACAGGGATTCTCCACCCAAACTTCTGCTGGCTTGGGAGAAGCCAATTGCAAGTTTGCTCAGGAGCCACTCTTGACTAAGTCAGAAGGCAAAGCCATGGGTGATGGACGTTGTGAGAAGTCATTGGTCACTGGGTGAGCTCTGCAGTGTCAGGAAGGAAACCTAATCTTGAGAGAGAAATCTGAGTGGCAGGCTAAAAACTGCAGAAAGAGATGAAGGTAGAACTTGTGCTGCAGGAAGCTGAAGGATGGAGGTGGTGGAGGGGAATGGTGAGGAACAAGTGTCTGAGAGCTTGAAAGATGCAAAGCACCACATGAGAAGAAA
This sequence comes from Melanerpes aurifrons, assembly GCA_011125475.1. NCBI lineage: Eukaryota > Metazoa > Chordata > Aves > Piciformes > Picidae > Melanerpes > Melanerpes aurifrons. The sequence goes on from WWNC01000221.1 coordinate 142,086, forward strand.
GTCAGGAGCAAGGTCCTAGATAGATGGAGCTGTCTAATGATGGAGAGGAGGAGAGGTTCCTTTGGTGCAGTGTGGAAGGTCCCATCCAAGACCACTCTGGATCTTGTAGAGGGCTGTGCTACTGTGTGCCAGCAGTTACCAACTCACCTTTGGATCTGGGGCAAGACTTCTGGTTTTGCCAGGTACACTCCTCCTGATGTCTTGCTTCATCTGCAGGATTGTTGTGGATAAGCTCCAAGAACTGGACAATGACAGCTGCCAGAGGCTGAGGCCTCACCCTAACCTGTGGAATTCATTCCACAGCAGCTGTCCAAGCAGTCTTCCTTGGGGCAGCTGCAGGCAGGCAGCTCTCAGTGCTCTTTCATCAGCTGCACTCTGGGGATAAGCTGGGCCAGGCCTGGCTTTGCTCTCCTGTGGATTTGTTTGCTCCTAAAGGCAAATCCAGGCCACTTCCATAGGCCTCAAGCAGTCCTGGATGCTGTGAGATGAAGATGCACTGAATGGCTGTGCCATTGCTGGACACAGGCTGGCAAAGTGAGCTCAGAGGGCAGAAAGCCAAATGTGCCCTGGGCTGACAGAAGAGTGGGCAGCAGGGCGAGGAAGGGGATTCTGTCCCTCTGCTCTGCAAAGATCCTACCTTGTGTACTGCATCCAGCTCTGGAGTGCTCAGCACAGCCAGGGACCTCTTGGGGCAGGGCCAGAGGAGGCCACAGCAATGCAGGCAGGGCTGGAAGCCCTCTGCTGTGAGGCCAGGCTGAAAGAGCTGGGGGTGCTCAGGCTGGAGAAGACACTGTGGTGAGACCATTGTGGCCTTTCAATACACAAAGGGGGCTGATAAGAAAGGTGGGGACAGACTTCTGGGGCTTGCAGCAAAAGGACAAGAGGTGATGGTTTTAAACCAAGAGAGGAGGTTCAGTCTGGATTTAGGGAAGATGTTTTTTACACTGAGGGTGGTGAAATGCAGAGTCACAGAATACATCTGGTTGGAAGAGGCCTTCAAGATCATCCAGTCTGACCAGGTCCACATGTTACTTAAACACCTCCAGGGATGGTGGCTCCAGCACTGCCCTGGGCAGCCTGTTCCAATGTTTAAGAACCCTTCCAGTGAAGAACTATTTCCCAACATCCAGTGTGGACCTCCCCTGACACAGCTTGAAACCATTTCCTCTGGTCCTGTTCTTTGCCACCAGGGAGAAGAGGCTGCCCCCTCCTCGCTCCAGCCTCCTTTCAGCTAGAGAGCAATGAGGTCTCCCTCAGCCTCCTCTTCTCCAGCCTGAACACCCCCAGCTCCCTCAGCTGCTCCTCGCAGGCCCCGAGCTCCAGGCCCTTCAGGAGCCTCACTGCCTTTCCATACAAGAGCAGGTTGCCCAGGGGGGTGGTAGGAGCCCAGCTCCTGGAAGCATTCAAGGTTAGTTTGTTTGGGGCTCTGGGAAGCTGACCACAGAGGGGTTGGAGCAGATGAGCTTCAAACATCCCTTCCAAAACACAGCTGTCTGTGAGGCTGTGATTCTGGGCACATCCCCTGGTGCTGGTGAGCACAGCTGAGCTGTTTGCTTGTAGCAGAGTCCCACCAAGGAGCAGTGAATGTTGACCATGTTTAGTATAGCTCTGGGCACCCTGCAGCTGCTTTGCCTACAGCTGGTCCTGTATTGCCCACAGGCACTGAGGTGGATTCTGCTTGTTGCTCAGACTCGAATCCAGATGTGCAGAGCTGGTAGCAGCTGCACAGACAACTGCTGCACACTGCTGCTGCACATAGCTAAGCAGGTGAGAGTGGATGAATCAACAGTGAGAGGGCTCTGGCTGCCTTTGCAACTGCCTGGGAAGCTCTCAGATCTAGCCAGGGTCACAATGTGCCACTGAAACCTCCAAGGAGAGAGCTGCAACCAAGGTTGAAGAGGTTCTTGCAAAGCTTCCTTGGGTCCTGTGCATTATGGGGTGGAATAGGCTGCAAGCTGACAGCAGGGAGAGGAACCTTGCTGCTGATGGGGCAAGAGGGTAGCAAATGGTGAAACATTCAGGGGGGAAAGGGCTGAAAGAGAATGGCCCTGGCTGCATGGCTCAGTGAGCAGGAGCTTGTAGGTGATGTGATAGATGGAAAGGCAAAAAGCAGAGCTGGGAACAGCCTGCTGCCCTGAGGGCTGCAACACAGCTGGCTGAAGGACTTCCCTCTCTGTTTCTGCTCCTGGTAGTTTCCTAGGAGATTTCTTTAGTGCTTTGATGGTGACTTGAATCAACATCTTTGGTCGTTGCTCTCAAGCTCTCCCTGCTCTGCAGTGCCTGCTGGGCTGCCTGCCAGCACATGCTGGGAAGCCCTGGAGGTTTGTGTAGGGGCAGGCAGCAGTGTGCCACTCAGGGCTATGGGAAACTCACCCTTGGAGCTGGGACTCCACTTCTCGTTACCCCAAGTAAGTTTGAGCTTTCAGTTCCATATTCACACCAGGAGCAGCAAATCATTTGCTCATGCACAGATGGCCTGGGGGCGTTCTTGGCAGCAGGTTTCAACTTCTTTTTGGCTTCCCTTGACAAAAACCATCTGGAGTGGAGATGCTGTCCTAGAATCCAGGTGCTTGGCTCTGGTATGGCAGTGACCCAGTGCAGAATGGACTGCTGGGGAAGGTGCTGCAACAGGTTTGGCAGTGATGGCTTGGTGCATTGCATCTTTGAAATGATCTCTCTGAGCTGTTCTGACGAGAATGGCTCAGAGGATGGATTTTCTCACTCAGCCTAAGGCAGTGTCATGGTTTTTGGGTTTCAAATCTAAAAGCAAAGTGTAACAACTGATGGCAGAGTGTGAGCAGTCAGGAGTGAGAAAAGCTGATTGGGAAGGGGAGCCAACTCATTGTGATGCCTGGTGACTCCCTTTCCTTTGGAGCACAGCCCTGTGAGGAGAGGCTGAGGGAGCTGGGGTTGCTCAGCCTGGGGAAGAGGAGGCTCAGGGGAGACCTTCTTGCTCTCTACAACTTCCTGAAGGGAGGTTGTAGCCAGGTGGGAGTTGCTCTCTTCTCCCAGGCAGCCAGCACCAGAACAAGAGGACACAGTCTCAAGCCGTGCCAGGGGAGGTTTAGGCTGGAGGTTAGGAAGAAATTCTCCATAGAGAGAGAGAGATTGGCCCTTGGAATGTGCTGCCCAGGGAGGTGCCATCATTGGAGGTGTTTAGAAGGAGACTGGATGGGATGCTTGGTGCCATGGTTTAGTTGATTAGATGGTGTTGGGTGATAGGTTGTACGTGAAGATCTTGAAAGTCTCTTCCAACCTGGTCTGGTCTGGTCTGGTCTATTCTATTCTATTCTATTCTATTCTGCTCTAGAAACATGGAAAGAAGGAATGGAACTTGAATTATCTTTGTGCCATCCTGTGGTAGGCAGCTCCTTGGGGAGTGTGGATGAGGAGCATGGAATTTGCAGCTGGGAGGCAGGAGTGTAGTGTGAAGGCTTCTCACTGAGAAACTGAAAGAGGTAATTTGTGTTTGGGGGAGGAACAAGATCTAAAGTCAAGCCAGCTGTGTGAGGCTTGGAGAAGAAGAGTGGAGGGAGGAGGGAAGGCTGAAAGAAAATGAAGCCAGGAGTAATTCTCAGCAGGGTGCTTGTGAGGATGGATCAGGGGGACTGGGGGTGGTGGGGAATGAGGCATTCCCACGGGTGTGTTAGGTTCATGCTGTTGGCATACCTTTGCCTTTGGCTTCTGAGGCCTGCCAGGCACTAACAGTGCTCTGCCTTCCCCTGAGCGGAAAGAAACAGCAGAGGAACCTCTGGGTTCATGACCAAGTCTTGGTTTTGCACTGCCTTGGGAAGGAATTTCCCAGGTGACTACAGAAGTGATTCAAACTGGAGCTGGAGCTATGAGAGTAGTGTTTGGAAATGACACAGAGCTGTGACCTCCCAGAGGTTACTAACATGAAGGTAGCTATCCCATAATGAAACAAAATCTCATTGCTAAGTACTGAGGCTGGTGAGCAAAGGAGGTCACTTTGGTGTGAAACAGCCATCCACACCTGGGGCACTGCCACAGTGTCCCCAGCAGGAGAACCTAACATCTCCCTGTGCCCAGCTGCTAGAGCATGAGTGGTAACCCCTCCCAACCAAACCTATTCTGATCCTAGGATTGCTTTATAGAAGTCAAGTCTCTGGCAGATAAAATTGAACACTTGCCCTGGCCATTAAAATCCTCTCTGGTTTTGGAAGAAAAGGATGCACAAGTGTTTTGTGCAAAGACAGAGGCTGGCCAGAGGCTCCTGAGCAGGCTCAGGTCCTTTTGTACACGGATGGCTCAGGACCTCTCATTCACCTCTGACTTAGAGTGGGCCAGAGAAGCAGAATGGCTGCTTCTGACCCCTCAGATCCTTCCCTTAACGTTGCTGAAAGCTGAGGAGATCATAGACAGTCAGTGCCTCAGTGCAGCTGATGCATGAATGAATCTCTACATGAGCACAAGCAGAGCATTGCAAAAGGGAAAGGGAGGAAACTTCAGCCCACTTCTGGGCCCCTCAGTTCAAGAAGGCCAACAGGGAACTGCTTGAAAGAGTCCAGTGAAGAGCCACAAAGATGCTGAAGGCAGTGGAGCATCTCCCTGTGAGGACAGGCTGAGGGAAAAGGGACAGCTTCTTGAACTTGGAGGAGCCTTGGAGGTGACTTTGACACTGTGAGGGTGCTGGAGCCCTGGAGCCGGCTGCCCAGAGAATTGTGGAGTTTCCTGCTCTGGAGAGACTCCAAACCCACCTGGATGTGTCCCTGTGTGACCTGCCCTGGGTGACCCTGCTCTGGCAGGGGGATGGGACTGGATGATCTCTGGGAGTCCCTTCCAACCCCTAACACTCTGTGGTTCTGTAACCTTTCCTTCATGTGGGCAGAGGGTACCCAGGATTTATCCTGCTGCAGCACCCAGGCAGCTGTTTTGCCAGTCCAACACCTGAGCTCTCCTCACACTCTGGCTATCTTCCTCCATTAATCAGCTTCAGGGTCAGTGCAGGAAGGAATCTTCCCCTTTAAGAGTTTGTGAGAAAGGTCTTGGATGGCTTTGGTACCCTGGCTTCCCCAAGCCCAGTCACAGAGGCAATGACAAACACATTTTTGGGCTGGAGAGCAGAGCTGTGCCTGAAGCCTGCACGGGAAGCAGCATCCTCACATTGGCACACACTGCACAGACTCTGCTGACTTTGGATGACTTGGTGAAGGAGGACTGGGCCCTGGCTTCTTTTATCTGAGTGCCTCCAGACATGAGCACTGGAAGTCTAGAGAAGGGTTCAGGTATTAAATGTGCACATCCACCCTTGCTGTGGGCACCCCTGCAGGGCTGGCAGAGGTTACACAAGAGCTCTGGCAGATCTTTGGGAACCTCCATTGCAGAGCAGTCAGCAAACATCACTGAAGTGCATGTTGAGGCTCCTCTGGGCTGAGAAAAGCCTGGGAGAGGGTGTCAGGGTGTCAGGAGTTGTGTGCTCCCTCTGAGCTGGGCAACAGCTTTGCAATATCATGTCTCAGGCTGAGGGGTGGTAAGGGGATCTAAGAGCTCTGCCCCTCCAGCTCCAGCTGGGATTCAGAGTTTGCTTTGGAAGGAGTAGGGGATGAGGTCAGTCTCTGGATGATGATCTGCTGCAGCTTGTGTGGGAAAAAGGCCACAGGGCTCAGTCTGAGCTTGGAACAGGCTTCTACTGCTCTCTCCCTGAAAGCAGCCTCTGGAGTTGGCTTTCTGTTTAGGAACAGCATTCCAACAGCTCCTGCTCTTCCTCATGGAAGTTATCCCTCAGTAAAGATGGAATTAGGCAGGGTGGACAGCTCAGATCACTATGGTTTACTGCTCAGGTGCTGCTGCACTGGCAGGTCACAGATCTCTACACCACCTCCAGCACACCCACTCACCCAGGCAGAAAACAGGAAAGGTTCAGCCACAGAGCTGTGGTTTACCAAGAGAGCTGACATTTACCAAGGCTAGCTTCAGACTTGCAGAGCTGTGCAAATGTGCAGAGGAAGTGATGGGAAGCTCTGGCAGCAGAACAAAGCCAGCAGCCCTGCTGAGCAAGAAGGAGAAATGAGAGCTTGGCAAGGTGCTGCTGAAGCTGCCTGCAAAAGCCACACCTCGTGTCCCTGCCTGGGAAAAGCACTGCACAAACTGCAAGGGTTTAGCACCCTCACTGAGGACTCATGATGGGAGAGAAGCAGAACAGCTCCACCAATTCCTCCCCCTCCACATCCCTCTGCTCCACGACTGTGATGTACCCTGGCTCGTCTGTGCCACCAGGCTGTTACCTGCTCCTGTCTTCCTCTCCCTTAACCAACCACCGCTGGAATCTGGGAGCATGGGGGTGGGGAGAGGGCTTGCAGGGCTCACGACATACATTAGCCACCATCCCACATAGCTGGCAGAGACTCTCAGGAGGGTGTTCAAAGCCAGGCAAAGCTGGGATAGATGAAGTGCAGCTGAGCAGGGCCAGAGGACAACTCCTTCAGCTCTGTGCATTAGTTTTCTCCCAGGACCGTCACAGGCTGCTGCTCTAAGGTGCTGCCAACTGGCAGGTGAAGAGGTGAACATTGATCCCAGTGGTGAGGCTGAGGTCTGCTCTGGAGCCAGGCTCTGAGACAATTTCTAAAAGGCAAGGCTGAGGTCAAACCTCCCCCATGGGAAGAAGTGAGAACTGCTTCCCCTGGCAGCTACCTTCAGTAGCTCTGCAATGTTTGCTAGTCTGAGGACAAAGCAAGTGTTAATCACAACTCTCAGCCCTACACAGGAGCAGTTCATTAGCTTAGAAATGTGACCTGAAGCTCTGGTTCAACCCTGAGAGCCTGAGCTCCATGGAAGCTGCGGCCAGAGGGTGGCTGGCAGCCCCAGACCTGCTCCTTGGCTGCAGGATCTTTGCTGCTATTTTGTCTCTTCACCTTCACAGCACTGCAGGGCCCATAACACTTTACACAAGGACAAGGCTCTGGGAAGCGCTTTCTCAAGGCATCAGGGCTCAAGAGCTGCAGAAGGTGAAATGTGTGCTCAGAGCATGAGCTTACAAAGTTAGATGTGCAAACAATAGTTTAACCACAGGCAGTGTTTTGGTCTGGGGGCAAAATCCAAGTCTAGCTTGGACTTCCTGGCAGAGTTTGAAGCAAAAGAACAGAAATAAACCCCAGGTGTCTTGTATCTGCAGCCTGAGCTCCCCAAAAGCCTCTTCTGCAGGTCAAAAAGTCTTGCAGTGCTCTGTCAGGAGGAGGAACCTAAGGACACTCTGCAGGAAGGTCTTGACAGGCTGCTCATGTGGGCAAGCAGGAGCTGTGTGAAGGTGAATGAGGCCAAGTGCAAGGTCTTGCACCTGGGAACACACAAGCCAGGAATGCAGCTCAGGCTGGAAGCCACCTGGCTGGAGAGCAGCACTGTGGAGAGGGACCTGGGGGTCTTGGTGGACAAAAGGCTCAAGAGGAGTGAGCAGTGAGCTGCTGGGGCAAAGCAAGCCACCAGGGTGCTGGGCTGCAGGGTTGATCAGGGTGTCACAGGCAGGGATAAAGAGGTCATTGTCCCACTCTGCCCAGCGCTGGGCAGGCTGCACCGGGAGCACTGTGCACAGGTTTGGTCCCTGCTGTACAAGAAGGCTGGGGACAGGCTGGAGAGGGTCCAGAGAAGGGCCACAGGAGTGATCAGAGGCCTGGCAGCCCTGTCATAGGAAGGCAGGCTGAGAGAGCTGGGGTTGCTGAGCCTGGAGAAGAGAAGGCTTAGGGCAGGCCTCATAACCATGTACAAGCACATAAAAGGTGGCTGCCATGAGGAGGGAGACTCCCTTTGTGTGCAGCCCCATGGTAAAGCCCAGGGCTGAATGGGACGAGCTGCTACTGGGGAGATTCCAACTGGATGCCAGGAAAAAACCCTTCAAGCTATTGGACATTGAAATAAACTCCCCAGGGAGGAGGGGACATTAGACAGTGTCAAGGCCCAGCTTGCCAGGCTGCTGGGCCAGCTCATTGCAACTCTATTCTTGCCCTGAAAGGTAAGGCTGGATGATCCTTGAGGTCCCTTCCAACCTGGCATGCCATGAATCTGTGACACATCCACTTGCTCATGGTCTCCCCCTCACTGTAGCCATGCCCTCCCACTCTGCAGTGGCCTTCTCCTAGGGGAACACAATCAGGCTGATGGTGAATGTGGACAGCCTCAAGGCCTGGCAGCTTATCCTTAGGACAGGGGGAGGAAGAGGGATTTTGAATGCCAGTGGTGGATGTGACTCCACATCTCCAGGAAAGGCAGAGTGCCCCACGGCTGCTCAGTTCCCCCCAGACACAGGACATCCCCCGGCAGTGATGCAAGAAGAGTGTATCCAGGCCAGGAGCCAAAAGCATCTGGCTGCAGAGTGGAGCTGCAGGAGGTGTGGCAGTGATGAGGGTAGAGAGGCACATCTGGGCTGTGGATGCCCAAAGCACCATTTGAGATGCTGTAGGGATCCTGCCTGGCCACACAAGACAACAAAACCTTCATGCAGCTCCTGCATCACCTGCTGTGGCTGCCTTGGTGCTCTGAAGGTGCCCCAGGGCAAGGTCCCTATGGTCAGGAGCTGCTCACCGGAAGCACAGACAAACCTCCAGAGCTCGGTGTCTGCGTGGTGAGGCTGCAGGAGCTGGGTCTGTGTGCTCTCACCTAATGACTCTTCTCTTGTCCGTTTCCAGATGTCACTCCCTCCCCCTCAGTCTACAGGCTGACCTCTCCCGATGATGAGGATCTGGCAATGTGCCTTGTCACAGACTACTGCCCTGAGGAGCTCACGCTGAACTTCACTGCCAGGCAGACAGAGGCTGTTGTGGAGGTGGCCACAGCCGAGCACGGGAGGGAAGCAAGCTACCTGTCCACCTACTGGGCCAGGAAGGATGAAATGCAGTGTGGTGCAAACCATGAGGGCTTTGGGCAGCTGGAGGGAGAGGATCCTGACAGTGGTAAGGGCACCGCTGATGCTGCAGGGCTGGGGCTCTCTGCTGTGGGTGCTAGCAGGGTGAGCAGGATGTGCTCACATCTCCTACCCTGCCAGCACTGCTGCTGTGTGCTCCCACACTCCAGAGGCAGTGGTGCCTGCTTGCCTCTGCTGTCTTTTGTCCTCCTTCTTGGTGGAAAGAGGAGTGAGGGTCAGCAGATTGGTACAGTCACAGCAGAGAGATCTGAAAATCACACTGGGCTGGACACAAAGCTTGAAATTCTCTGCCCAGTGGGACACTGAAGTCTCTTTGCATCACATTTTATGACCAGGAAACTCTTCATGTCTTATGACCTGGAGAAATGAGTGTTTCTGGCAGGCCTTGCAGGCCAGAAGCTCTCACCCAGCCCTCCTGAGCAGAGGTATCTTCATCAGCTCCTGAAGCAGAACATTTCTGTTATTGATTGGATGTCTTGTTGCTGTCTGCAGGTGCCAGCTCTGTCTGTGTCACAGAGATGTCTCCACACTTCAGGACAGGTATGCACATTGCCTTTGAGGAGTAAAGCTTGGCCTGACCAAGGAGACATCTTCCCAAGCTTTCTGCTGATGTCCTGTTTGCAGTATTGCTGATGGAGCAAAAAAGCTCAGGCTGGAACTTTCCCAAAGGGCCCCACAGGCTCTAAAGAGCCAGGCTGGAAGCCACTGGCTTAATGAAGTCTTCCAGCTCTGAGCTGACAATTTTATGTGGCCAGGGTAGCCAGTGCCTAGGTGCTGGTGCTAAGCCAAAGAAGGACTCCCCATGACAGGATGATTTAAGGCACTGATATGAGTCAGCCTTACTGGCTGCCTGCCCACAGTTCAGCTTCAAAGAGCTGCTTTTATTTTGGGTGCACAAGCAGCTCATGGGGCAGGAGATAAGCAGCTGGTTCCTGCAGCATGTGCTCTGAGCAGCACTGCACTAAAGATAGCTGCACCTGAGCAAGCTTTGCTGCAGCCCATGGCTGTGGAGCACATGAATCACTGCTGGCCCCCAAGCAGTTTCTGCTCCTGCTAGCTCAGTGCTGAGCCTGCCTCTGCACCTGTCCTGCTTGCAGATAGCTGAGCTGCAAACAGGCATTTGCTGGAAAGGAACCAGAGAGCCAAATGGTTCCAAAACACTACCTGACAAATGCTCATCACTGGCCTGGGCTGCTTTGCTCAGGCATTGCAAAGAGAGGCTTCCAAAAGCAGAGTGAAAATGGCCTTCTGAGGGCAGCTCCCTGCTTCCCAGTACAGATCAATCTGTTTCCAGAGGAAAATGGCTTTCCAACTTCAGAGTAATGGGAAACTCAAACAGGCTTTGTCTTCCTCCAATGAAATTTGACTTGTTTACACCCCACTCATCTTAAAAAATAGAGGAAGAGGCAGGAGGAACAACCTCCAGCATCCTGGGCTCATGACATGCTGTGTGTAAACCCAGCTGGGTGGTTGGCAGAGCTGCATACTGGGCAGCAAAGTGGCTGTTGAGTGAGAGCTCAGCCCCTGAACAGCTGAGTGTGAGTGGAGCTGCAGTCCTGGCTGGCTCAGCACCCAGAGTGGAAGAGCCTCACTGGAAGTGTTTCTAAGTCAGCCTGCAAGGGAGGACATCTCAGTGACTGCATTCTCTGTTCCTGTACAGATGAAAACCTGAACTTGCTGTCTTTGGCACAGCTGGGCCTGAAGATCACTCTGCTGAAAGGAGTCCTGTTCAATGTGCTGATGACAATGCTCATGTGGAAAATCAAGTGAGTGTGCTGGGGTAAGGCCTCTGACAGCACCCAGTGGGGTCAGTCCCTTAGCTCTGAGAGTTCCTTCTCTTTGTTCATGCAGTCTGCCCAGCAGCAAAACCCTTTGCCCATGTGATTGTTTTCACCCATCCCTCAAGTCTACTAATGTTTTCTTACCCACATGCAAATGCAACTTTCCTTCTTTCTGGCCATCTCCCTACCCCTGCTCCCAGCCCTTCCCTTGTCTGCATTTGTCCACCACATGCATCCCCTGACCAGTCTCCAGCTGGGAAACTTTGATGCTTATTTAAGACCCCAGACCTAATGTATCTGGTTTGGCCCAGTGCCTCTTCCTCCTCTTTCTCTTGCCTGGCACTTCAGGCCTAGAGTTGTGCAGCTCTGGATCCCAAATCAGGATTGAGCAGCCCTGGGTTTCTGTTTCAGGAGCGACAGTGACCAGATGGTGCAGTTCTGAATGCCACAAAACCCTGCTGAGGAGTTTTCCTGCTGCAAGGGAGGTCACTGCTGGCTCTCTGCCCCTGCCCAGCCACTCACCTCAGTTGCTTTCTTTGTGTTGTTCTAAAGCCTCTCGACACGTTCAGCTTGCCTGGGTTCCTGCAGCCTGACTCTGCATGAAGCACAGTTGGCTGTGCTGCAAATTGCCAAACATCACAATTCCTTGTGGGAGACTGAGCCACAGTTTCTGCGTGGGGCAGTGTTGGTTGCTGAAAGCTGCAAGCCCTGGAGTGTGAATTTTCACAGTCTGGTGTCCATCAGGAGTGCAGCTCTGGGAGTGCATCCCCAGGCACCACTGCAGCTGCACACAAAGGCCTCTGGAGAGCAAAGGGAGACTGGCCCAGGGTGCTGTGCACCACCTCCTGCTGCCCACCACCTCCTGCTGCCCACCACCTCCTGCTGCCCTTAGCTAGACCACAGCAAGACATCCTGTTTTCCCCCAGAAGGTGTGCTGCTGGGTGTTCCTCTGCCTCGGGTTGAGTGGGCAGAAAGCTACTGCACCCCTCCAAAGGAGTGAAATAGAAACTGCACAGGACTGGAGACTGAGGTGGAAATGCTGTTCACAGACACATAACAAAATACCAATTCCTATTCAGCATCAGCCCAGTTCTGCACCTGGGCTTTCCAAAACCTTCTAAACCCTTCCCCAAAAACCAGGACTCAATGCCCACCCCCCCTCCCCATGCCTCCCTGCTTCCCCCCCAGCCTAGGCCCAAATTCTGTAGCACTGAGTTCATTGCACAGCAAAGGCTGCAGAAAGGCCTCCCCTGAAACACCAACCAAGAGGTAAGGGCTGGGAGCAGGGAGTGGGAGAAAAGGGGAAGAACAAACTGAAGCCCCTTCACATGGGGAAGACTCAGCATGATGGGAATGGAGTAACAAAGATTACACTTCCCTGTGTCCACCTGCCAGACTGCCCAGCCCCTTGGGGGACTTCTGTCTCTATGGTTAGGACATCCCAGCCTTAAAGCCTGGACACCCAGGAGTCCTGAACTCAGTGAAATTCTCCCCTCCTGAGCACAGAACACAGGACTGGTTTGCAGTGGGTTTTGAAGTCTCTCTGACCTTAACACTGCCTGAGTTCAAACCAGCTGCAGCCGTGGCTTGTGCTTAGTAGCATCCAAGCTCCTGCTCCTCCTGCTCAGCTCTACCAACCTTGCATTGCTCAGTTTCTCTTTGTAATCCCTGCATAAGCCTGGAGCTGCTGCCCTGCCCATGGCTGCTGGCCTTGGAAACGGTGCCCACAGGTGAGACCTGCAGGCACCAGCTCTTGGCCAGTGCTGGGGCAGCTCTGGTGTCTCAGCAGCTCTGGGGCCTTTGGCTGCCATTAAACAATCCTTATCAAAAAGCAGAATCTTGTCTGTCTTCTGTATCTGTAGTCTGAGGAACTTGTTTCACCCTTCAGATGAGCCCAAAGGGGTGAGGGAGGGGAGCAGGGACTCTCCTCACCAGGCTCTGTTTGTTGTCACTGTGGATGCACCACAGTGGGTGGGGGATGGCTGCAAGTCCCTTCCCAGTTCACGTCCTTGCTGTGTCTGGGAGAGCCCAGCCTGGCTGGCTGGGAGGGGGGGGAACAGAGGAGAACACCTCTCACAGAGTCATGGAATTGCCTGGTTGGAAAAGACCTTAAGCTCACTGAGTGCAACCATAACCCAGCATCTCCCCAACAGCTGTTAGACCACATCCCTGAGCTCCTCATCTAGATGTCTCTTAAACATCTCCAGGGATGCTGACACCGCCACTCCCCTGGGCAGCCTGGTTCAGTGCCTGATGAGCCTTTCCCTCACTCTCCTCCAAGAGCAGACTCTGCTATCACAGAATCACAGACTCACAGGATGTTAGAGATTGGAAGGGACCTCCAGAGGTCATAAAGTCCAACCCCCTGCCAGAGCAGGGTCACCCAGGGCAGGTGACACAGGAACACATTCGGGTGGGGTTGGAAAGTCTGCAGAGAAGGAAACTACACAACCTCTCTGGGCAGCCTGCTCCAGGGCTCCAGCTCTCTCAGAGCAAGGAAGTTTCTCCTCATGCTGAGGTGAAACCTCCTGGGTTCCAGTTTATACCTGTTGTTCCTTGGTCTATCACTGGGCACCACTAAAAAGAGCCTGGCCCCTTCATCCTGACCCCCACCCCTCAGGTAGTTAGAGACTTGATCAGACCATAGAACCATAGAATGGTTTGGGTGTGAAGGGACTCTAAAGCTCATCCAGTCCAATCCCCCCTGCAGGCAGCAGGATCACAGCATCACAGAATCACCAAGGTTGGAAGAGACCTCAAAGATCATCAAGTCCAACCTGTCACCACAGACCTCATGACTAGACCATGGCACCAAGTGCCACATCCAATCCCCTCTTGAACACCTCCAGGGATGGTGACTCCACCACCTCCCTGGGCAGCACATCCCAATGACAAATGACTCTCTTGGTGAAGAACTTTCTCCTCACCTCCAGCCTAAACCTCCCCTGGCGCAGCTTGAGACTGTGTCCTCTTGTTCTGGTGCTGGTTGCCTGGGAGAAGAGACCAACCCCTTCCTGGCTACAACCTCCCTTCAGGTAGTTGTAGAGGGCAATGAGGTCACCCCTGAGCCTCCTCTTCTCCAGGCTAAACAACCCCAGCTCCCTCAGTCTCTCCTCACAGGGCTGTGCTCAAGGCCTCTCCCCAGCCCTTCCCTGGACACCTTCAAGTGTTTCGATGTCCTTCTTAAACTGAGGGGCCCAGAACTGGACACTGGACTCAAGGTGTGGCCTAGCCAATGCAGAGTACAGGGGCACAATGACTTCCCTTCTCCTGCTGGCCACACTATTCCTAATTCAGGCCAGGATGCCATTGGCCCTCTTGGCCACCTGGGCACACTGCTGGCTCATATTCAGGTGGCTGTCAATCAGTACCCCCAGGTCCCTTTCTGTTTGGCAGCTCTCAGCCACTCTGACCCCAGCCTGTAGCTCTGCCTGGGGTTGCCGTAGCCAAAGTGCAGGACCTGGCACTTGGACTTGTTCAATGGCTTCCTGTTGGACTCTGCCCATCTGTCCAGTCAGTCAAGGTCCCTCTGCAGAGCCTTTCCACCCTCTAACTGACTAACATCTGCCCCTAATTTGGTGTCATCTGCAAACTTGCTGATGACTGACTCAACCCCCTCATCCAGATCATCAATGAAGATGTTAAAGAGGATGGGGCCCAGCACTGATCCCTGGGGCACACCACTGGTGCCTGGCTGCCAGCTGGCTGTGGCACCATTCGCCACCACTCTCTGGACTCAGCCTCCAGCCAGTTCCTAACCCAACACCCCAACACATAGTTTTGCTGTCCAAGCCCCAAGCTGACAGCTTGGCCAGCAGGGACATCCTCCACCAGATCAGGTTGCCCAGAGCCCTGTCCAGCCTCACCCTGAGTATCTCCAGAGATGGAGCCTCAACCACCTCCCTGGGCAACCTGCTGCAGTGTTCCAGCAGCCTCCTGTGCAGAACTTGTTCCTCACACCCAATCTCAATCTGCTCTGCTCTAGTTTGAAGCCATTGCCCCTGGTCCTGTCACTGCAGGCCTTTGGAAACAGTCTCTCTCCATCCTTGTAGTCTCTTCAGGTACTGGAAGGTCATTATTAGGTCTCCCTGGAGCCTTCTCTTCTCCAGGCTGAACAACCCCAGCTCCCTCAGCCTGTCCCACAGCAGAGGTGTTCTGACCCCCTGATCATTTGTGTGGCCCTCCTCTGGACCTACTCCATCAGATCCCCTCTTAGCCTTCTCCTTTCCAGACTAATCAGCCCCAGGTCTCTGCCTTTCCTCACAGGAGAGTTCTGAAGGCCAAGGTAAAACACAGCTTGCCCACAGTGAGGACTAGGAAGCAGTTCAGGTTCCTGTGGGCAGATTTCTGCTGCTCTGGGGAACACATCAGCCAAAAGTGCCCTGGCTCTAAGTGTCCCCAGTCCCAAGCATCACTGCAGAGCACGGTGCCTGCTTTGTGTTGCTGGCACCAAGGGACCAGCTTTGTGCCTGTCAGGTTCTGTTTGTCACTGGCAGGGCTGGAAAGACATTTTACTCTTTGTGAAATTGATGTCTCCATCTTCTGAAGCACCAGAGTCCTCTGGAGGGAGAAATAAGAGGGGTCTGAGAGAAACACACCTGCAGAGCTTGAACCTTGCTTGTACCTCACACCACTGCCCAGGCTGGGTGGCAGGAGAAGCATTGCCAGCCTGGTGGAGCTGATTGCCCCTCTGGGATCTTTCTCACCCTGGATTCCCAACCAGACCAAGGACCTCAGGCTTTCAGCCCCAAGCCCTGGTGCTTCACCTGGGAGAAGGTCCCCATGTGAAGACCAGGCCTGTATCCCTGCCATGGGATCTGACTCCACAGTGCTGAGCAGCAGCACAACAAAGTCTCCCTGGCCTCCTGCCATGGTGCTGCCCCCTGACCATTCAGCAGTGGCCTTTCACAGGGTGACAGGGAAAGAGTGATCCCTTTCAAGGGACAATCTCAGCCTCCTGGGTCTGTTACCCTGATTATCTTATAGCACAGGTGTCCAGGGACTCATTTTCTTGTCTCTCCCCTAACACAACAGCCCCTCCCATCTCTCCCCATCTGGGGGAAGACCACCCCTCGTTAACAGCCAAATTCCACACAGCTCTTGAAGCTTGCATTTCACTCATGATGAGGTCCACCACAGAACAGGGACACAGCTTGAGGGACCTGCCTAGCCCCTGCTTGGATGACAAAGCAAGCCTTTGGACTCCACAGATTTCCAGAAACCTTCAGGGACACAGAAGAAAAGTTTCCATGCTCCTTAACCTTTAGCAGCCCTCTCTCCTCACCCCCACTCCTTGCTGTGTGGTCAAGGAGGAAGGGCAGTGTGCTGCCTCCCCCCACATCTCCAGGCTAAAGACCCCAGTGACAAGATGTGCCGAGTGCACAGAGAGCCTTAGATGTATTGACTCGTGGTGCAAAGTTGAGTGCATAGGTCCAGTTCAAAGGTCTAGCTCAGATACCAGGCCTGCAACCCAGCACCACCACAGCCTGCAACCTCCAGCACCACTTGGCACTTTCTTGTTTATTTTGAGAAAGAAAAACCTGAGTGCAAAGCCAAGGCAGGAAATAACAGAGTGGGACAGGATGTGGAAGGGGTCTCATGGCCCAGGTGGGGCAGGAAGAGGACACACCACCAGTTCCATGACGCCACAGTTGAGATCTGGGTCACCTTTTGGTGCTCTTCCACCACAGAAACCACTTCCTCTGGAAAGTGGAGCACAAAACAAGGTGTGGGGAGCAGGGCTGGTGTGGCACACGGCAGGGAGGAGAAGCATGTGGAAAGGAACAGCAGCCGTTAGCCCACAAGCCAAAGTGAGGTGAGGACACCCTCCCTTCCTGCCCCTCACCACAGCCTGCCCTGGGGCCTGGGGGCGTTGTTCTGGGGACAGCAGGCCGGGCTGAGCTACATTTAGCAGGGGCAGGGGAAAGGAGAGGACAGCACACAGCAGAAAGCATGCTGGGTGTGCAAGAATTTGCTGGCACCCTGCTATGCAGGCAGTGAAAATCCCTTCTGCTCAAGAGTGGGGAGGGAGATGGGGCAGCCCAGAGAATCCTCACACACTGGCAGGGAGGGAGATGTTGCCATGGTCCATCTCTAGCTCACTCTCTCCTATGCCACCTATGGTTAGGAAACCAATCTGGATCTTTTCTAGGGGTTTTGCTGGAGGAAAGGCCCTGCCCAGCATCTGTCACCTCCTTAGACAGCCCTGCACAAAAAGCTGCCTCTCCTGCTCTCTGCTGCAGTGTGAGCAGGGGCCTGAGCATGGCCTGCATAAGGTGCAGAGCTTGAAGGTAGCTACAGACTTGGGGAAGCTTCTTCCGATGTGGGAGTAGCTGTGACAGGAGCCGAATTCTGGCGCTGAGTGTCCGGCAGGCGAAGGCGCTGCGAGCTGCTGAAGAGCAGGGCAGAAGCCCAGGGCAACGCCTCGCTCCTCCCCGGCCAGGGGCTCCGGCGCAGTTCTCAGGAGTGGCCACAGGAGGGCCCCAGCTCGGAGCGCTCCGGAGCCCCAGGGAGCCGCAGGGAGGCGCTGGTGGCCTGCCAAAAGCCAAGGGCAGCCCCAGCGGTTCCTGCCCTCGGGAGGGGCTGCCTCTGCCTGCCAGGCTCGGCTACGACCCCTGTGCCCTGCCTGCTCCCAGCACACGGCTGGCTCCATTTGAAAACCCCAGCAGCCTGGGGCCAGAGGGGAGTTGTTGGCACAGTTGGCAGCAGCTCAGAGTCATAGAAACACTGATGGGATGCTGGGGCTGGAAGGGACCTCTGAGCATCATCCAGTCCACCCCCCTCCTACAGCCGGGGCACCCACAGCAGGTTGGGTTTGGAATCTCTCCACAGAAGGAGACTCCACAACTACGTGGGACAGCTTGCTCCAGGGCTCCAGCACCCTCACACCAGAGAAGCTTCTCCTTAAGTGAAACCTCCTGGGCTCTAGGTTGTACTCACTGCCCCTTGCCCTATCCCTGGCCACCACCAAGAAGTGTCCAGCTCCATCCTCACAACCTTCACCCCAGGCTAAACAGCCCCAGAGCTCTCAGCCTCTCCTCATCAGGCAGGTGCTCCAGACACCTCATCACTACTGGATCCTCTCCAGTACTTCCCTGCCCCTCCTGAGGTGGGGAGCCCAGAGCTGGACACAGTTCTCCAGATGTGGCCTCACCAGGGCATAGTGAAGGTGGAGAACCTGCCTCACTCTTCTGCATGCACCCTCGGAACCCATTGACCTTCTTGAGTCCAAGGGCATCTTGCTGGCTGATGGGGAACTTCCTGTCCACCAGGAGTTCCAGGTCCTTCTCTGCAGAGCTGCGTCCAACCGATCATCCAGCACCACCCAACCAACTTAACCATGCAACCAAGCACCCTGTCAAGTCTCCTCCTGAACACCTCCAATGATGGTGACTCCACCACCTCCCCAGGCAGCCCATTCCAATGGGCAATCACTCTCTCTGTGTAAAACTTCCTCCTGACTTCCAGCCTGAACCTCCCCTGGTGCAGCCTGAGACTGTGTCCTCTTGTTCTGGTACTGGCTGTGTGGGAGAAGAGACCAACCTCTGCCTGTCTACAACCCCCCTTCAGGTACTTGTAGAGAGCAAGAAGGTCTCCCCTGAGCCCAGTGCCAGGGGAGTCGCCCAGGGGTCAGGCTGGGACCAGCACTGTGTAACCTTTGTCAGCTACATGGACACGGCACTGAGCACTCAGCACTGCCAGTGACACCAAGCTGCGTGGCTGGAGGGAAGGATCCATCCAGAGAGACCTGGACAGGCTGCAGAGCTGGGCCCAAGCCAACCTCATGAGGTTCAACAAGGCCGAGTGCAAGGTTCCTAGAGCTGGGTCAGGGCAATCTCAAGCATGAATCCAGGCTGGGCAAGCAGTGGATGGAGAGCAGCCTGGAGGAGAAGGAGTTGGGAGTGTCAGCTGATGGGAAGCTCCCCATGAGCTGGCAATGGCTGCTTGCAACCCAGCAGGCAGCTGTGTGCTGAGCTGCATCCAGAGCAGGGAGAGCAGCAGCACAGGGAGGGGGTTCTGCCCCTCTGCTCTGCTCAGAGCACACCTGCAGCACAAGAAGGACCTGGAGCTGTTGGAGATGGTCCAGAGGAGGCCATGAAGATGGCCTCCTCCACGAAGGGCCTGGAGAGCCTCTCCTGTAGGGACAGGCTGGGAGAGCTGGGGCTGTTCAGCCTGGAGAAGAGAAAGCTCCAGGGAGACCTTAGAGCACCCTTGCAGCACCTGAAAGGGCTCCAGGAGAGCTGGGGAGGGACTTTTGACAAGGACTGGGAGTGCCAGGATGAGGAACAATGGCTTTGAGCTGGGAGAGGGGAATTTTATACTACAGATCAGGAAGAAATTTGTGACAGTGAGGGTGGGGAGACACTGGAGCAGGTTGTCCAGGGAGGCTGTAGATGCCCCTTCCCTGGAGGTGCTCAAGGCCAGGTTTGATGAGGCCTTGAGCAACCTGGGCTGGTGGGAGGTGTCCCAGCCCATGGCAGGGGGATTGGAACTGGATGATCTTTAAGATCCTTTCCAACCCAAAGTATTCCATGAATCTATGAACCCAGTTTTCCCAGCTGAGGGAGCTGGGGCTTTTCAGCCTGGAGAAGAGAAGGATCCAGGGAGACCTTAGAGCAGCCTTATTCTACCTGAAGGGGGTAGTGGAACACTGGAACAGGTTGCTCAGGGAGGTGGTTGGGGCCCATCACTGGAGATATTCAAGGTGAGGCTCTGGGCAACCTGATCTAGTGGAGGATGTCCCTGATGACTGCAGAGGGGATTGGACAGGATGAGAGAATAGAATAGAATAGAATAGAATAGAATAGAATAGAATAGAATAGAATAGAATAGAATAGAATAGAATAGAATAGAATTAACCAGGTTGGAAAAGACCATCGAGATCATCAACCTATCACCCAACACTGTCTAATCAATGAAACCATGGCACCAAGTGCCTCATCCAGGCTCTTCTTAAACACCTCCAGTGATGGTGACTCCACCACCTCCCTGGGCAGCACATTCCAATGGCCAGTCTCTCTCTCTCAGAAGAATTTCTTCCTAACATCCAGCCTGAACTTCCCCTGGCACAGCTTGAGACTGTGTCCTCTTGTTCTGGTGCTGGGTGCCTGGGAGAAGAGACCAACCCCCACCTGGCTACAACCTCTCTTAACGTAGTTGTAGACAGCAAGAAGGTCTCCCCTGAGCCTCCTCTTCAGGCTAAGCAATCCCAGCTCCCTCAGCATCTCCTCACAAGGTTGTGCTCCAGAACCCTCCCCAGCTTTGTTGCCCTTCTCTGGACACCTTCCAGCAAGTCAACATCTTTCCTAAACTGAGGGTCCCAGAACTGGACACAGACCTCAAGGTGTGGCCTAACCAGTGCAGTGTACAGGGGCAGAATGACCTCCCTGCTCCTGCTGGCCACACTATTCCTGATGCAGGCCAGGATGCCATTGGCCCTCCTGGCTGCCTGGGCACACTGCAGGCTCATGTTCAGCCTACCGTCCACCAGTACCCCTGGGTCCCTCTCTGCCTGGCTGCTCTCAGCCACTCTGACCCCAACCTGTAGCACTGCCTGGGGTTGTTGTGGCCAATGTGCAGAACCCGGCACTTGGATGTGTTCAATCTCCTGCCCTTGTTGGCCTCTGCCCATCTGTCCAGCCTGTCGAGGTCCCTCTGCAGAGCCTCTCTGCCCTCCAGCAGATCAACTCCTGTCCCCAGCTTGGTGCCATCTGCAAATTTACTGATGATGGACTCAATGCCCTCATCCAGATCATCTTTAAAGATACTGAACAGGATGGGGCCCAGCACTGGGGGACACCACTAGTGCCTGGCTGCCAGCTGGATGTGGCACCATTCACCTCCACTCTCTGGGCTCAGCCTCCAGCCAGTTCCTAACCCAGATCAGAGTGCTGCTGTCCAAGCCACGGGCTGACAGCTTGGCCAGGAGTTTGCTGTGGGGGACCATGTCAAAGGCCTTGCTGAAGTCCAGGCAGACTTCACCCACAGCCTGCCCCACATCCACCAGGCAGTCACCTGGGCCTAGAAGGAGGTCAGGTTGGTCAGGCAGGACCTGCCCTTCCTAAATCCATGCTGGCTGGGCCTGATGCCTTGGCCATCCTCTAACTGCTGTGTGATTGCACTCAGGTTGACCTATTCCATGATCTTGCCTGGCACTGAGGTCAGGCTGACAGGCCTATAATTCCCTGGTTTATCCAACCAGCCCTTCTTGTGGATGGGCACCATGTTGGCAGCTTCCAGTCTTCTGGGACCTCTCCAATGAGCCAGGACTGCTGAAAAATGATGGAGAGCGGCTTGGCCAGCTCATCTGCCAGCTCTCTCAGCACCCTGGGATGGATCCCATCTGGTCCCATGGACCTGTGGGGATCCAAGCGGCTGAGGAGATCTCTAACTACCTCCTCCTGGAACACAGAGGCACTATGCTGTTCCCTGGCTCCATCTGCCAGCTCTGCAGGCCAGCTGTCTGGAAGACATTCTGTCCTGCCAGTAAAAATTGAGGCAAAGAAGGTGTTAAGCATCTCTGCCTTTTCCTCATCTTTTGTTACTACGGTCCCCTCTGTGTCCACCAAGGAGTGGAGGTTGTCCTTGCCCCTAAAGGGGCAAAGGAACACAGGCAGGAAGTCATCTTCTTTCATCAGACAAGGGCTGCATTTGATGTTCTCGCCATGACCCTAAGGAACAATGTTTTGGGAGGGCATGGCAATTGCTATCCCAGAGTGAGGCTGCACATGAAATAAATCATGGTGAACTGTGCTGTGGAGAGGTGAATCATAAAGAGCTGGACCTCCAAATCAAAAAGGTGATGATCAGTACTTCAGAGTTCAACTGACAGGTGGTGATTAGAAGAAGCCTTCAGGAATCAACAGTGTCTTTACTAACTGGGTGGTGGGACACTCTTAGTTGGTTTGTGGATGGTGACAGCACACTGGAGGCCAAGGCTGCTGGTGAGACTCTGACATGCCAAGAAATGTATCAAGAGAAACACCACCATGTTTAACAAAGCTGAGAGCCAAGTCCTGCTCCTGCTGTGGGATAACCTCATGGAACAGAAGTTTTGAGGCTGAGTGGCTGTAAAGGAACTTCACAGAAAGAGTCTTGGTGTGAACACCCAAACATGAGTCAGTAAAGCAGCTTCTGGGTTGTCTTACAAAGAGCATAGGTAGCTGGTCAAGGAAGGTGATTCTTCCCCTCTCCTCAGCACTTGCAAACTCCTTCTGCAGTACTGGGTCTAGTTTGGGTCTCATCAGGACATGACAGACTTTAGTATATGGGAGCAAGTGTGGGAGAGTGGAGGCTGGAGCACAAGACATGGTCCTGAGACAACTAGTTCTGTGTTAAGACTTGGGTGGGATCTTGCTGTGACATGCAGCTCCCTTTTGGTGAGGTATAGAAAAAGCAGAGCACAGAGATGGGATGAGAACCATGGACACAGCATGAGAAATTTCAGTTAGAGGTTCAGAAAAGATGTTTCACAATGTAGCTGAACAGTGGAATAGGGACCTTGGAAACTTCTTGTATACCTTGGAGACTTTTAGAATGGAACTGGACAAGGCCTTGAGCAGCTGCTCCAACTGGGGACTGCTGTGAGTGGGAGTTGAACCAGAGATCTCCAGAGTTCTCTTCCAAACTGGCCTCAGGCCAGCCATCAAAACTTACCCAGAAAAGAAACCTCACAGGGTCATCATAGGAGACTCCCTACTGAGGGGAACGGAGGGCCAAAATAGCAGACCAGACCAATTTCATAGAGCGGCCAGCTGCCTCCCTGGTGCCCAAGTTAAAGACGTTGTAGACAGAATTCCCAAACTCGTGAGTCCTTCAGACTACTACCCACTGCTGGTCTTTCAGGTGGGCAGTGACGATGTAACAATGAGAGGCTCACAATCTATTAAAAAAGACTTCAGAACTTTAGGGCAAATGCTAAAGGGATCAGGGGCTCAAGTCGTGTTCTCAGCCATCCCTCTAATGTCAGCAATGGATGAGGACACACTGAGGAAGGGCCGACAGATCAATTCATGGCTCAGGGGCTGGTGCCATCGACAGGGCTTTGGGTTCCACAATCATGGATTGGTTTTCAAGGCACCTGAGCTGAAAACAACTCATGGGACACACTTGTCCCAGAGGGGGATAAGAATCCTGGGGCAGGAATTGGCAGGGCTCATTGATAGGGCTTTAAACTAGATTTGAAGGGGGAAGGGGTTAATAGTCTCCTGCTGGCTGGTGACAAACAGAGGGGCAGCTCACCAGCAGTAGAGAGAAGGAGAGATGGTAAGGGCTCTCAACTTGCTGCCCTGAGGCAAGCCACGCATGATCCAACAGGACATTCTGTGGAAACCGAGGGGATTTGGCACAAGAGGAGGACAGGGCCAGCCCAGCTGAAGTGCTTCTATGCAAATGCACGCAGCTTGGGCAACAAACAGGATGAGTTAAGGGCCACTGTGCTGCT
The DNA here is from genome assembly GCA_011125475.1 of Melanerpes aurifrons. NCBI lineage: Eukaryota > Metazoa > Chordata > Aves > Piciformes > Picidae > Melanerpes > Melanerpes aurifrons. The sequence goes on from WWNC01000221.1 coordinate 165,181, forward strand.
GGGATGCCACGACATAGTGGCTGTTACTGAAACTTGGTGGGATGAATCCCATGACTGGAATGTAGGCATAGATGGATATAAACTCTTTAGGAAGGATAGGCAGGGAAGGAGAGGAGGAGGTGTTGCCCTCTATGTCAGTAGCCAGTTGGAATCAGTGGAGCTCCAACTGGGGAGGGATGATGAGCTAGTTGAGAGCGTATGGGTTAAAATTAAAGGCAAGACAGGGGAAGGAGATATTACTGTGGGGGTCTCCTACAGGCCACCTGACCAGCAGATCCAAGCAGATGAGGCCCTCCATAGGCAAATAGAAGCGGCTTCCAGGTCACAAGCCGTGGTCCTCATGGGTGATTTCAACCACCCGGACATCTGCTGGAGGGACAACACAGCAAGGCACCAGCAATCCAGGATGTTCCTGGACTGCATAGAAGACAACTTCCTCCTCCAAATGGTAGAGGAACCAACAAGAAATGGTGCTATGCTGGACCTTGTTCTCACCAACAGGGAAGGGCTGGTAAGCAATGTGAGGCTCAGAGACAGCCTTGGCTGCAGTGACCATGAAGCAGTTGAATTTAACATCCTCAGGGCAATCAGGAGGAAGTATTCCAAGCTCACGACCCTAGACTTTAGGCGTGCAGATTTTGATCGCTTCAGGGATCTGCTAGCCAAAGTGTCATGGGACAAAGCCCTGGAGGGAAGAGGGACCCAGGACAGCTGGTCAGTATTCAAGGACCACCTCCTCTGTGTCCAGGAGCTCTGTGTACCAACAAAGAGAAAAGCAGGTAAGAATGCTAGGAGGCCTGCCTGGATGGGCAAGGAGCTACTGGACACACTATTACTTAAAAGGAAACTCTACAGGAAGTGGAGAGAAGGACAGGTAGAACAGGGGAATATAAGGAAGCTGCCCGAGCAGCAAGAGTCCTGGTTAGGAAAGCCAAAGCAGAGTTTGAATTGAATCTAGCCAGGGAGATTAAAGGGAACACTAAGAACTTTTACAGGTATATTAATGGGAAGAAGAAGACTAGGGAAGGTGTGGGCCCCTCAGAAAGGAAAATGGTGACATGGTCACAAGTGATGAGGAAAAGGCTGAGGTACTTAATAACTTCTTTACCTCAGTCTTCACTGCAAGGGCCTCTAGCCACACTCCTGATGTTATGGAAGTCAAAGCCAGGGACGGGGAGGAAGAACTGCCCATTGTAAGTGCAGTCAGGTTCGTGATCATCTGAAGAACCTGAAAGTGTTCAAGTCCATGGGACTCGACGGGATACACCCACGGGTACTGAGAGAACTGGCAGATGAGGTTGCTAAACCCCTCTCTATTATATTTCAAAAGTCATGGCAATCTGGTGAAGTCCCCACGGACTGGAAAAGGGGAAACATTGCCCCCATCTTCAAAAAGGGTAAGAAGGAGGAACCAGGGAACTCCAGGCCAGTCAGTCTCACCTCTGTGCCCAGAAAGATCATGGAGCAGATCCTCCTGGAGTCACTACTCGCTCAAAAGAATAGTGAAGAGGTAATTGGGAACAGTCAGCATGGCTTTGCCAAGGGCAAATCCTGCCTGACCAACCTGGTGGCCTTCTATGAGCAGGTGACAAAATTAATAGATGAGGGGAGAGCAACTGATGTCATTTACCTGGACCTGAGCAAAGCCTTTGACACTGTCCCGCACCACATCCTGGTCTCCAAACTGGTGACACATGGGTTTGATGGGTGGACCACTAGATGGATAAGGAACTGGCTTGATGGCTGCACCCAAAGAGTGGCTGTCCATGGGTCCATGTCCCAGTGGAGGCCAGTGACAAGCGGAGTCCCTCAGGGATCAGTCCTGGGACCTGTCTTGTTCAACATCTTTGTGGGTGACATGGACAGTGGCATTGAGTGCACCCTCAGCAAGTTTGCTGATGACACCAAGCTGTGTGGTGCAGCAGACACGCTGGAGGGAAGGGAGGCCATCCAGAGGGGCCTGGACAGGCTGGAGAGGTGGGCACAAGCCAACCTCATGAAGTTCAATAAGAGCAAGTGCAGGGTCCTGCATCTGGGTCGAGGCAATCCCAGGCACAAATCCAGGCTGGGCAGTGACTGGCTGGAAAGCAGCCCTGAGGAGAGAGACTTGGGGGTGCTGGTGGACAAAAAGCTCAACATGAGCTCTCAGTGTGCACTTGCAGCCTGCAAGGCCAATCAGATCCTGGGCTGCATCAGGAGAAGTGTGGCTAGCAGGTCGAGGGAGGTGATCCTCCCCCTCTACTCAGCCCTGGTGAGACCCCACCTGGAGTACTGTGTCCAGTTCTGGAGCCCCTGTTACAAGAGGGATGTGGAGGTGCTGGAACGTGTCCAGAGAAGGGCCAGGAGGATGATCAGAGGGCTGGAGCACCTCTCCTATGAGGGCAGACTGAAGGAGTTGGGGCTGTTCAGTCTGCAGAAGAGAAGGCTCCCAGGTGACCTAATTGTGGCCTTCCAGTATCTGAAGGGGGCTACAGGAAGGCTGGGGAAGGACTTCTCAGGATGTCAGGTAGTGATAGGACTAGGGGAATGGAATGAAGCTGGAGGTGGGGAGATTCAGGCTAGATGTGAGGAGGAGGTTCTTCACCATGAGAGTGGTGAAGCCCTGGAATGGGTTGTCCAGGGAGGTGGTGGAGGCTCCGTCCCTGGGGGTGTTTAAGACCAGGCTGGATGAGGCGCTGGCCAGCCTGATCTAGTGTGGGGTTTCCCTGCCCATGGCAGAGGGGTTGGAACTAGATGATCCTTGTGGTCCCTTCCAACCCTGAATGAAACTATGAAACTATGAAACTATGGTGATACAAGGGCCTTCTGGTCAGACAGTTCCATTTTCTACTCTTCTAACACCTTTGTGTCTCCCACAGAGGTTCTCTGCCCACTTCCTTTTACTCCCCTTAAGCATATCCTTGGTCTTTGCAAGGTCCTGTGTGGTTCTCCTCTGTCTAGGATCAACTTGAGATTTAGTATCTAACACACTTTAAATTCCTTCTGAGTCAACCAATTTAGCAGCTGAAAAAACTCCAAAACAAACCACAGAAGGGATTCAGTTGCTCACAAGGCCTTTGAGAGCAAAGCAAAGGCCATCACTGCACCTACAAACCTGGAATGGATACTCCAGGGTTTTCTGCTGCATGAGACTTCTTTCTGGACTGACAGTGAAAATGCTTTAGGCTCTTCTAACCAAGTGTTATCTCAAATCCATCCCTTCAGTTGTCCTGGATGTGGGATTGGATAACCTCATCCACAGGGCTAGGAAGATGCTGAGGGGACTGGAACATCTCTGATGAGGAAAGACTGAGACACCTGTGCTGGTTAGCCTGGAGAAGGGCAGGCTGAGAGGGGATCTTCTTAATGCCTGACAACATGTGTAGGGCAGCTGCCAGATGCCCTTCAGTGGTGCCCAGTGACAGGACAAGGGGCAGTGGGCACAAACTGGAACCCAGAAAGTTGCACTTCAACATGAGAAACAGTTTCTGGATGGAGAAGGCTGAGGTTCTCAATGACCTCCTTACCTCAGTCTTCACTGTCAAGGGCTCCAGCTTCACTCTCAGAATAATGGAAGGTAATGGCAGGGACTGGAAGAAGGACTGGAAAAGGGGAAACATAACTCCCATTGTCAAGAAGGGAAAGAGGGATGACCCAGGGAAATATAGGCCAGGCAGCCTCACCTCTGTGCTTGGTAAGAAGAGGCAGAAGAATAACAAAGAGGTGATTGGGCACAATCAGCACAGCTGCACCAAGGGCAAATCCTGCCTGACAATCCCGGTGGCCTTCTGTGACAAGGTCACAACATCAATAGATGAAGGCTGAGCAACTGAGGTCATTGACCTGGACCTGAGCAAAGCCTTCAACACTGTCCTGCACCACATCCTGGGCTCCAGGCTGGTGCAGGATGGGTTCCATGGATGGAGCATTCAGTGGGTACAGAACTGGCTTGATGGCTGCACCCAAAGGGTGGCTGGCAATGGGTCCATATCCAAGGGGAGGCCAGTGGCAAGTGGAGATCCTCAGGGATCAATACTGGACCAGTCTTGTTCAACTCAGTGCCATGGACAGTGGCACTGAGTGCACCCTCAGCAGGTTTGCTGATGACACCAGTCTGTGTGGTGCTGCTGACACCTGAAGGGGAGGATCCATCCAGAAGGACCTGGACAGGCTGCAGAGCTGGGCCCATGACAACCTCATGAGGTTCAACAAGACCAAGGGCAAGGTCCTACAGCTGAGTCAGGGCAATCCCAAGCACTGATACAGGCTGGGCAGGGACTGGCTTGAGAGCAGCCCTGAAGAAAAGGCCTTGGGGGTGCTGATGGAGGAGGAGCTCAACAGGAGCCAGCAGTGAGCACTTGCAGCCCAGAGAGCCAAGCAGAGCCTGGGCTGCACCAAGAGCAGCATAACCAGCAGGTTGAGGGAGGTGATTCTCCCCCCTCTACTCCTCTCTGCTGAGACCACTCCTGAAGCACTGCATCCAGTTCTGGACCCCTGTTACAGGAGGGTGCTGGAAGGTGTCCAGAGAAGGGCCACAAGGATGATCAGAGGGCTGGAGCTCCTCTGCTATGAGGACAGACTGAGGGAGTTGGAGATGACCTAGAGAAGGTCATGAGCAACTCTGTCCGGCTTTGAAGTTAGCTTTGCTTTTAGCAAGGGATTTGCCCTCCAGAGGTCTTTGCCAATCACATTGCCTTTGTGGTTTGATTCTTTTCTTGCTGTTCTTCAAACTCCCACAGATGTTTTCCCAGAAGATGTTGGGCAGATTTCAGTACCTAATTGGTCCCTGAGGTTTGGCTTAGCACAGCAATGCCACATTCTACTGCTCCTATAAAAAGGAGCTGAAAAGAGATCTATTTGGCCAAATTCAAATGACAAAGTTAACACAGAAGAAACACCAGACTCAGGATCCTTTTTGAAGCATCCTGGGTCGTTGTGGGTATACTGGTGCCTATTTGGACCATTTCTTAGCGTTTGGATGTGATGCTTTGGAGTCAGGGAAAGATTAAAGGGTCTATGGCTCAGAAAACTGAACTTCCAGTCTTCATACTAAAGGCTTTTAGTGGTTGCTAAAGGAGTTTCCTGTTTCAAGGGACCACTGTCAGCTTCCAGATAATATCTGTCCAGCTCTGGTATCCAACAGTGTGTTCCCTAGTTTTACCTTTTCTTGAGAAGGGGTTTGTTTTGGTTTGGTGTTTTGTGAGCTGGTGCTAAGGAACTCCTGTGTTCTGCTGAAGAAGGCTATTCAAGGGGAAGGATTTGAGAATGATGTGATGTGCAGGGCTGTATCCTACCATTTTGCTGAGCATTTTGTAAGAAGCTTGGAAGAAAGAAGATTGAGTGGCATGTTAAATGTGAACTATGAGCTCTCTAAGATGTGCTTACTCTCCCTGGAAGCTCATCGTGTTGGTGTTTGCTTTGGTCATGCAGAAATATCTGAAATGAGTCTGAAGATGCAAAGATCCACACACAGGAGAGGAAACCTGGGAGACCTGGTGCAAAATGAGACATTTGTTTCTTTGTTCAAGGAGGCCTGGTGTCTGGGAGGAAAGGAAGGATAATGCAGGTGGAAACCCAGAGGTGAGGTCTTGCAATCCTGCAAGAAAAGAACATGCTTGAAGTGCATCAGCCTGAGTTTTCAGGTTCCACTTCACTTCCACAGGGCAGTGGTGCCTGTTGCAGTGCAGGTAGCACAGTGCCCTGACCAATGCTCAGGTCTGAGTTTGGGGTAGGATGCTGTAAGGTGAAAGGATCCTTGGAGACAGCTGCTCTGAAGAAGAAAGAATGACCCTCAGCATCAGAGCTGATCCACTGGAGCTGCAGAGCTGAGAGTAAATGCAAGGGAAACAGAAGATTTTCCCCTGCTCTTCCCTTTCCCCCCTTTAGCCTCTTGCTTAGCGTGGTGTTTCTCCAGGTCCCCTGTACGTTTGTCTGCTCGCAGGGGCAACCTGACACCCTTCTCACTGCAGCTCAGCTCTCCTTCTGCATGACCTTTTCCCTGTGGAGTCCCTCCCTCCTCTCTGTTTTGCTATCTCATTCTTGCTGCAGTAGTTTTCTCTTTTGCAATACTGCTGTGTCCAGCAACCAGTCTGATCTACTCCGGTGTCAGCCTGCATGTGCCTGCGGTCCCCTGCAGCACTGATTTTGAATTCATTCCAGCTGGAAGCCCTTGGGCACTTACTCCAAATATTCAGCTGTGTGCCTTTGGTTTTTCTCTCTGATGGAGGCTGAATATTGCCAGTGCGTTCTGGGGCTGTAACAGCTTCTATGTGTGCACTTCCCTCAGCTCTACTGAAGGCAAACTGCACCAATCATATCAACTGGAGTGAGACCTGAATGCTACAGACGAGCTGGGGACTCCAGCTATGTGGAGAGGGTTGTGACTGGTTCCTGGGGCTGCTCCTCTCCTTCACAAGGGATTGTCACTAGTACTGCCTTTTAATGACTCCTGCTCTGTTGTTTTCCAGTAGTTCTCAAGGAGGGCCATTTTCTGTCTTTTCCTGTCAGCAGTGGAGCCTCAATGAACCACACAAGAGTGGTGGAATTTGTCCTCTTGGGGCTGACCAACAACCATCAACTGGAGATCATCCTCTTCCTGTTTCTTATGGTTGCCTACTTCTTAATCTTGCTTGGAAACATCACTGTCATCAGTGTCACTCTGGTGAGCCCTTGCCTTCAGACCCCAATGTACTACTACCTCAGAAATCTTTCCCTGCTGGAAATCACTTTCACCACCACATTCATTCCCAGCACCCTCTACAGCCTTCTGACAGAGAGGAAGAGGATCTCCCTGCCTGGCTGTTTCCTTCAGATGCTACTTTGCTTTTTCTTGGGCACCTGCACTTTTCCCACGTGGCAGCACTGTCCTTCAATCGCTTTGCTGCCCTTTGCCTCCCGCTGCATTACACAGCAATTATGAAGAAGAGGTTTTGTCTCCAGCTGATCCTGACTTGCTGGGCAGTGAGTTTTCTCTTGATGTTTCCCCCCACCATTATGATTGTCCAGTTGCCATTCTGTGGCCCCAATGTCATGAACCACTTTTACTGTGACACCAGCTGCAGCTGTCCTGCGCAGACACAGGGTTCATTGAAGGACTGATGCTTATCGTACTGACTATCCTCATAGTCGGTAACTTTATAGTGACTGCTGTTAGTTACAGCTGCATTGTTATCACCATCTTGCACATCCCACCTTCCACAGGTCACAAGATGGCATTTTCCACTTGCTCAGCTCACCTGGTGGTGGTGCTGATATTTTACAGCACCTGTACTTACAGGTATATCCGCCCAGCACAGCGAGGTGGGCAGGACTCAAAGTGTTTGCTTTCTTCTTTTCTGTGGTGACTCAGATGCTTAACCCCTACATCTATTCACTCAGGACCAATCAAGTCAAACAAGCCTTAAAGGAGAGCATGCTGAAGGCATTTTCTAGCTCCCTAAGGCAGTAGCCCATCCAAGTGACCAAATCGTTTCCAGATATGCCATTGGTGTTGTGTAACTGAATTGAAGATGCTGATTTCCAAAGGCTTGTGCTTTCTGCCTGTTACGTAGTTCCTTCTGTTAGCAACCAAAATACTCTAACACAGAAAGGATCTTCTAGGCCTCCAATATCCTGACTCAGCTTTGCCTGTGTACTTTTGCCCCTTGCTCTGGTGGGTTAACCTTAGCTAACAACCAAATTCCCCCCAGCTGCTCACTCACCCCTTTCACCTCATGATGGGACAGACCAGAGGCAGAAAAGAGGAAAAAATGAAAACAATAAATGTTGTAGGTTGACATAAAGACAAGGAGATCATTTAACAATTACCATCATGAGTAATGTCTGAACAGAGAACTTGTAGAGCTCGAGAGGAAAAAGAAATGGTATGAAAGGATACCAGGCTTAGCAGGAGGATTACAGAGCTATGATTTGTATGTGCAGGAAGAAGACAGAAAAGGCCAAAGCTCAAAGTTGAAGGTGGGCAGTGCTATGTCTGACAACAAGAAGGGTTTCAAGTCCATCAACAGCAAAAGGAGGTCCAAAGAAAGCAGTGTACTGATACTTGTTGAAGATGGTCACCAGACTAATAGGGTTAAAGGTAAAGCACCTGCATAACATCATAGAATCATGTAGGTTGGAATAGACCCTTAAGCTCATCGAGTCCCAGCACCAACCTAAGACTACCAAATCCACCACTAAACCATGTCTCTAAGTGCCATGTCTGTATGTCTTTTAAACACCTCCAGGGATGGTGTCTCTGCCTCTTCCCTGCACAGCTGTCCCAGGGCTTGGCAGTCCTTTTGGGGAAGAAAGTGCTCCTGAAGACCAACACAAAGCTCCCCTAGTGCAACTCAAGGCCATTTCCTCTTGTTTTGTCACTTATTGTTAGGGGTGAAAGACCAAGCTGCACCTGGCTCCTTTCAGGGAGTTGTAGAGAGCAATGAGGTCTCTCCTTAGCCTTCTTTTCTCCAGACTAAACAATCTCAGGTCCCTGAGCTGCTCCTCACCAGCCCTGTTCTCCAGGCCCTTCACCAGCTTCCTTGCCCTTCTCTGGCCCCATCTTTCTTGTATTGAGGGCCCCAAAACTGAACCCAGTACTCAAACTGTGGCCTTACCAGTGCGGAGCACTGGGGCACAATCCCTGCCCAGGGCCTGCTGGCCACACCGCTGCTGATCCAGGTGGATGCTTCTTGGCCAACAAGTATGAGACACTTGCACTCTTGGTGAGCACCTCAAGCAGGCATTTGTGTTGGTTTCTTTCCATTCATCTCTTTGTGGCAGCAATCTTTGAGGTACCCTCCTTAGTGGTCATTAGGCAAAACTGAAATATTGACCCCTGTATTTCTTATTTTATGTCTTAATTGTCTTTTGATTTAGAGCAGAGAAGGAGCAGGATCCATTGAGATGTAGTCAGGAAAGGTGAAGTTCTATTTTTTTATAGATGTCCTTTCAGTTTGGACCCACAAGGTGCAGAGTTTTGACTGGAACCAGGTCATCTCTTAGTTCTGTAAGTTCTGGTATCTGCCCTACACTGAGTGACAAGAGCCATTCCTGGGACCTCGATGGCTTGGATTGTTTCTGTCTTCTTTGAATGCTTCTCTACACAGAGTTGTTGATCTTATTTCTTCTCCTTCACCTCTCTTGCTTCATTCTGTTTCCTGTAAGGACTCCTCTGTTCTCTTGGAGTTTTAAGCAGATGTGAACAGCCTTTCTGTACCCAGATTAATTAAGTGTTAGATTCATGGATTCATAGAATCTATTACCACAGAATGTGTTCCACGCCTGGAATACTTTGTCCAGTTTTGGGTTCCACAGTTCGAGAGACAGAGATCTGTGGAGAGCTACAAGGGTGACTGGGGGACTTAAACATCTCTGCTATGAAGAGAGACAGAGCCCTGGGGCTGTTTAGTCTGGAGAAGGCTAAGAGGGGATCTGATCAATGTCTATACATATTTGAGGGCTGAGTGTCGAGATGAAGGTGCCAGGCTTTTTGTGGTGGTGCCCAGTGACAGGGCAAGGAACAATGGGCACAAGCTGGAACACAGGAGATTCCACCTCAACATGGTGAGAAACTTCCTTGTTGTGAGGGTGCTGCAGCCCTGGAGCAGGCTGCCCAGAGAGGTTGTGCAGTCCTTACCTGTTATTGATATATATATACACATCTATATCACAGTATCACAGTATTGCTATGGTTGGAAGAGACCTCAAGGATCATCGAGTCCAAGCTGTCACCACAGACCTAGTGACTAGACCATGGCACCAAGTGCCATGTCCAATCCCCTCCTGAACACCTCCAGGGATGGTGACTCCACCACCTCCCCAGGCAGCCCATTCCAATGAAGGGGAGGGGAGGGGAGGGGAGGGGATGGCACAGCAATGCAGGCCTGGCATAGATCCATGCCATAGGTCTCTTGCCAGCTGTGTGGAGCAAAGCACTGCCAGGTCACACAGTGCCTTGCTGTAATGGGTTGGGGCACTGCCAGGTCACGTGACAAGAACATCCCATCCCCACCTGCCTCAAGGAGGTGGCTCTCATTTTACCTAGGCTGCACCCATTTTATAGGGGAGCAGTGCATTATGGGATTGAATACCTGCCTGTGACCACCCCTGGGCTGGGCCCACCCGTAGGGACCTCCCTGTTGCAGTGGCAGCCGGGCCAGCACCCAGTTTGATCTGCACCCTGGGGCTTTGAAACACCAGGGGTGTGAACAAGCAGCTGGCAACTCCTAAGGCTCAGTACAGCACATCAAGTGATTGCTCTGTGCTTGGAAGCAAGGAGGTGGAGTCTGAGCTCCTTGGCTGCTAAGCCCTACAGATCCTCTCTGAGTAAGAAGAGCAAAGGGCATCCAGAGGAACCTTGCAAGGCTGGAGACTTGCTGAGCAGAGCTTTGTCCCACCTGAGCTCTCCCAGTCTCTGTCTCCTGACTGGGTGCAGCCTGCAGCAGCTCCAACATCCTCCCCATTCCTTCCCTGGCTCTGTGGGTGTCCTGCAGGAGCAGAGGGCTGCCTGGACTTTGGAGTCCTGAAGGTCCTGGGTGGTGCCAAGCAAGTGCTGACCCTGAGGAACCAAGGGCAGGAGAAGAGTGCAGACAGGTTGGTCCAGCTGCCTGCTCTGGGAGTGCCTGGGGCCAGCACCTGCCCAGGCCTGCAGTCAGCTCCTGTGGCTAGAAGCTGTTCCCATGCTGGCTGCCTCATGGTGTGTGTGAACACTGGGACTGTCCTGAGCTCCAGGCTCCATTGCCATGGAGAATCCAGCCCAAGCCCAGCAGTTCTGCACAGCTCAGCAGGCACCGTCAGGAGAGAGCCTGGGCTCTGGGGTGCAGTAAGAAGAGTGTGGCCAGCAGGGCAGGGGCCATGCTCCTCTGCCTTTCCTCTGTCCTATGGAGACCACATCTGGAGTGCTGGCTCCAGCTCTGGGCTCCTCGGTGCAAGAGGGAACTACTGGAGAGAGTCCAGCAGAAGCTAGAAAGGTGCTGAGGGGCCTGGAGCAGCTCTGTGAGGAGCAAAGGCTGAGAGCCCTGGGGCTGTTGAGCCCAGAGAAGAGCAGCCCCAGAGGGGAGCTGAGCAATGCTCAGCAAGAGCTGAAGGAGCCGTGGGGGGCAAGAGGTTGGAGCCAGACTCTTGACAGTGGTGTCCAGGGCCAGGCCAAGGGGCAGTGGGCACAAACTGGACCCCAGGAAGTTCCATCTGAGCAGGAGGAGAAACTTTGCTGTGAGGCTGCTGGAGGCCTGGAGCAGGCTGCCCAGAGAGGTTGTGGAGTCTCCTTCTCTGCAGAGATTCCAACCCTCCCTGGCCCTTGTGCTCCTGGGCAAGCTGCTGGGGGTGCCCTGCTTGAGCAGGGGGGCTGCACTAGATGAGCCCCAGAGGTCCTTTCCAACCCCTCCCATGCTGGGGGGCTGGGATTTTGTGACCCTGAAGCTGAGGCCAGTCCCTGCTGAGCTCTGCTGCTGTCCTTCCAGGGCCAAGTCCTTTCTCTTCAGGAGACTCTTCAGAGGAGGAATGAAAATGCTCGGGGTGGAGGGGAGCTGCCAGCACTCAGCACTGCCTGGCTCTGCCAGGGCCTGAGGCTCCTAAGCACAGCAGGATTCTTTTGTGGGTTTTTACTGCTCCCCTGCCAGGTCCTGGCTGTGCTGCTGGTCCCTGGGCTGTTCACTGCAGGAATCTTCTTCTCCTTCCCTCCCCAGGTTCCGGCTGCGCCCCACAGAGCCCAGCACCCGTGACCTGGCCTCCCACCTCACTGTGCAGCCCCAGCAGGGTCTGCTGCCTGTCTCTGAGCATCCTGTCCCTGTCCAGCTGCTCCTCCACCCCCAGAGGGAGAGCAGCACTGAGGACAGAGCTATCCTGCTGTGCCAGGTGAGCTGCCTGGGGCAGGTAGGCTGAGCACAGCTGGGCTGAGGGTGGCAGGAGGCCATGGCTCTGCTGGCAAGAAAGCTTTAGCTGGGGAACCTTCTGTTATTTGTGCACAGCAAAGGCTTTCAGAAACCAGCTGTGGCCCTTCCAGGGCTTGAAGGGGCCAGTAAGAAAGCTGGGGACAGACTTTTGATCAGAGCGTGCTGTGACAGGACCTGGGGTGATGGTTTGAAACTAAAAGAGGGAGACCCAGCCTGGATAGGAGGAAGAAATGTCTGACACTGAGGATGGTGCCAGCCTGGCCCAGGTTGGCCAGGGAGCTGGTAATTACCCCATCCCTGGAACCACTGCAGCTCAGGTTGTTTGGGGCTCTGAAACAGCTGCTCTGCCCTCAGCTGTTCCTGCTGCCTGCAGGGAGGTTACACAAATGACCCCTCCAAGCCAACCCCTTCCATGGCTCTAAAGGAGGATGAAAATGCAGCCCTGGAGAAGACCTCCAAAGCAGGGGGAGGAGCTGATGGGCACCTGGGATGTGGCCACAGGCCAGAGCCAGAGGTTGGTCTCTGCTGGATTTACCAAGGCCTGCACTGGCTGCAGGTGCAGGAGGGGAGCCCATTGCCAGCATGCCAGGGAGGCTGTCAGCCAGAGCTGCACTCAGCCAGAGCTGCGCTCAGCCAGAGCTGCGTTCAGCCAGAGCTGCGTTCAGCCAGAGCTGCGCTCAGCCAGAGCTGCTCTCAGCCAGAGCTGCGTTCAGCCAGAGCTGCGCTCAGCCAGAGCTGTGCTCAGCCACAGCTGCGTTCAGCCAGAGCTCTGCTCAGCCAGAGCTGCGTTCAGCCAGAGCTGCTCTCAGCCAGAGCTGCGCTCAGCCAGAGCTGTGCTCAGCCACAGCTGTGTTCAGCCAGAGCTGCGCTCAGTCAGAGCTGCGTTCAGCCAGACTGCCTCTCACCCAGAGCTGCGTTCAGCCAGAGCTGCGCTCAGCCAGAGCTGTTCTCAGCCAGAGCTGCGTTCAGCCAGAGCTGCGCTCAGCCAGAGCTGCGTTCAGCCAGAGCTGTGCTCAGTCAGAGCTGTGCCCACCCAGAGCTGCGCTCAGCCAGAGCTGTGCCCAGCCAGAGCCGCGCTCAGCCAGAGCTGTGCTCAGCCAGAGCTGTGTTCAGTCAGAGATGCGTTCAGCCAGAGCTGCGTTCAGCCAGAGTCGCGTCAGCCAGAGCTGCGTTCAGACAGAGTCACGTCAGCCAGAGTTGCGTTCAGCCAGAGCTGCGTTCAGCCAGAGCTGTGCCCAGCCAGAGCTGTGCTCAGCCAGAGTTGTGCTCAGCCAGAGCTGCGTTCAGCCAGAGCTGTGCCCAGCCAGAGCTGTGTTCAGCCAGAGCTGTGCTCAGCCAGAGCTGTGCTCAGCCAGAGCTGCATTCAGCCAGAGCTGTGCTCAGCCACAGCTGGGTTCAGCCAGAGCTGCGTTCAGCCAGAGCTCTGCTCAGCCAGAGCTGCATTCAGCCAGAGCTGTGCTCAGCCAGAGCTGCGTTCAGCCAGAGCTCTGCTCAGCCAGATCTGTGCTCAGCCAGAGCTGCGTTCAGCCAGAGCTGCTCTCAGCCAGAGCTGTGCTCAGCCAGAGCTGCTCTCAGCCAGAGCTGTGCTCAGCCAGAGCTGCGTTCAGCCAGAGCTGTGCTCAGACAGAGCTGCGCTCAGCCAGAGCTGTGTTCAGACAGAGCTGTGCCCAGCCAGAGCTGCTCTCAGCCAGAGCTGTGCTCAGCCAGAGCTGTGCTCAGACAGAGCTGCGTTCAGCCAGAGCAGTGCTCAGCCAGAGCTGCGTTCAGCCTGAGCTGTGCTCAGCCAGAGCTGCGTTCAGCCAGAGCTGTGCTCAGCCAGAGCTTCTTTCAGCCAGAGCTGCATTCAGCCAGAGCTGTGCCCAGCCAGAGCTGTGCTCAGCCAGATCTGTGCCCAGCCAGAGTTGTGCTCAGCCAGAGCTGTGCTCAGCCAGAGCTGTGTTCAGCCAGAGCTGTGCTCAGCCAGAGCTTCATTCAGCCAGAGCTGTGCTCAGCCAGAGCTGTGCTCAGCCAGAGCTGCGTTCAGCCAGAGCTGTGCTCAGCCAGAGCTGCATTCAGCCAGAGCTGTGCTCAGCCAGAGCTGGGTTCAGCCAGAGCTGCGTTCAGCCAGAGCTCTGCTCAGCCAGAGCTGCATTCAGCCAGAGCTGTGCTCAGCCAGAGCTGCGTTCAGCCAGAGCTCTGCTCAGCCAGATCTGTGCTCAGCCAGAGCTGCGTTCAGCCAGAGCTGCTCTCAGCCAGAGCTGTGCTCAGCCAGAGCTGCTCTCAGCCAGCGCTGTGCTCAGCCAGAGCTGCGTTCAGCCAGAGCTGTGCTCAGACAGAGCTGCGCTCAGCCAGAGCTGTGTTCAGACAGAGCTGTGCCCAGCCAGAGCTGCTCTCAGCCAGAGCTGTGCTCAGCCAGAGCTGTGCTCAGCCAGAGCTGCGTTCAGCCAGAGCAGTGCTCAGCCAGAGCTGCGTTCAGCCAGAGCTGTGCTCAGCCAGAGCTTCATTCAGCCAGAGCTGCGTTCAGCCAGAGCTGTGCTCAGCCAGAGCTGTGCTCAGCCAGATCTGTGCCCAGCCAGAGTTGTGCTCAGCCAGAGCTGTGCTCAGCCAGAGCTGCGTTCAGCCAGAGCTGTGCTCAGCCAGAGCTTCATTCAGCCAGAGCTGTGCTCAGCCAGAGCTGTGCTCAGCCAGAGCTGCATTCAGCCAGAGCTGTGCTCAGCCAGAGCTGCGTTCAGCCAGAGCTCTGCTCAGCCAGATCTGTGCCCAGCCAGACCTGCGCTCAGCCAGAGTGGTACTCAGCCAGAGTTGTGCTCAGACAGAGCTGCGCTCAGCCAGAGCTGTGTTCAGCCAGAGCTGTGCTCAGCCAGAGCTGCGTTCAGCCAGAGCTGAAGGGTCGGATGGAGGAACCTGGAAACTACTGGCCGGTCAGCCTGACCTCAGTGCCAGGGAAAGTGATTGAGCAGATTATCCTGGCGGCAATAACTGCGAACCTGAAGGATGGCCAAGGGCTCAGGTCCAGCCAACATGGATTCAGGAAGGGCAGATCCTGCTTCTCCAACCTGATCTCTTTCTATGATCAGGTGCCCCTTCTGGTGGATGTGGGGAGACCTGTGGATGTGGTCTACCTAGACTTCAGCAAGGGCTTTGACACCGTCCCCCACAGCAAACTGCTGACTAAGCTGTCAGCCCGTGGATTGGACCATTACACTCTGTACTGGGTTAGGAACTGGCTGGAGGGCCGGGCCCAGAGAGTGGTAGTGAACGGTGCCACATCCAGCTGGAGGCCAGTCACCAGTGGTGTCCCCCAGGGATCAGTGCTGGGCCCTGTCCTCTTCAACATATTCATTGATGATCTGGATGAAGGAGTAGAGTCAGTCATCAGCAAGATTGCAGATGACACAAAGTTAGGGGCAGATGTTAGTCAGTTAGAGGGTAGAAAGGCTCTGCAGAGGGACCTCGACCGACTGGACAGATGGGCAGAGTCCAATGGGATGGCATTCAACAAGTCCAAGTGCCGAGTGCTGCACTTTGGCTATGGCAATCCCATGCAGAACTATAGGCTGGGGTCGGAGTGGCTGGAGAGCTCCCAAACAGAGAGGGACCTGGGTGTGCTGATTGACAGCCACCTGAATATGAGCCAGCAGTGTGCCCAGGTGGCCAGGAGGGCCAATGGCATCCTGGCCTGCATTAGGAATAGTGTGGCCAGCAGGAGCAGGGAGGTCATAGTGCCCCTGTACTCTGCTTTGGTTAGGCCGCACCTAGAGTACTGTGTCCAGTTCTGGGCCCCTCAATTTAAGAAGGACATCGAAACACTTGAGCGTGTCCAGAGAAGGGCAACAAGGCTGGGGAGAGGCCTTGAACACAAGCCCTATGAGGAGAGGCTGAGGGAGCTGGGATTGTTTAGCCTGGAGAAGAGGAGGCTCAGGGGTGACCTCATTGCCCTCTACAGCTACCTGAAGGGTGGTTGTAGCCAGGAGGGGGTTGGCCTCTTCTCCCAGGCAGCCAGCACCAGAACGAGGGGACACAGTCTCAAGCTGCACCAGGGGAAGTTCAGACTCGAGGTGAGGAGGAAGTTCTTCACCGAGCGACTCATTCGGCATTGGAACGGGTTGCCCGGGGAGGTGGTTGAGTCATCGACCCTGGAGGCGTTCAAGGGGAGATTGGACGTGGCACATGGTGCCATGGTCTAGGCATGGGATCTGTGTGGATAGGTTGGACTCAATGATCCCCGAGGTCCTTTCCAACCTAAGTGATACTGTGATACTGTGATACTGTGTTCAGCCAGAGCTGTGCTCAGCCAGAGCTGCGCCCAGCCAGAGCTGCGTTCAGTCAGAGCTGCGCTCAGCCAGAGCTGAGTTCATCCAGAGTCGCGTCAGCCAGAGCTGCGTTCAGCCAGAGCTGCGCTCAGCCAGAGCTGTGCCCAGCCAGAGCTGTGCCCAGCCAGAGCTGTGCTCAGCCAGAGCTGTGCTCAGCCAGATCTGCGTTCAGTCAGAGTTGTGCTCAGCCAGAGCCACGCTCAGACAGAGCTGCGCTCAGCCAGTGCTGCGTTCAGACAGAGCTGTGCTCAGCCAGAGCTGCGTTCAGCCAGAGCTGTGCTCAGCCAGAGCTGTGCTCAGCCAGAGCTGCATTCAGCCAGAGCTGTGCTCAGCCAAGGTGCGTTCAGCCAGAGCTCTGCTCAGCCAGAGCTGCGCTCAGCCAGAGCTGCATTCAGCCACAGCTGCGTTCAGCCAGAGAGGTGCTCAGCCAGAGCCGCGCTCACACTGAGCTGCGTTCAGCCAGAGCTGTGCTCAGCCAGAGCTGCGTTCAGCCAGACCTGTGCTCAGCCAGAGCTGCGTTCAGCCAGAGCTGCGTTGAGCCAGAGCTGTGTTCAGCCAGAGCTGTGCTCAGTCAGAGCTGTGCCCAGCCAGAGCTGCGCTCAGCCAGAGCTGTGCCCAGCCAGAGCTGTGTTCAGCCAGAGCTACGCTCAGCCAGGGCTGTGCTCAGCCAGAGCTGTGCCCAGCCACAGCTGCGTTCAGCCAGAGCTGCGCTGAGCCAGAGCTGTGCTCAGCCAGAGCTGCGCTCAGCCAGAGCTGCGTTCAGCCAGAGTCACGTCAGCCAGATCTGCGTTCAGCCAGAGCTGTGCTCAGCCAGATCTGCGTTCAGCTAGAGCTGTGCCCAGCCAGAGCTGTGCTCAGCCAGAGCTGTGCTCAGCCAGATCTGCGTTCAGCCAGAGCTGCGTTCAGCTAGAGCTGTGCCCAGCTAGAGCTGTGCCCAGCCAGAGCTGTGCTCAGCCAGAGTTGTGCTCAGCCAGACATGTGTTCAGCCTTCAGCCGGAGTCGCGTCAGCCAGAGCTGCGTTCAGCCAGAGCTGTGCTCAGCCAGAGCTGCGTTCAGCCAGAGCTGTGCTCAGCCAGAGCAGCGTTCAGCCAGACTCGTGTCAGCAAGAGCTGCGTTCAGCCAGAGCTGCGCTCAGCCAGAGCTGCGTTCAGCCAGAGCTGTGCTCAGCCAGAGCTGCGTTCAGCCAGAGCTGTGCTCAGCCAGAGTTGTGCTCAGCCAGAGCTGTGCTCAGACAGAGCTGCTCTCAGCCAGAGCTGTGCTCAGCCAGAGCTGCGCTCAGCCAGTGCTGTGCTCAGCCAGAGCTGTGCTCAGCCAGAGCTGCATTCAGCCAGAGCTCTGCTCAGCCAGAGCTGTGCTCAGCCAGAGCTTCATTCAGCCAGAGCTGTACCCAGCCAGAGCTGTGTTCAGCCAGAGCTGCGCTCAGACAGAGCTGTGTTCAGCCAGAGCTGCGTTCAGCCAGAGCTGTGCCCAGCCAGAGCTGTGCTCAGCCAGAGCTGTGCTCAGACAGAGTTGCGTTCAGCCAGAGCTGCGTTCAGCCAGAGCTGCGCTCAGCCAGAGCTGCGTTCAGCCAGAGCTGTGTTCAGCCAGAGCTGTGCTCAGCCAGAGCCGCGCTCAGCCAGAGCTGCGCTCAGCCAGAGATGCGTTCAGCCAGAGCTGTGCTCAGCGAGATCTGCGTTCAGCCAGAGCTGCGCTCAGCCAGAGCTGCGTTCGACCAGAGCTGCGTTCGGCCAGAGCTGCGCTCAGCCAGAGCTGTGCTCAGCCGGAGCTTCATTCAGCCAGAGTTGTGCTCAGCCAGAGCTGCGCTCAGCCAGAGCTGCGTTCGGCCAGAGCTGCATTCAGCCAGAGCTGCTTTGAGACAGAGCTGCGCTCAGACAGAGCCGCGCTCAGACAGAGCTGCGTTCAGCCAGAGCTGTGCACAGCCAGAGCTGCGTTCAGCCAGAACTGCGCTCAGCCAGAGTTGTGCCCAGCCAGAGCTGTGTTCAGCCAGAGCTACGCTCAGCCAGGGCTGTGCTCAGCCAGAGCTGTGCCCAGCCACAGCTGCGTTCAGCCAGAGCTGCGCTGAGCCAGAGCTGTGCTCAGCCAGAGCTGCGCTCAGCCAGAGCTGCGTTCAGCCAGAGTCACGTCAGCCAGAGCTGCGTTCAGCCAGAGCTGTGCTCAGCCAGATCTGCGTTCAGCTAGAGCTGTGCCCAGCCAGAGCTGTGCTCAGCCAGAGCAGTGCTCAGCCAGAGCAGCGTTCAGCCAGAGTCGCGTCAGCCAGAGTTGTGTTCAGCCAGAGCTGTGCTCAGCCAGATCTGCGTTCAGCCAGAGCTGCGTTCAGCTAGAGCTGTGCCCAGCTAGAGCTGTGCCCAGCCAGAGCTGTGCTCAGCCAGAGTTGTGCTCAGCCAGACATGTGTTCAGCCTTCAGCCGGAGTCGCGTCAGCCAGAGCTGCGTTCAGCCAGAGCTGTGCTCAGCCAGAGCTGCATTCAGCCAGAGCTGTGCTCAGCCAGAGCAGCGTTCAGCCAGACTCGTGTCAGCAAGAGCTGCGTTCAGCCAGAGCTGCGCTCAGGCAGAGCTGCGTTCAGCCAGAGCTGTGCTCAGCCAGAGCTGCGTTCAGCCAGAGCTGTGCTCAGCCAGAGTTGTGCTCAGCCAGAGCTGTGCTCAGACAGAGCTGCTCTCAGCCAGAGCTGTGCTCAGCCAGAGCTGCGCTCAGCCAGTGCTGTGCTCAGCCAGAGCTGTGCTCAGCCAGAGCTGCATTCAGCCAGAGCTCTGCTCAGCCAGAGCTGTGCTCAGCCAGAGCTTCATTCAGCCAGAGCTGTACCCAGCCAGAGCTGTGTTCAGCCAGAGCTGCGCTCAGACAGAGTTGCGTTCAGCCAGAGCTGCGTTCAGCCAGAGCTGCGTTCAGCCAGAGCTGTGCTCAGCCAGAGCTGTGCTCAGCCAGAGCCGCGCTCAGACAGAGCTGCGCTCAGCCAGTGCTGCGTTCAGCCAGAGTTGTGCTCAGCCAGAGCTGCGCTCAGCCAGAGTTGCGTTCGGCCAGAGCTGCGTTCAGCCAGAGCTGCTTTGAAACAGAGCCGCTCTCAGCCAGAACTGCGTTCAGCCAGAGCTGTGCTTAGCCAGAGCCGCGCTCAGACAGAGCTGCATTCAGCCAGAGCTGTGCTCAGCCAGAGCTGCGCTCAGCCAGAGCTGTGCTCAGCCGGAGCTTCATTCAGCCAGAGTTGTGCTCAGCCAGAGCTGCGCTCAGCCAGAGCTGCGTTCGGCCAGAGCTGCGTTCAGCCAGAGCTGCTTTGAGACAGAGCTGCGCTCAGACAGAGCCGCGCTCAGACAGAGCTGCGTTCAGCCAGAGCTGTGCACAGCCAGAGCTGCGTTCAGCCAGAACTGCGCTCAGCCAGAGCTGTGCCCAGCCAGAGCTGAGTTCAGCCAGAGCTACGCTCAGCCAGGGCTGTGCTCAGCCAGAGCTGTGCCCAGCCACAGCTGCGTTCAGCCAGAGCTGCGCTGAGCCAGAGCTGTGCTCAGCCAGAGCTGCGCTCAGCCAGAGCTGCGTTCAGCCAGAGTCACGTCAGCCAGAGCTGCGTTCAGCCAGAGCTGTGCTCAGCCAGATCTGCGTTCAGCTAGAGCTGTGCTCAGCCAGAGCTGTGCTCAGCCAGAGCAGCGTTCAGCCAGAGTCGCGTCAGCCAGAGTTGTGTTCAGCCAGAGCTGTGCTCAGCCAGATCTGCGTTCAGCCAGAGCTGCGTTCAGCTAGAGCTGTGCCCAGCTAGAGCTGTGCCCAGCCAGACCTGTGCTCAGCCAGAGTTGTGCTCAGCCAGACATGTGTTCAGCCTTCAGCCGGAGTCGCGTCAGCCAGAGCTGCGTTCAGCCAGAGCTGTGCTCAGCCAGAGCTGCGTTCAGCCAGAGCTGTGCTCAGCCAGAGCAGCGTTCAGCCAGACTCGTGTCAGCAAGAGCTGCGTTCAGCCAGAGCTGCGCTCAGCCACAGCTGCGTTCAGCCAGAGCTGCGTTCAGCCAGAGCTGTGCTCAGCCAGAGCTGTGCTCAGACAGAGCTGCTCTCAGCCAGAGCTGTGCTCAGCCAGAGCTGTGCTCAGCCAGAGTTGTGCTCAGCCAGAGCTGTGCTCAGACAGAGCTGCTCTCAGCCAGAGCTGTGCTCAGCCAGAGCTGCGCTCAGCCAGTGCTGTGCTCAGCCAGAGCTGTGCTCAGCCAGAGCTGCATTCAGCCAGAGCTCTGCTCAGCCAGAGCTGTGCTCAGCCAGAGCTTCATTCAGCCAGAGCTGTACCCAGCCAGAGCTGTGTTCAGCCAGAGCTGCGCTCAGACAGAGTTGCGTTCAGCCAGAGCTGCGTTCAGCCAGAGCTGCGTTCAGCCAGAGCTGCGTTCAGCCAGAGCTGTGCTCAGCCAGAGCTGTGCTCAGCCAGAGCCGCGCTCAGACAGAGCTGCGCTCAGACAGAGCTGCGTTCAGCCAGAGTTGTGCTCAGCCAGAGCTGCGCTCAGCCAGAGCTGCGTTCGGCCAGAGCTGCGTTCAGCCAGAGCTGCTTTGAGACAGAGCTGCGCTCAGACAGAGCCGCGCTCAGACAGAGCTGCGTTCAGCCAGAGCTGTGCACAGCCAGACCTGCGTTCAGCCAGAGCTGCGCTCAGCCAGAGCTGTGCTCAGCCAGAGCTTCAGTCAGCCAGAGTTGTGCTCAGCCAGCTGCATTCGGCCAGAGCTGCGTTCAGCCAGAGCTGCTTTGAGACAGAGCTGCGCTCAGCCAGAGCCGCTCTCAGCCAGAGCTGTGTTCAGCCAGAGCTCTGCTCAGCCAGAGCTGCGTTCAGGCAGAGCTGCGTTCAGCCAGAGCTGTGCTCAGCCAGAGCCGCGCTCAGACAGAGCTGCGTTCAGCCAGAGGTGCGTTCAGCCAGAGCTGCGCTCACCCAGACCTGTGCTCAGCCAGAGCTTCATTCAGCCAGAGCTGTGCTCAGCCAGAGCTGCAGTCAGCCAGAGCTGCGTTCAGCCAGAGCTGCGTTCAGCCAGAGCTGTGCTCAGCCAGAGCCGCGCTCAGTCAGAGCTGCGTTCAGCCAGAGCTCTGCTCAGCCAGAGCTGCGTTCAGCCAGAGCTGTGCTCAGCCAGAGCTGTGCTCAGCCAGAGCTGCTCTCAGCCAGAGCTGCGCTCAGCCAGAGCTGCGTTGAGCCAGAGTTGCGCTCAGCCAGAGCTGCTTTGAGCCAGAGCTGCGCTCAGCCAGAGCTGCTTTGAGACAGAGCTGTGCCCAGCCAGAGCTGCGTTCAGCCAGAGCTGCATTCAGCCACAGCTGCGTTCTGCCAGTACGGTGCTCAGCCAGAGCCGCGCTCAGACAGAGCTGAGCTCAGCCAGAGCTGTGCTCAGCCAGAGCTGCGTTCAGCCAGACCTGTGCTCAGCCAGAGCTGCGTTCAGCCAGAGCTGCGCTCAGCCAGAGCTGCGTTCAGCCAGAGCTGTGCTCAGTCAGAGCTGTGCTCAGTCAGAGCTGTGCCCACCCAGAGCTGCGCTCAGCCAGAGCTGTGCCCAGCCAGAGCCGCGGTCAGCCAGAGCTGCGTTCAGCCAGAGCTCTGCTCAGCCTGAGCTGTGCCCAGCCACAGATGCGTTCAGCCAGAGCTGCGCTGAGCCAGAGCTGTCCTCAGTCAGAGCTGCGCTCAGCCAGAGCTGCGCTCAGCCAGAGCTGCGTTCAGCCAGAGTTACGTCAGCCAGAGCTGCGTTCAGCCAGAGCTGTGCTCAGCTAGATCTGCGTTCAGCCAGAGCTGCGTTCAGCTACAGCTGTGCCCAGCCAGAGCTGTGCTCAGCCAGAGCTGTGCTCAGCCAGAGCAGCGTTCAGCCAGAGTCGCGTCAGCCAGAGTTGTGTTCAGCCAGAGCTGTGCTCAGCCAGATCTGCGTTCAGCCAGAGCTGCGTTCAGCCAGAGCTGCGTTCAGCCAGAGCTGTGCTCAGCCAGAGCAGCGTTCAGCCAGAGTCGTGTCAGCAAGAGCTGCGTTCAGCCAGAGCTGCGCTCAGCCAGAGCTGCGTTCAGCCAGAGTTGCGCTCAGCCAGAGCTCTGTTCAGCCAGAGCTGCGTTCAGCCAGAGCTGTGCTCAGCCAGAGCTGTGCTCAGCCAGAGTTGTGCTCAGCCAGAGCTGTGCTCAGACAGAGCTGCTCTCAGCCAGAGCTGTGCTCAGCCAGAGCTGCGTTCAGCCAGAGCTGTGCTCAGCCAGAGCTGCACTCAGCCAGAGCTGCGTTCAGCCAGAGCTGTGCTCAGCCAGAGCTTCATTCAGCCAGAGCTGTGCCCAGCCAGAGCTGTGTTCAGCCAGAGCTGCGTTCAGCCAGAGCTGTGCCCAGCCAGAGCTGTGCTCAGCCAGAGCTGTGCTCAGACAGAGTTGCGTTCAGCCAGAGCTGCGTTCAGCCAGAGCTGCGCTCAGCCAGAGCTGCGTTCAGCCAGAGCTGTGTTCAGCCAGAGCTGTGCTCAGCCAGAGCCGCGCTCAGCCAGAGCTGCGCTCAGCCAGAGATGCGTTCAGCCAGAGCTGTGCTCAGCGAGATCTGCGTTCAGCCAGAGCTGCGCTCAGCCAGAGCTGCGTTCGACCAGAGCTGCGTTCAGCCAGAGCTGCTTTGAGACAGAGCCGCGCTCAGCCAGAGCTGCGCTCAGCCAGAGATGCGTTCAGCCAGAGCTGTGCTCAGCGAGATCTGCGTTCAGCCAGAGCTGCGCTAAGCCAGAGCTGCGTTCGGCCAGAGCTGCGTTCAGCCAGAGCTGCTTTGAGACAGAGCCGCTCTCAGCCAGAGCTGCGTTCAGCCACAGCTGCGTTCAGCCAGAGCTGTGCTCAGCGAGAGCTGCGTTCAGCCAGAGCTGTGCTCAGCCAGAGCTTCATTCAGCCAGAGTTGTGCTCAGCCAGAACTGCGCTCAGCCAGAGCTGCGTTCGGCCAGAGCTGCGTTCAGCCAGAGCTGCTTTGAGACAGAGCCGCTCTCAGCCAGAGCTGCATTCAGCCAGAGCTGTGCTCAGCCAGAGCCGCGCTCAGACAGAGCTGCGTTCAGCCAGAGCTGTGATCAGCCAGAGCTGCTTTGAGACAGAGCTGCGCTCAGCCAGAGCCGCTCTCAGATAGAGCTGTGTTCAGCCAGAGCTGTGCTCAGCCAGAGCTGTGCCCAGCCAGAGCTGCGCTCAGCCAGAGCTGTGCTCAGCCAGAGCGTCATTCAGCCAGAGTTGTGCTCAGCCAGAGCTGCGCTCAGCCAGAGCTCCGTTCGGCCAGAGCTGCGTTCAGCCAGAGCTGCTTTGAGACAGAGCTGCGCTCAGCCAGATCTGTGCTCAGACAGAGCTGCGTTCAGCCAGATCTGTGCTCAGCCAGAGATGCGTTCAGC
This sequence comes from Melanerpes aurifrons, assembly GCA_011125475.1. NCBI lineage: Eukaryota > Metazoa > Chordata > Aves > Piciformes > Picidae > Melanerpes > Melanerpes aurifrons. Next base: position 188,603 of record WWNC01000221.1, read on the forward strand.
CAGAGCTGCGCTCAGCCAGAGCTGTGCTCAGCCAGAGCTTCAGTCAGCCAGAGTTGTGCTCAGCCAGCTGCGTTCGGCCAGAGCTGCGTTCAGCCAGAGCTGCTTTGAGACAGAGCTGCGCTCAGCCAGAGCCGCTCTCAGCCAGAGCTGTGTTCAGCCAGAGCTCTGCTCAGCCAGAGCTGCGTTCAGCCAGAGCTGCGTTCAGCCAGAGCTGTGCTCAGCCAGAGCCGCGCTAACCCAGACCTGTGCTCAGCCAGAGCTTCATTCAGCCAGAGCTGTGCTCAGCCAGAGCTGCGCTCAGCCAGAGCTGCGTTCAGCCAGAGCTGCGTTCAGCCAGACCTGTGCTCAGCCAGAGCAGCGTTCAGCCAGAGCTGCGCTCAGCCAGAGCTGCGTTCAGCCAGAGCTGTGCTCAGTCAGAGCTGTGCTCAGTCAGAGCTGTGCCCCCCCAGAGCTGCGCTCAGCCAGAGCTGTGCCCAGCCAGAGCCGCGCTCAGTCAGAGCTGCGTTCAGCCAGAGCTCTGCTCAGCCAGAGCTGCGTTCAGCCAGAGCTGTGCTCAGCCAGAGCTCTGCTCAGCCAGAGCTGCTCTCAGCCAGAGCTGCGCTCAGCCAGAGCTGCGTTGAGCCAGACCTGCGCTCAGCCAGACCTGCTTTGAGCCAGAGCTGCGCTCAGCCAGAGCTGCTTTGAGACAGAGCTGTGCTCAGCCAGAGCTGCGTTCAGCCAGAGTCGCGTCAGCCAGAGCTGCGTTCAGCCAGACCTGTGCTCAGCGAGAGCTGCATTCAGCCAGAGCTGTGCTCAGCCAGAGCTGCGTTCAGCCATAGCTCTGCTCAGCCAGAGCTGCGTTCAGCCAGAGTTGCGCTCAGCCAGGGCTGTGCTCAGCCAGAGCTGTGCCCAGCCACAGCTGAGTTCAGCCAGATCTGCGCTCAGCCAGAGCAGCGTTCAGCCACAGTCGCGTCAGCCAGAGTTGCGTTCAGCCAGGCATGTGCTCAGCCAGAGCTGCGTTCAGCCAGAGCTGCGTTCAGCTAGAGCTGTGCTCAGCCAGACCTGTGCTCAGCCAGAGTTGTGCTCAGCCAGAGCTGTTCTCAGCCAGAGCTGTGCTCAGCCAGAGCAGCGTTCAGCCAGAGTCGCGTCAGCCAGAGCTGCGTTCAGCCAGAGCTATGCTCAGCCAGAGCTGCGTTCAGCCAGAGCCGCTCTCAGCCAGAGCTGCGTTCAGCCATAGCTCTGCTCAGCCAGAGCTGTGCTCAGCCAGACCTGTGCCCAGCCAGAGCTGCGCTCAGCCAGAGCTGTGCCCAGCCAGAGCTGTGCTCAGCCACAGCTGCGTTCAGCCAGAGCTGCGCTCAGCCAGAGCTGCGTTCAGCCAGAGCTGTGCCCAGCCAGAGCTGTGCTCAGCCACAGCTGCGTTCAGCCAGAGCCGTGCTCAGCCATAGCTGCGTTCAGCCAGAGCTGCGTTCAGCCAGAGCTGCGTTAAGCCAGAGCCGTGCTCAACCACAGCTGCGTTCGGCCAGAGATGCGTTCAGCCAGAGCTGCTTTGAGACAGAGCTGCGCTCAGCCAGAGCCGCGCTCAGACAGAGCTGCGTTCAGCCAGAGCTCTGCTCAGGCAGAGCTGCGTTCGGCCAGAGCTTCGTTCAGCCAGAGCTGTTTTGAGACAGAGCTGCGCTCAGCCAGAGCCGCTCTCAGCCAGAGCTGTGTTCAGCCAGAGCTCTGCTCAGCCAGAGCTGCGTTCAGCCAGAGCTGCGCTCAGCCAGAGCTGTGCTCAGCCAGAGCCGCGCTCACCCAGACCTGTGCCCAGCCAGAGCTTCATTGAGCCAGAGCTGTGCTCAGCCAGAGCTGCGCTCAGCCAGAGCTGCGTTCAGCCAGAGCTGCGTTCAGCCAGAGCTGTGCTCAGCCAGAGCGCTCAGTCAGAGCTGCGTTCAGCCAGAGCTCTCCTCAGCCAGAGCTGCGTTCAGCCAGAGCTGTGCTCAGCCAGAGCTGTGCTCAGCCAGAGCTGCTCTCAGCCAGAGCTGCGCTCAGCCAGAGCTGCGTTGAGCCAGACCTGCGCTCAGCCAGACCTGCTTTGAGACAGAGCTGTGCTCAGCCAGAGCTGCGTTCAGCCAGAGTCGCGTCAGCCAGAGCTGCGTTCAGCCAGACCTGTGCTCAGCGAGAGCTGCATTCAGCCAGAGCTGTGCTCAGCCAGAGCTGCGTTCAGCCATAGCTCTGCTCAGCCAGAGCTGCGTTCAGCCAGAGTTGCGCTCAGCCAGGGCTGTGCTCAGCCAGAGCTGTGCCCAGCCACAGCTGAGTTCAGCCAGATCTGCGCTCAGCCAGAGCAGCGTTCAGCCACAGTCGCGTCAGCCAGAGTTGCGTTCAGCCAGGCATGTGCTCAGCCAGAGCTGCGTTCAGCCAGAGCTGCGTTCAGCTAGAGCTGTGCTCAGCCAGACCTGTGCTCAGCCAGAGTTGTGCTCAGCCAGAGCTGTTCTCAGCCAGAGCTGTGCTCAGCCAGAGCAGCGTTCAGCCAGAGTCGCGTCAGCCAGAGCTGCGTTCAGCCAGAGCTATGCTCAGCCAGAGCTGCGTTCAGCCAGAGCCGCTCTCAGCCAGAGCTGCGTTCAGCCATAGCTCTGCTCAGCCAGAGCTGTGCTCAGCCAGACCTGTGCCCAGCCAGAGCTGCGCTCAGCCAGAGCTGTGCCCAGCCAGAGCTGTGCTCAGCCACAGCTGCGTTCAGCCAGAGCTGCGCTCAGCCAGAGCTGCGTTCAGCCAGAGCTGTGCCCAGCCAGAGCTGTGCTCAGCCACAGCTGCGTTCAGCCAGAGCCGTGCTCAGCCATAGCTGCGTTCAGCCAGAGCTGCGTTCAGCCAGAGCTGCGTTAAGCCAGAGCCGTGCTCAACCACAGCTGCGTTCGGCCAGAGATGCGTTCAGCCAGAGCTGCTTTGAGACAGAGCTGCGCTCAGCCAGAGCGCGCTCAGACAGAGCTGCGTTCAGCCAGAGCTCTGCTCAGGCAGAGCTGCGTTCGGCCAGAGCTTCGTTCAGCCAGAGCTGTTTTGAGACAGAGCTGCGCTCAGCCAGAGCCGCTCTCAGCCAGAGCTGTGTTCAGCCAGAGCTCTGCTCAGCCAGAGCTGCGTTCAGCCAGAGCTGCGCTCAGCCAGAGCTGTGCTCAGCCAGAGCCGCGCTCACCCAGACCTGTGCCCAGCCAGAGCTTCATTGAGCCAGAGCTGTGCTCAGCCAGAGCTGCGCTCAGCCAGAGCTGCGTTCAGCCAGAGCTGCGTTCAGCCAGAGCTGTGCTCAGCCAGAGCCGCGCTCAGTCAGAGCTGCGTTCAGCCAGAGCTCTCCTCAGCCAGAGCTGCGTTCAGCCAGAGCTGTGCTCAGCCAGAGCTGTGCTCAGCCAGAGCTGCTCTCAGCCAGAGCTGCGCTCAGCCAGAGCTGCGTTGAGCCAGATCTGCGCTCAGCCAGAGCTGCTTTGAGCCAGAGCTGCGCTCTGCCAGAGCTGCTTTGAGACAGAGCTGTGCTCAGCCAGAGCTGCGTTCAGCCAGAGTCGCGTCAGCCAGAGCTGCGTTCAGCCAGACCTGTGCTCAGCCAGAGCTGCATTCAGACAGAGCTGTGCTCAGCCAGAGCTGCGTTCAGCCATAGCTCTGCTCAGCCAGAGCTGTGTTCACCCAGAGCTGCGCTCAGCCAGGGCTGTGCCCAGCCAGAGCTGTGCCCAGCCACAGCTGAGTTCAGCCAGATCTGCGCTCAGCCAGAGCAGCGTTCAGCCACAGTCGCGTCAGCCAGAGTTGCGTTCAGCCAGGCATGTGCTCAGCCAGAGCTGCGTTCAGCTAGAGCTGTGCTCAGCCAGACCTGTGCTCAGCCAGAGTTGTGCTCAGCCAGAGCTGTTCTCAGCCAGAGCTGTGCTCAGCCAGAGCAGCGTTCAGCCAGAGTCGCGTCAGCCAGAGCTGCGTTCAGCCAGAGCTGTGCTCAGCCAGAGCTGCGTTCAGCCAGAGCCGCTCTCAGCCAGAGCTGCGTTCAGCCATAGCTCTGCTCAGCCAGAGCTGTGCTCAGCCAGACCTGTGCCCAGCCAGAGCTGCGTTCAGCCAGACCTGTGCCCAGCCAGAGCTGTGCTCAGCCACAGCTGCGTTCAGCCAGAGCTGCGCTCAGCCAGAGCTGCGTTCAGCCAGAGCCGTGCTCAGCCATAGATGCGTTCAGCCAGAGCTGCGTTCAGCCAGAGCTGCGTTAAGCCAGAGCCGTGCTCAACCACAGCTGCGTTCGGCCAGAGATGCGTTCAGCCAGAGCTGCTTTGAGACAGAGCTGCGTTCAGCCAGAGCCGCGCTCAGACAGAGCTGCGTTCAGCCAGAGCTCTGCTCAGGCAGAGCTGCGTTCGGCCAGAGCTTCGTTCAGCCAGAGCTGTTTTGATACAGAGCTGCGCTCAGCCAGAGCCGCTCTCAGCCAGAGCTGTGTTCAGCCAGAGCTCTGCTCAGCCAGAGCTGCGTTCAGCCAGAGCTGCGCTCAGCCAGAGCTGTGCTCAGCCAGAGCCGCGCTCACCCAGACCTGTGCCCAGCCAGAGCTTCATTGAGCCAGAGCTGTGCTCAGCCAGAGCTGCGCTCAGCCAGAGCTGCGTTCAGCCAGAGCTGCGTTCAGCCAGAGCTGTGCTCAGCCAGAGCCGCGCTCAGTCAGAGCTGCGTTCAGCCAGAGCTCTCCTCAGCCAGAGCTGCGTTCAGCCAGAGCTGTGCTCAGCCAGAGCTGTGCTCAGCCAGAGCTGCTCTCAGCCAGAGCTGCGCTCAGCCAGAGCTGCGTTGAGCCAGACCTGCGCTCAGCCAGAGCTGCTTTGAGCCAGAGCTGCGCTCTGCCAGAGCTGCTTTGAGACAGAGCTGTGCTCAGCGAGAGCTGCATTCAGCCAGAGCTGTGCTCAGCCACAGCTGCGTTCAGCCATAGCTCTGCTCAGCCAGAGCTGTGTTCACCCAGAGCTGCGCTCAGCCAGGGCTGTGCCCAGCCACAGCTGAGTTCAGCCAGAGCTGCGCTCAGCCAGAGCAGCGTTCAGCCAGAGTCGCGTCAGCCAGAGTTGCGTTCAGCCAGGCATGTGCTCAGCCAGAGCTGCGTTCAGCCAGAGCTGCGTTCAGCTAGAGCTGTGCTCAGCCAGACCTGTGCTCAGCCAGAGTTGTGCTCAGCCAGAGCTGTTCTCAGCCAGAGCTGTGCTCAGCCAGAGCAGCGTTCAGCCAGACTCGTGTCAGCAAGAGCTGCGTTCAGCCAGAGCTGCGCTCAGCCAGAGCTGCGTTCAGCCAGAGCTGTGCTCAGCCAGAGCTGCGTTCAGCCAGAGCTGTGCTCAGCCAGAGTTGTGCTCAGCCAGAGCTGTGCTCAGACAGAGCTGCTCTCAGCCAGAGCTGTGCTCAGCCAGAGCTGCGCTCAGCCAGTGCTGTGCTCAGCCAGAGCTGTGCTCAGCCAGAGCTGCATTCAGCCAGAGCTCTGCTCAGCCAGAGCTGTGCTCAGCCAGAGCTTCATTCAGCCAGAGCTGTACCCAGCCAGAGCTGTGTTCAGCCAGAGCTGCGCTCAGACAGAGCTGTGTTCAGCCAGAGCTGCGTTCAGCCAGAGCTGTGCCCAGCCAGAGCTGTGCTCAGCCAGAGCTGTGCTCAGACAGAGTTGCGTTCAGCCAGAGCTGCGTTCAGCCAGAGCTGCGCTCAGCCAGAGCTGCGTTCAGCCAGAGCTGTGTTCAGCCAGAGCTGTGCTCAGCCAGAGCCGCGCTCAGCCAGAGCTGCGCTCAGCCAGAGATAATTTCAGCCAGAGCTGTGCTCAGCGAGATCTGCGTTCAGCCAGAGCTGCGCTCAGCCAGAGCTGCGTTCGACCAGAGCTGCGTTCGGCCAGAGCTGCGCTCAGCCAGAGCTGTGCTCAGCCGGAGCTTCATTCAGCCAGAGTTGTGCTCAGCCAGAGCTGCGCTCAGCCAGAGCTGCGTTCGGCCAGAGCTGCGTTCAGCCAGAGCTGCTTTGAGACAGAGCTGCGCTCAGACAGAGCCGCGCTCAGACAGAGCTGCGTTCAGCCAGAGCTGTGCACAGCCAGAGCTGCGTTCAGCCAGAACTGCGCTCAGCCAGAGTTGTGCCCAGCCAGAGCTGTGTTCAGCCAGAGCTACGCTCAGCCAGGGCTGTGCTCAGCCAGAGCTGTGCCCAGCCACAGCTGCGTTCAGCCAGAGCTGCGCTGAGCCAGAGCTGTGCTCAGCCAGAGCTGCGCTCAGCCAGAGCTGCGTTCAGCCAGAGTCACGTCAGCCAGAGCTGCGTTCAGCCAGAGCTGTGCTCAGCCAGATCTGCGTTCAGCTAGAGCTGTGCCCAGCCAGAGCTGTGCTCAGCCAGAGCTGTGCTCAGCCAGAGCAGCGTTCAGCCAGAGTCGCGTCAGCCAGAGTTGTGTTCAGCCAGAGCTGTGCTCAGCCAGATCTGCGTTCAGCCAGAGCTGCGTTCAGCTAGAGCTGTGCCCAGCTAGAGCTGTGCCCAGCCAGAGCTGTGCTCAGCCAGAGTTGTGCTCAGCCAGACATGTGTTCAGCCTTCAGCCGAGTCGCGTCAGCCAGAGCTGCGTTCAGCCAGAGCTGTGCTCAGCCAGAGCTGCATTCAGCCAGAGCTGTGCTCAGCCAGAGCAGCGTTCAGCCAGACTCGTGTCAGCAAGAGCTGCGTTCAGCCAGAGCTGCGCTCAGGCAGAGCTGCGTTCAGCCAGAGCTGTGCTCAGCCAGAGCTGCGTTCAGCCAGAGCTGTGCTCAGCCAGAGTTGTGCTCAGCCAGAGCTGTGCTCAGACAGAGCTGCTCTCAGCCAGAGCTGTGCTCAGCCAGAGCTGCGCTCAGCCAGTGCTGTGCTCAGCCAGAGCTGTGCTCAGCCAGAGCTGCATTCAGCCAGAGCTCTGCTCAGCCAGAGCTGTGCTCAGCCAGAGCTTCATTCAGCCAGAGCTGTACCCAGCCAGAGCTGTGTTCAGCCAGAGCTGCGCTCAGACAGAGTTGCGTTCAGCCAGAGCTGCGTTCAGCCAGAGCTGTGCTCAGCCAGAGCTGCATTCAGCCAGAGCTGTGCTCAGCCAGAGCAGCGTTCAGCCAGACTCGTGTCAGCAAGAGCTGCGTTCAGCCAGAGCTGCGCTCAGCCAGAGCTGCGTTCAGCCAGAGCTGTGCTCAGCCAGAGCTGCGTTCAGCCAGAGCTGTGCTCAGCCAGAGTTGTGCTCAGCCAGAGCTGTGCTCAGACAGAGCTGCTCTCAGCCAGAGCTGTGCTCAGCCAGAGCTGCGCTCAGCCAGTGCTGTGCTCAGCCAGAGCTGTGCTCAGCCAGAGCTGCATTCAGCCAGAGCTCTGCTCAGCCAGAGCTGTGCTCAGCCAGAGCTTCATTCAGCCAGAGCTGTACCCAGCCAGAGCTGTGTTCAGCCAGAGCTGCGCTCAGACAGAGTTGCGTTCGGCCAGAGCTGCGTTCAGCCAGAGCTGCTTTGAAACAGAGCCGCTCTCAGCCAGAACTGCGTTCAGCCAGAGCTGTGCTTAGCCAGAGCCGCGCTCAGACAGAGCTGCATTCAGCCAGAGCTGTGCTCAGCCAGAGCTGCGCTCAGCCAGAGCTGTGCTCAGCCGGAGCTTCATTCAGCCAGAGTTGTGCTCAGCCAGAGCTGCGCTCAGCCAGAGCTGCGTTCGGCCAGAGCTGCGTTCAGCCAGAGCTGCTTTGAGACAGAGCTGCGCTCAGACAGAGCCGCGCTCAGACAGAGCTGCGTTCAGCCAGAGCTGTGCACAGCCAGAGCTGCGTTCAGCCAGAACTGCGCTCAGCCAGAGCTGTGCCCAGCCAGAGCTGTGTTCAGCCAGAGCTACGCTCAGCCAGGGCTGTGCTCAGCCAGAGCTGTGCCCAGCCACAGCTGCGTTCAGCCAGAGCTGCGCTGAGCCAGAGCTGTGCTCAGCCAGAGCAGCGCTCAGCCAGAGCTGCGTTCAGCCAGAGTCACGTCAGCCAGAGCTGCGTTCAGCCAGAGCTGTGCTCAGCCAGATCTGCGTTCAGCTAGAGCTGTGCCCAGCCAGAGCTGTGCTCAGCCAGAGCTGTGCTCAGCCAGAGCTGTGCTCAGCCAGAGCAGCGTTCAGCCAGAGTCGCGTCAGCCAGAGTTGTGTTCAGCCAGAGCTGTGCTCAGCCAGATCTGCGTTCAGCCAGAGCTGCGTTCAGCTAGAGCTGTGCCCAGCTAGAGCTGTGCCCAGCCAGACCTGTGCTCAGCCAGAGTTGTGCTCAGCCAGACATGTGTTCAGCCTTCAGCCGGAGTCGCGTCAGCCAGAGCTGCGTTCAGCCAGAGCTGTGCTCAGCCAGAGCTGCGTTCAGCCAGAGCTGTGCTCAGCCAGAGCAGCGTTCAGCCAGACTCGTGTCAGCAAGAGCTGCGTTCAGCCAGAGCTGCGCTCAGCCACAGCTGCGTTCAGCCAGAGCTGCGTTCAGCCAGAGCTGTGCTCAGCCAGAGCTGTGCTCAGACAGAGCTGCTCTCAGCCAGAGCTGTGCTCAGCCAGAGCTGTGCTCAGCCAGAGTTGTGCTCAGCCAGAGCTGTGCTCAGACAGAGCTGCTCTCAGCCAGAGCTGCGCTCAGCCAGAGCTGTGCTCAGCCAGAGCTGTGCTCAGACAGAGCTGCTCTCAGCCAGAGCTGTGCTCAGCCAGAGCTGTGCTCAGCCAGAGTTGTGCTCAGCCAGAGCTGTGCTCAGACAGAGCTGCTCTCAGCCAGAGCTGTGCTCAGCCAGAGCTGCGCTCAGCCAGTGCTGTGCTCAGCCAGAGCTGTGCTCAGCCAGAGCTGCATTCAGCCAGAGCTCTGCTCAGCCAGAGCTGTGCTCAGCCAGAGCTTCATTCAGCCAGAGCTGTACCCAGCCAGAGCTGTGTTCAGCCAGAGCTGCGCTCAGACAGAGTTGCGTTCAGCCAGAGCTGCGTTCAGCCAGAGCTGCGTTCAGCCAGAGCTGCGTTCAGCCAGAGCTGTGCTCAGCCAGAGCTGTGCTCAGCCAGAGCCGCGCTCAGACAGAGCTGCGCTCAGACAGAGCTGCGTTCAGCCAGAGTTGTGCTCAGCCAGAGCTGCGCTCAGCCAGAGTTGCGTTCGGCCAGAGCTGCGTTCAGCCAGAGCTGCTTTGAAACAGAGCCGCTCTCAGCCAGAACTGCGTTCAGCCAGAGCTGTGCTCAGCCAGAGCCGCGCTCAGACAGAGCTGCATTCAGCCAGAGCTGTGCTCAGCCAGAGCTGCGCTCAGCCAGAGCTGTGCTCAGCCGGAGCTTCATTCAGCCAGAGTTGTGCTCAGCCAGAGCTGCGCTCAGCCAGACCTGCGTTCAGCCAGAGCTGCGCTCAGCCAGAGCTGTGCTCAGCCAGAGCTTCAGTCAGCCAGAGTTGTGCTCAGCCAGCTGCATTCGGCCAGAGCTGCGTTCAGCCAGAGCGGTGCTCAGCCAGAGCTGCGCTCAGCCAGAGCCGCTCTCAGCCAGAGCTGTGTTCAGCCAGAGCTCTGCTCAGCCAGAGCTGCGTTCAGGCAGAGCTGCGTTCAGCCAGAGCTGTGCTCAGCCAGAGCCGCGCTCATACAGAGCTGCGTTCAGCCAGAGGTGCGTTCAGCCAGAGCTGCGCTCACCCAGACCTGTGCTCAGCCAGAGCTTCATTCAGCCAGAGCTGTGCTCAGCCAGAGCTGCAGTCAGCCAGAGCTGCGTTCAGCCAGAGCTGCGTTCAGCCAGAGCTGTGCTCAGCCAGAGCCGCGCTCAGTCAGAGCTGCGTTCAGCCAGAGCTCTGCTCAGCCAGAGCTGCGTTCAGCCAGAGCTGTGCTCAGCCAGAGCTGTGCTCAGCCAGAGCTGCTCTCAGCCAGAGCTGCGCTCAGCCAGAGCTGCGTTGAGCCAGAGTTGCGCTCAGCCAGAGCTGCTTTGAGCCAGAGCTGCGCTCAGCCAGAGCTGCTTTGAGACAGAGCTGTGCCCAGCCAGAGCTGCGTTCAGCCAGAGCTGCATTCAGCCACAGCTGCGTTCTGCCAGTACGGTGCTCAGCCAGAGCCGCGCTCAGACAGAGCTGAGCTCAGCCAGAGCTGTGCTCAGCCAGAGCTGCGTTCAGCCAGACCTGTGCTCAGCCAGAGCTGCGTTCAGCCAGAGCTGCGCTCAGCCAGAGCTGCGTTCAGCCAGAGCTGTGCTCAGTCAGAGCTGTGCTCAGTCAGAGCTGTGCCCACCCAGAGCTGCGCTCAGCCAGAGCTGTGCCCAGCCAGAGCCGCGGTCAGCCAGAGCTGCGTTCAGCCAGAGCTCTGCTCAGCCTGAGCTGTGCCCAGCCACAGATGCGTTCAGCCAGAGCTGCGCTGAGCCAGAGCTGTCCTCAGTCAGGCTGCGCTCAGCCAGAGCTGCGCTCAGCCAGAGCTGCGTTCAGCCAGAGTTACGTCAGCCAGAGCTGCGTTCAGCCAGAGCTGTGCTCAGCTAGATCTGCGTTCAGCCAGAGCTGCGTTCAGCTACAGCTGTGCCCAGCCAGAGCTGTGCTCAGCCAGAGCTGTGCTCAGCCAGAGCAGCGTTCAGCCAGAGTCGCGTCAGCCAGAGTTGTGTTCAGCCAGAGCTGTGCTCAGCCAGATCTGCGTTCAGCCAGAGCTGCGTTCAGCCAGAGCTGCGTTCAGCCAGAGCTGTGCTCAGCCAGAGCAGCGTTCAGCCAGAGTCGTGTCAGCAAGAGCTGCGTTCAGCCAGAGCTGCGCTCAGCCAGAGCTGCGTTCAGCCAGAGTTGCGCTCAGCCAGAGCTCTGTTCAGCCAGAGCTGCGTTCAGCCAGAGCTGTGCTCAGCCAGAGCTGTGCTCAGCCAGAGTTGTGCTCAGCCAGAGCTGTGCTCAGACAGAGCTGCTCTCAGCCAGAGCTGTGCTCAGCCAGAGCTGCGTTCAGCCAGAGCTGTGCTCAGCCAGAGCTGCACTCAGCCAGAGCTGCGTTCAGCCAGAGCTGTGCTCAGCCAGAGCTTCATTCAGCCAGAGCTGTGCCCAGCCAGAGCTGTGTTCAGCCACAGCTGCGTTCAGCCAGAGCTGTGCCCAGCCAGAGCTGTGCTCAGCCAGAGCTGTGCTCAGACAGAGTTGCGTTCAGCCAGAGCTGCGTTCAGCCAGAGCTGCGCTCAGCCAGAGCTGCGTTCAGCCAGAGCTGTGTTCAGCCAGAGCTGTGCTCAGCCAGAGCCGCGCTCAGCCAGAGCTGCGCTCAGCCAGAGATGCGTTCAGCCAGAGCTGTGCTCAGCGAGATCTGCGTTCAGCCAGAGCTGCGCTCAGCCAGAGCTGCGTTCGACCAGAGCTGCGTTCAGCCAGAGCTGCTTTGAGACAGAGCCGCGCTCAGCCAGAGCTGCGCTCAGCCAGAGATGCGTTCAGCCAGAGCTGTGCTCAGCGAGATCTGCGTTCAGCCAGAGCTGCGCTAAGCCAGAGCTGCGTTCGGCCAGAGCTGCGTTCAGCCAGAGCTGCTTTGAGACAGAGCCGCTCTCAGCCAGAGCTGCGTTCAGCCACAGCTGCGTTCAGCCAGAGCTGTGCTCAGCGAGAGCTGCGTTCAGCCAGAGCTGTGCTCAGCCAGAGCTTCATTCAGCCAGAGTTGTGCTCAGCCAGAACTGCGCTCAGCCAGAGCTGCGTTCGGCCAGAGCTGCGTTCAGCCAGAGCTGCTTTGAGACAGAGCCGCTCTCAGCCAGAGCTGCATTCAGCCAGAGCTGTGCTCAGCCAGAGCCGCGCTCAGACAGAGCTGCGTTCAGCCAGAGCTGTGATCAGCCAGAGCTGCTTTGAGACAGAGCTGCGTTCAGCCAGAGCCGCTCTCAGATAGAGCTGTGTTCAGCCAGAGCTGTGCTCAGCCAGAGCTGTGCCCAGCCAGAGCTGCGCTCAGCCAGAGCTGTGCTCAGCCAGAGCGTCATTCAGCCAGAGTTGTGCTCAGCCAGAGCTGCGCTCAGCCAGAGCTCCGTTCGGCCAGAGCTGCGTTCAGCCAGAGCTGCTTTGAGACAGAGCTGCGCTCAGCCAGATCTATGCTCAGACAGAGCTGCGTTCAGCCAGATCTGTGCTCAGCCAGAGATGCGTTCAGCCAGAGCTGCGCTCAGCCAGAGCCGCGCTCAGACAGAGCTGCGTTCAGCCAGAGCTCTGCTCAGGCAGAGCTGCGTTCGGCCAGAGCTTCGTTCAGCCAGAGCTGTTTTGAGACAGAGCTGCGCTCAGCCAGAGCCGCTCTCAGCCAGAGCTGTGTTCAGCCAGAGCTCTGCTCAGCCAGAGCTGCGTTCAGCCAGAGCTGCGCTCAGCCAGAGCTGTGCTCAGCCAGAGCCGCGCTCACCCAGACCTGTGCCCAGCCAGAGCTTCATTGAGCCAGAGCTGTGCTCAGCCAGAGCTGCGCTCAGCCAGAGCTGCGTTCAGCCAGAGCTGTGCTCAGCCAGAGCCGCGCTCAGTCAGAGCTGCGTTCAGCCAGAGCTCTCCTCAGCCAGAGCTGCGTTCAGCCAGAGCTGTGCTCAGCCAGAGCTGTGCTCAGCCAGAGCTGCTCTCAGCCAGAGCTGCGCTCAGCCAGAGCTGCGTTGAGCCAGATCTGCGCTCAGCCAGAGCTGCTTTGAGCCAGAGCTGCGCTCTGCCAGAGCTGCTTTGAGACAGAGCTGTGCTCAGCCAGAGCTGCGTTCAGCCAGAGTCGCGTCAGCCAGAGCTGCGTTCAGCCAGACCTGTGCTCAGCCAGAGCTGCATTCAGACAGAGCTGTGCTCAGCCAGAGCTGCGTTCAGCCATAGCTCTGCTCAGCCAGAGCTGTGTTCACCCAGAGCTGCGCTCAGCCAGGGCTGTGCCCAGCCAGAGCTGTGCCCAGCCACAGCTGAGTTCAGCCAGATCTGCGCTCAGCCAGAGCAGCGTTCAGCCACAGTCGCGTCAGCCAGAGTTGCGTTCAGCCAGGCATGTGCTCAGCCAGAGCTGCGTTCAGCTAGAGCTGTGCTCAGCCAGACCTGTGCTCAGCCAGAGTTGTGCTCAGCCAGAGCTGTTCTCAGCCAGAGCTGTGCTCAGCCAGAGCAGCGTTCAGCCAGAGTCGCGTCAGCCAGAGCTGCGTTCAGCCAGAGCTGTGCTCAGCCAGAGCTGCGTTCAGCCAGAGCCGCTCTCAGCCAGAGCTGCGTTCAGCCATAGCTCTGCTCAGCCAGAGCTGTGCTCAGCCAGACCTGTGCCCAGCCAGAGCTGCGTTCAGCCAGAGCTGTGCCCAGCCAGAGCTGTGCTCAGCCACAGCTGCGTTCAGCCAGAGCTGCGCTCAGCCAGAGCTGCGTTCAGCCAGAGCCGTGCTCAGCCATAGATGCGTTCAGCCAGAGCTGCGTTCAGCCAGAGCTGCGTTAAGCCAGAGCCGTGCTCAACCACAGCTGCGTTCGGCCAGAGATGCGTTCAGCCAGAGCTGCTTTGAGACAGAGCTGCGTTCAGCCAGAGCCGCGCTCAGACAGAGCTGCGTTCAGCCAGAGCTCTGCTCAGGCAGAGCTGCGTTCGGCCAGAGCTTCGTTCAGCCAGAGCTGTTTTGATACAGAGCTGCGCTCAGCCAGAGCCGCTCTCAGCCAGAGCTGTGTTCAGCCAGAGCTCTGCTCAGCCAGAGCTGCGTTCAGCCAGAGCTCTGCTCAGCCAGAGCTGTGTTCACCCAGAGCTGCGCTCAGCCAGGGCTGTGCCCAGCCACAGCTGAGTTCAGCCAGAGCTGCGCTCAGCCAGAGCAGCGTTCAGCCAGAGTCGCGTCAGCCAGAGTTGCGTTCAGCCAGGCATGTGCTCAGCCAGAGCTGCGTTCAGCCAGAGCTGCGTTCAGCTAGAGCTGTGCTCAGCCAGACCTGTGCTCAGCCAGAGTTGTGCTCAGCCAGAGCTGTTCTCAGCCAGAGCTGTGCTCAGCCAGAGCAGCGTTCAGCCAGAGTCGCGTCAGCCAGAGCTGCGTTCAGCCAGAGCTATGCTCAGCCAGAGCTGCGTTCAGCCAGAGCCGCTCTCAGCCAGAGCTGCGTTCAGCCATAGCTCTGCTCAGCCAGAGCTGTGCTCAGCCAGACCTGTGCCCAGCCAGAGCTGCGCTCAGCCAGAGCTGTGCCCAGCCAGAGCTGTGCTCAGCCACAGCTGCGTTCAGCCAGAGCTGCGCTCAGCCAGAGCTGCGTTCAGCCAGAGCTGTGCCCAGCCAGAGCTGTGCTCAGCCACAGCTGCGTTCAGCCAGAGCCGTGCTCAGCCATAGCTGCGTTCAGCCAGAGCTGCGTTCAGCCAGAGCTGCGTTAAGCCAGAGCCGTGCTCAACCACAGCTGCGTTCGGCCAGAGATGCGTTCAGCCAGAGCTGCTTTGAGACAGAGCTGCGCTCAGCCAGAGCCGCGCTCAGACAGAGCTGCGTTCAGCCAGAGCTCTGCTCAGGCAGAGCTGCGTTCGGCCAGAGCTTCGTTCAGCCAGAGCTGTTTTGAGACAGAGCTGCGCTCAGCCAGAGCCGCTCTCAGCCAGAGCTGTGTTCAGCCAGAGCTCTGCTCAGCCAGAGCTGCGTTCAGCCAGAGCTGCGCTCAGCCAGAGCTGTGCTCAGCCAGAGCCGCGCTCACCCAGACCTGTGCCCAGCCAGAGCTTCATTGAGCCAGAGCTGTGCTCAGCCAGAGCTGCGCTCAGCCAGAGCTGCGTTCAGCCAGAGCTGCGTTCAGCCAGAGCTGTGCTCAGCCAGAGCCGCGCTCAGTCAGAGCTGCGTTCAGCCAGAGCTCTCCTCAGCCAGAGCTGCGTTCAGCCAGAGCTGTGCTCAGCCAGAGCTGTGCTCAGCCAGAGCTGCTCTCAGCCAGAGCTGCGCTCAGCCAGAGCTGCGTTGAGCCAGATCTGCGCTCAGCCAGAGCTGCTTTGAGCCAGAGCTGCGCTCTGCCAGAGCTGCTTTGAGACAGAGCTGTGCTCAGCCAGAGCTGCGTTCAGCCAGAGTCGCGTCAGCCAGAGCTGCGTTCAGCCAGACCTGTGCTCAGCCAGAGCTGCATTCAGACAGAGCTGTGCTCAGCCAGAGCTGCGTTCAGCCATAGCTCTGCTCAGCCAGAGCTGTGTTCACCCAGAGCTGCGCTCAGCCAGGGCTGTGCCCAGCCAGAGCTGTGCCCAGCCACAGCTGAGTTCAGCCAGATCTGCGCTCAGCCAGAGCAGCGTTCAGCCACAGTCGCGTCAGCCAGAGTTGCGTTCAGCCAGGCATGTGCTCAGCCAGAGCTGCGTTCAGCTAGAGCTGTGCTCAGCCAGACCTGTGCTCAGCCAGAGTTGTGCTCAGCCAGAGCTGTTCTCAGCCAGAGCTGTGCTCAGCCAGAGCAGCGTTCAGCCAGAGTCGCGTCAGCCAGAGCTGCGTTCAGCCAGATCTGTGCTCAGCCAGAGCTGCGTTCAGCCAGAGCCGCTCTCAGCCAGAGCTGCGTTCAGCCATAGCTCTGCTCAGCCAGAGCTGTGCTCAGCCAGAGCTGTGCTCAGCCAGAGCTGCGTTCAGCCAGAGCTGTGCCCAGCCAGAGCTGTGCTCAGCCACAGCTGCGTTCAGCCAGAGCTGCGCTCAGCCAGAGCTGCGTTCAGCCAGAGCCGTGCTCAGCCATAGATGCGTTCAGCCAGAGCTGCGTTCAGCCAGAGCTGCGTTAAGCCAGAGCCGTGCTCAACCACAGCTGCGTTCGGCCAGAGATGCGTTCAGCCAGAGCTGCTTTGAGACAGAGCTGCGTTCAGCCAGAGCCGCGCTCAGACAGAGCTGCGTTCAGCCAGAGCTCTGCTCAGGCAGAGCTGCGTTCGGCCAGAGCTTCGTTCAGCCAGAGCTGTTTTGATACAGAGCTGCGCTCAGCCAGAGCCGCTCTCAGCCAGAGCTGTGTTCAGCCAGAGCTCTGCTCAGCCAGAGCTGCGTTCAGCCAGAGCTCTGCTCAGCCAGAGCTGTGTTCACCCAGAGCTGCGCTCAGCCAGGGCTGTGCCCAGCCACAGCTGAGTTCAGCCAGAGCTGCGCTCAGCCAGAGCAGCGTTCAGCCAGAGTCGCGTCAGCCAGAGTTGCGTTCAGCCAGGCATGTGCTCAGCCAGAGCTGCGTTCAGCCAGAGCTGCGTTCAGCTAGAGCTGTGCTCAGCCAGACCTGTGCTCAGCCAGAGTTGTGCTCAGCCAGAGCTGTTCTCAGCCAGAGCTGTGCTCAGCCAGAGCAGCGTTCAGCCAGAGTCGCGTCAGCCAGAGGTGCATTCAGCTAGAGCTGTGCTCAGCCAGAGCTGCATTCAGCCATAGCTGTGCCCAGCCAGAGCTGTGCTCAGCCAGAGTTGTGCTCAGCCAGAGCTGTGCCCAGCCACAGCTGTGCTCATTCAGAGCTGTGCCCAGCCAGAACTGTGCTCAGCCAGAGCTGCGCTCAGCCAGAGCTGTGCCCAGCCAGAGCTGTGTTCAGCCAGAGCTGCGCTCAGCCAGAGTTGTGCTCAGCCAGAGCTGTGCCCAGCCAGAGCTGCGCTCAGCCAGAGCTGCGCTCATTCAGAGCTGTGCCCAGCCAGAGCTGCGTTCAGCCAGAGCTGCGCTCAGCCAGAGCTGCGTTCAGCCAGAGCTGCGCTCAGCCAGAGCTGCGTTCAGCCAGAGCTGTGCTCAGCCAGAGCTGCGTTCAGCCATAGCTCTGCTCAGCCAGAGCTGCGTTCAGCCAGAGCTGAGCTCAGCCAGAGCTGCGTTCAGCCATAGCTCTGCTCAGCCAGAGCTGTGCTCAGCCAGAGCTTTGCCCAGCCACAGCTGCGTTCAGCCAGAGCTGCGCTCAGCCAGAGCTGTGCTCAGCCAGAGCTGCGTTCAGCCAGACATGTGCTCAGCCAGAGCTGCGTTCAGCCAGACATGTGCTCAGCCAGAGCTGCGTTCAGCCAGAGCTGTGCTCAGCCAGAGCTGTGCTCAGCCAGAGTTGTGCTCAGCCAGAGCTGTGCTCAGCCAGAGCAGTGTTCAGCCAGAGTCGCGTCAGCCAGAGCTGCGTTCAGCTAGATCTGTGCTCAGTCAGACCTGTGCCCAGCCAGAGCTGCGCTCAGCCAGAGCTGTGCCCAGCCACAGCTGTGTTCAGCCAGAGCTGCGCTCAGCCAGGGCTGTACTCAGCCAGAGCTGTGCCCAGCCACAGCTGCGTTCAGCCAGAGCTGCGCTCAGCCAGAGCTGCGTTGAGCCAGAGCTGCGCTCAGCCAGAGCTGCGTTGAGCCAGAGCTGTGCTCAGCCAGAGCTGCCTTGAGACAGAGCTGTGCTCAGCCAGAGCTGCGTTCAGCCAGAGTCGCGTCAGCCAGAGCTGCGTTCAGCCAGACCTGTGCTCAGCGAGAGCTGCGTTCAGCCAGACCTGTGCTCAGCCAGAGCTGCGTTCAGCCAGAGCTGCGCTCAGCTAGGGCTGTGCTCAGCCAGAGCTGTGCCCAGCCACAGCTGCGTTCAGCCAGAGCTGCGCTCAGCCAGAGCAGCGTTCATCCAGAATCGCGTCAGCCAGAGTTGCGTTCAGCCAGGCATGTGCTCATCCACAGATGCGTTCAGCCAGAGCTGCGTTCAACTAGAGCTGCGTTCAGCCAGAGCTGTGCTCAGCCAGAGTTGTGCTCAGCCAGAGCTGTGCTCAGCCAGAGCTGTGCTCAGCCAGAGCAGCGTTCAGCCAGAGTCGCGTCAGCCAGAGCTGCGTTCAGCCAGAGCTGTGCTCAGCCAGAGCCGCTCTCAGCCAGAGCTGCGTTCAGCCATAGCTCTGCTCAGCCAGAGCTGTGCTCAGCCAGACCTGTGCCCAGCCAGAGCTGCGCTCAGCCAGACCTGTGCCCAGCCAGAGCTGTGCTCAGCCACAGCTGCGTTCAGCCAGAGCTGCGCTCAGCCAGAGCCGTGCTCAGCCAGAGCTGCGTTCAGCCAGAGCTGCGTTCAGCCAGAGCTGTGCCCAGCCAGAGCTGTGCTCAGCCAGAATTGTGCTCCGCCAGAGCTGTGTTCAGCCAGAGCTGTGCTCAGCCAGAGCTGCGCTCAGCCAGAGCTGTGCTCAGCCAGAGCTGTGCTCAGCGAGAGCTGCATTCAGCCAGAGCTGTGCTCAGCCAGAGCTGCGTTCAGCCATAGCTCTGCTCAGCCAGAGCTGCGTTCAGCCAGAGCTGCGCTCAGCCATGGCTGTGCTCAGCCAGATCTGTGCCCAGCCACAGCTGCGTTCAGCAAGAGCTGCGCTCAGCCAGAGCTGTTCTCAGCCCCAGCTGCGTTCAGCCAGAGTCGCGTCAGCCAGAGCTGCGTTCAGCCAGACATGTGCTCAGCCAGAGCTGCATTCAGCCAGAGCTGCGTTCAGCCAGAGCTGTGCTCAGCCAGAGCTGTGCTCAGCCAGAGTTGTGCTCAGCCAGAGCTGTGCTCAGCCAGAGCAGCGTTCAGCCAGAGTCGCGCCAGCCAGAGCTGCGTTCAGCCAGAGCTGTGCTCAGCCAGAGCTGCGTTCAGCCAGAGCTGTGCTCAGCCAGAGCTGCGTTCAGCCAGAGCTGTGCCCAGCCAGAGCTGCGCTCAGCCAGAGCTGTGCCGAGCCAGAGCTGTGCTCAGCCACAGCTGCGTTCAGCCAGAGCTGCGCTCAGCCAGAGCTGCGTTCAGCCAGAGCTGTGCTCAGCCAGAGTTGTGCTCAGCCAGAGCTGTGCTCAGCCAGAGCTGTGCTCAGCCAGAGCTGCGTTCAGCCAGAGCTGTGCTCAGCCAGAGCTGTGTTCAGCCAGAGCTGCGTTCAGCCAGAGCTGTGGCCAGCCAGAGCTGTGCTCAGCCAGAGCTGCGTTCAGCCAGATTTGTGCTCAGCCAGAGCTGCGCTCAGCCAGAGCTGCGTTCAGCCAGAGCTGTGCCCAGCCAGTGCTGTGCTCAGCCAGAGTTGTGCTCAGCCAGAGCTGTGCCCAGCCAGAGCTGTGCTCATTCAGAGCTGTGCCCAGCCAGAACTGCGCTCAGCCAGAGCTGCGCTCAGCCAGAGCTGTGCCCAGCCAGAGCTGTGTTCAGCCAGAGCTGCGCTCAGCCTGAGTTGTGCTCAGCCAGAGCTGTGCCCAGCCAGAGCTGCGCTCAGCCAGAGCTGCGCTCAGTCAGAGCTGTGCCCAGCCAGAGCTGCGTTCAGCCAGAGCTGTGCTCAGCCAGAGCTGCGTTCAGCCATAGCTCTGCTCAGCGAGAGCTGCGTTCAGCCAGAGCTGAGCTCAGCGAGAGCTGTGCTCAGCCAGAGCTGCGTTCAGCCATAGCTCTGCTCAGCCAGAGCTGTGCTCAGCCAGAGCTGTGCCCAGCCACAGCTGCGTTCAGCTAGAGCTGCGTTCAGCCAGAGCTGTGCTCAGCCAGAGCTGCGTTCAGCCAGACATGTGCTCAGCCAGAGCTGCGTTCAGCCAGGCATGTGCTCAGCCAGAGTTGTGCTCAGCCAGAGCTGTGCCCAGCCAGAGCTGCGCTCAGCCAGAGCTGCGCTCATTCAGAGCTGTGCCCAGCCAGAGCTGCGTTCAGCCAGAGCTGCGCTCAGCCAGAGCTGCGTTCAGCCAGAGCTGCGCTCAGCCAGAGCTGCGTTCAGCCAGAGCTGTGCTCAGCCAGAGCTGCGTTCAGCCATAGCTCTGCTCAGCCAGAGCTGCGTTCAGCCAGAGCTGAGCTCAGCCAGAGCTGCGTTCAGCCATAGCTCTGCTCAGCCAGAGCTGTGCTCAGCCAGAGCTTTGCCCAGCCACAGCTGCGTTCAGCCAGAGCTGCGCTCAGCCAGAGCTGTGCTCAGCCAGAGCTGCGTTCAGCCAGACATGTGCTCAGCCAGAGCTGCGTTCAGCCAGACATGTGCTCAGCCAGAGCTGCGTTCAGCCAGAGCTGTGCTCAGCCAGAGCTGTGCTCAGCCAGAGTTGTGCTCAGCCAGAGCTGTGCTCAGCCAGAGCAGTGTTCAGCCAGAGTCGCGTCAGCCAGAGCTGCGTTCAGCTAGATCTGTGCTCAGTCAGACCTGTGCCCAGCCAGAGCTGCGCTCAGCCAGAGCTGTGCCCAGCCACAGCTGTGTTCAGCCAGAGCTGCGCTCAGCCAGGGCTGTACTCAGCCAGAGCTGTGCCCAGCCACAGCTGCGTTCAGCCAGAGCTGCGCTCAGCCAGAGCTGCGTTGAGCCAGAGCTGCGCTCAGCCAGAGCTGCGTTGAGCCAGAGCTGCGCTCAGCCAGAGCTGCCTTGAGACAGAGCTGTGCTCAGCCAGAGCTGCGTTCAGCCAGAGTCGCGTCAGCCAGAGCTGCGTTCAGCCAGACCTGTGCTCAGCGAGAGCTGCGTTCAGCCAGACCTGTGCTCAGCCAGAGCTGCGTTCAGCCAGAGCTGCGCTCAGCTAGGGCTGTGCTCAGCCAGAGCTGTGCCCAGCCACAGCTGCGTTCAGCCAGAGCTGCGCTCAGCCAGAGCAGCGTTCATCCAGAATCGCGTCAGCCAGAGTTGCGTTCAGCCAGGCATGTGCTCATCCACAGATGCGTTCAGCCAGAGCTGCGTTCAACTAGAGCTGCGTTCAGCCAGAGCTGTGCTCAGCCAGAGTTGTGCTCAGCCAGAGCTGTGCTCAGCCAGAGCTGTGCTCAGCCAGAGCAGCGTTCAGCCAGAGTCGCGTCAGCCAGAGCTGCGTTCAGCCAGAGCTGTGCTCAGCCAGAGCCGCTCTCAGCCAGAGCTGCGTTCAGCCATAGCTCTGCTCAGCCAGAGCTGTGCTCAGCCAGACCTGTGCCCAGCCAGAGCTGCGCTCAGCCAGACCTGTGCCCAGCCAGAGCTGTGCTCAGCCACAGCTGCGTTCAGCCAGAGCTGCGCTCAGCCAGAGCCGTGCTCAGCCAGAGCTGCGTTCAGCCAGAGCTGCGTTCAGCCAGAGCTGTGCCCAGCCAGAGCTGTGCTCAGCCAGAATTGTGCTCCGCCAGAGCTGTGTTCAGCCAGAGCTGTGCTCAGCCAGAGCTGCGCTCAGCCAGAGCTGTGCTCAGCCAGAGCTGCGTTCAGCCAGAGCTGTGCTCAGCCAGAGTTGTGCTCAGCCAGAGCCGTGCTCAGCCAGAGCTGCGTTCAGCCAGAGCTGCGTTCAGCCAGAGCTGTGCCCAGCCAGAGCTGTGCTCAGCCAGAATTGTGCTCCGCCAGAGCTGTGTTCAGCCAGAGCTGTGCTCAGCGAGAGCTGCATTCAGCCAGAGCTGTGCTCAACCAGAGCTGCGTTCAGCCATAGCTCTGCTCAGCCAGAGCTCCGTTCAGCCAGAGCTGCTCTCAGCCAGAGCTGTGCTCAGCCAGAGCTGTGCTCAGCCAGAGCTGCTCTCAGCCAGAGCTGCGCTCAGCCAGAGCTGCTTTGAGCCAGAGCTGCGCTCTGCCAGAACTGCTTTGAGACAGAGCTGTGCTCAGCCAGAGCTTCAGTCAGCCAGAGTCGCGTCAGCCAGAGCTGCATTCAGCCAGAGCTGTGCTCAGCGAGAGCTGCATTTAGCCAGAGCTGTGCTCAGCCAGAGCTGCGTTCAGCCATAGCTCTGCTCAGCCAGAGCTGCGTTCAGCCAGAGCTGCGCTCAGCCATGGCTGTGCTCAGCCAGATCTGTGCCCAGCCACAGCTGCGTTCAGCAAGAGCTGCGCTCAGCCAGAGCTGTTCTCAGCCCCAGCTGCGTTCAGCCAGAGTCGCGTCAGCCAGAGCTGCGTTCAGCCAGACATGTGCTCAGCCAGAGCTGCATTCAGCCAGAGCTGCGTTCAGCCAGAGCTGTGCTCAGCCAGAGCTGTGCTCAGCCAGAGTTGTGCTCAGCCAGAGCTGTGCTCAGCCAGAGCAGCGTTCAGCCAGAGTCGCGCCAGCCAGAGCTGCGTTCAGCCAGAGCTGTGCTCAGCCAGAGCTGCGTTCAGCCAGAGCTGTGCTCAGCCAGAGCTGCGTTCAGCCAGAGCTGTGCCCAGCCAGAGCTGCGCTCAGCCAGAGCTGTGCCGAGCCAGAGCTGTGCTCAGCCACAGCTGCGTTCAGCCAGAGCTGCGCTCAGCCAGAGCTGCGTTCAGCCAGAGCTGTGCTCAGCCAGAGTTGTGCTCAGCCAGAGCTGTGCTCAGCCAGAGCTGTGCTCAGCCAGAGCTGCGTTCAGCCAGAGCTGTGCTCAGCCAGAGCTGTGTTCAGCCAGAGCTGCGTTCAGCCAGAGCTGTGGCCAGCCAGAGCTGTGCTCAGCCAGAGCTGCGTTCAGCCAGATTTGTGCTCAGCCAGAGCTGCGCTCAGCCAGAGCTGCGTTCAGCCAGAGCTGTGCCCAGCCAGTGCTGTGCTCAGCCAGAGTTGTGCTCAGCCAGAGCTGTGCCCAGCCAGAGCTGTGCTCATTCAGAGCTGTGCCCAGCCAGAACTGCGCTCAGCCAGAGCTGCGCTCAGCCAGAGCTGTGCCCAGCCAGAGCTGTGTTCAGCCAGAGCTGCGCTCAGCCTGAGTTGTGCTCAGCCAGAGCTGTGCCCAGCCAGAGCTGCGCTCAGCCAGAGCTGCGCTCAGTCAGAGCTGTGCCCAGCCAGAGCTGCGTTCAGCCAGAGCTGTGCTCAGCCAGAGCTGCGTTCAGCCATAGCTCTGCTCAGCGAGAGCTGCGTTCAGCCAGAGCTGAGCTCAGCGAGAGCTGTGCTCAGCCAGAGCTGCGTTCAGCCATAGCTCTGCTCAGCCAGAGCTGTGCTCAGCCAGAGCTGTGCCCAGCCACAGCTGCGTTCAGCTAGAGCTGCGTTCAGCCAGAGCTGTGCTCAGCCAGAGCTGCGTTCAGCCAGACATGTGCTCAGCCAGAGCTGCGTTCAGCCAGGCATGTGCTCAGCCAGAGCTGTGCTCAGCCAGAGTTGTGCTCAGCCAGAGCTGTGCTCAGCCAGAGCAGCGTTCAGCCAGAGTCGCGTCAGCCAGAGCTGCGTTCAGCCAGAGCTGTGCTCAGCCAGATCTGCATTCAGCCAGAGCTGTGCTCAGCCAGAGCTGCACTCAGCCAGAGCTCTGCTCAGCCAGAGCTGCGTTCAGCCAGAGCTGCGTTCAGCCAATTGCGCTCAGCCAGATATGTGCTCAGTCAGACCTGTGCCCAGCCAGAGCTGCGCTCCGCCAGAGCTGTGCCCAGCCAGAGCTGTGTTCAGCCAGAGCTGCGCTCAGCCAGGGCTGTACTCAGCCAGAGCTGTGACCTGCCACAGCTGCGTTCAGCCAGAGATGCGCTTAGCCAGAGCTGCGTTCAGCCAGAGCTTTGCTCAGCCAGAGCTGCATTCAGCCAGAGCTGTGCCCAGCCAGAGCTGCATTCAGCCAGAGTTGTGCCCAGCCAGAGCTGTGTTTAGCCAGAGCTGTGCTCAGCCAGAGCTGCGCTCAGCCAGAGCTGTGCTCAGCCAGGGCTGTGTTCAGCCAGAGCTGTGCTCAACCTGAGTTGTGCTCAGACAGAGCTGCACTCAGCCAGAGCTGTGTTCAGCCATAGCTGTGCTCAACCAGATTTGTGCTCAGCCAGAGCTGTGCTCAGCCAGAGCTGCTCTCAGCCAGAGCTGTGCTCAGCCAGAGCTGCTCTCAGCCAGAGCTGCGCTCAGCCAGAGCTGCGTTGAGCCAGAGCTGCGCTCAGCCAGACCTGCTTTGAGCCAGAGCTGCGCTCAGCCAGAGCTGCTTTGAGACAGAGCTGTGCTCAACCAGAGCTGCGTTCAGCCATAGCTCTGCTCAGCCAGAGCTGCGTTCAGCCAGAGCTGCTCTCAGCCAGAGCTGTGCTCAGCCAGAGCTGTGCTCAGCCAGAGCTGCTCTCAGCCAGAGCTGCGCTCAGCCAGAGCTGCTTTGAGCCAGAGCTGCGCTCTGCCAGAACTGCTTTGAGACAGAGCTGTGCTCAGCCAGAGCTTCAGTCAGCCAGAGTCGCGTCAGCCAGAGCTGCATTCAGCCAGAGCTGTGCTCAGCGAGAGCTGCATTTAGCCAGAGCTGTGCTCAGCCAGAGCTGCGTTCAGCCATAGCTCTGCTCAGCCAGAGCTGCGTTCAGCCAGAGCTGCGCTCAGCCATGGCTGTGCTCAGCCAGATCTGTGCCCAGCCACAGCTGCGTTCAGCAAGAGCTGCGCTCAGCCAGAGCTGTTCTCAGCCCCAGCTGCGTTCAGCCAGAGTCGCGTCAGCCAGAGCTGCGTTCAGCCAGACATGTGCTCAGCCAGAGCTGCATTCAGCCAGAGCTGCGTTCAGCCAGAGCTGTGCTCAGCCAGAGCTGTGCTCAGCCAGAGTTGTGCTCAGCCAGAGCTGTGCTCAGCCAGAGCAGCGTTCAGCCAGAGTCGCGCCAGCCAGAGCTGCGTTCAGCCAGAGCTGTGCTCAGCCAGAGCTGCGTTCAGCCAGAGCTGTGCTCAGCCAGAGCTGCGTTCAGCCAGAGCTGTGCCCAGCCAGAGCTGCGCTCAGCCAGAGCTGTGCCGAGCCAGAGCTGTGCTCAGCCACAGCTGCGTTCAGCCAGAGCTGCGCTCAGCCAGAGCTGCGTTCAGCCAGAGCTGTGCTCAGCCAGAGTTGTGCTCAGCCAGAGCTGTGCTCAGCCAGAGCTGTGCTCAGCCAGAGCTGCGTTCAGCCAGAGCTGTGCTCAGCCAGAGCTGTGTTCAGCCAGAGCTGCGTTCAGCCAGAGCTGTGGCCAGCCAGAGCTGTGCTCAGCCAGAGCTGCGTTCAGCCAGATTTGTGCTCAGCCAGAGCTGCGCTCAGCCAGAGCTGCGTTCAGCCAGAGCTGTGCCCAGCCAGTGCTGTGCTCAGCCAGAGTTGTGCTCAGCCAGAGCTGTGCCCAGCCAGAGCTGTGCTCATTCAGAGCTGTGCCCAGCCAGAACTGCGCTCAGCCAGAGCTGCGCTCAGCCAGAGCTGTGCCCAGCCAGAGCTGTGTTTAGCCAGAGCTGCGCTCAGCCTGAGTTGTGCTCAGCCAGAGCTGTGCCCAGCCAGAGCTGCGCTCAGCCAGAGCTGCGCTCAGTCAGAGCTGTGCCCAGCCAGAGCTGCGTTCAGCCAGAGCTGTGCTCAGCCAGAGCTGCGTTCAGCCATAGCTCTGCTCAGCGAGAGCTGCGTTCAGCCAGAGCTGAGCTCAGCGAGAGCTGTGCTCAGCCAGAGCTGCGTTCAGCCATAGCTCTGCTCAGCCAGAGCTGTGCTCAGCCAGAGCTGTGCCCAGCCACAGCTGCGTTCAGCTAGAGCTGCGTTCAGCCAGAGCTGTGCTCAGCCAGAGCTGCGTTCAGCCAGACATGTGCTCAGCCAGAGCTGCGTTCAGCCAGGCATGTGCTCAGCCAGAGCTGTGCTCAGCCAGAGTTGTGCTCAGCCAGAGCTGTGCTCAGCCAGAGCAGCGTTCAGCCAGAGTCGCGTCAGCCAGAGCTGCGTTCAGCCAGAGCTGTGCTCAGCCAGATCTGCATTCAGCCAGAGCTGTGCTCAGCCAGAGCTGCACTCAGCCAGAGCTCTGCTCAGCCAGAGCTGCGTTCAGCCAGAGCTGCGTTCAGCCAGAGATGCGCTTAGCCAGAGCTGCGTTCAGCCAGAGCTTTGCTCAGCCAGAGCTGCATTCAGCCAGAGCTGTGCCCAGCCAGAGCTGCATTCAGCCAGAGTTGTGCCCAGCCAGAGCTGTGTTTAGCCAGAGCTGTGCTCAGCCAGAGCTGCGCTCAGCCAGAGCTGTGCTCAGCCAGGGCTGTGTTCAGCCAGAGCTGTGCTCAACCTGAGTTGTGCTCAGACAGAGCTGCACTCAGCCAGAGCTGTGTTCAGCCATAGCTGTGCTCAACCAGATTTGTGCTCAGCCAGAGCTGTGCTCAGCCAGAGCTGCTCTCAGCCAGAGCTGTGCTCAGCCAGAGCTGCTCTCAGCCAGAGCTGTGCTCAGCCAGAGCTGCTCTCAGCCAGAGCTGCGCTCAGCCAGAGCTGCGTTGAGCCAGAGCTGCGCTCAGCCAGACCTGCTTTGAGCCAGAGCTGCGCTCAGCCAGAGCTGCTTTGAGACAGAGCTGTGCTCAACCAGAGCTGCGTTCAGCCATAGCTCTGCTCAGCCAGAGCTGCGTTCAGCCAGAGCTGCTCTCAGCCAGAGCTGTGCTCAGCCAGAGCTGTGCTCAGCCAGAGCTGCTCTCAGCCAGAGCTGCGCTCAGCCAGAGCTGCTTTGAGCCAGAGCTGCGCTCTGCCAGAACTGCTTTGAGACAGAGCTGTGCTCAGCCAGAGCTTCAGTCAGCCAGAGTCGCGTCAGCCAGAGCTGCATTCAGCCAGAGCTGTGCTCAGCGAGAGCTGCATTTAGCCAGAGCTGTGCTCAGCCAGAGCTGCGTTCAGCCATAGCTCTGCTCAGCCAGAGCTGCGTTCAGCCAGAGCTGCGCTCAGCCATGGCTGTGCTCAGCCAGATCTGTGCCCAGCCACAGCTGCGTTCAGCAAGAGCTGCGCTCAGCCAGAGCTGTTCTCAGCCCCAGCTGCGTTCAGCCAGAGTCGCGTCAGCCAGAGCTGCGTTCAGCCAGACATGTGCTCAGCCAGAGCTGCATTCAGCCAGAGCTGCGTTCAGCCAGAGCTGTGCTCAGCCAGAGCTGTGCTCAGCCAGAGTTGTGCTCAGCCAGAGCTGTGCTCAGCCAGAGCAGCGTTCAGCCAGAGTCGCGCCAGCCAGAGCTGCGTTCAGCCAGAGCTGTGCTCAGCCAGAGCTGCGTTCAGCCAGAGCTGTGCTCAGCCAGAGCTGCGTTCAGCCAGAGCTGTGCCCAGCCAGAGCTGCGCTCAGCCAGAGCTGTGCCGAGCCAGAGCTGTGCTCAGCCACAGCTGCGTTCAGCCAGAGCTGCGCTCAGCCAGAGCTGCGTTCAGCCAGAGCTGTGCTCAGCCAGAGTTGTGCTCAGCCAGAGCTGTGCTCAGCCAGAGCTGTGCTCAGCCAGAGCTGCGTTCAGCCAGAGCTGTGCTCAGCCAGAGCTGTGTTCAGCCAGAGCTGCGTTCAGCCAGAGCTGTGGCCAGCCAGAGCTGTGCTCAGCCAGAGCTGCGTTCAGCCAGATTTGTGCTCAGCCAGAGCTGCGCTCAGCCAGAGCTGCGTTCAGCCAGAGCTGTGCCCAGCCAGTGCTGTGCTCAGCCAGAGTTGTGCTCAGCCAGAGCTGTGCCCAGCCAGAGCTGTGCTCATTCAGAGCTGTGCCCAGCCAGAACTGCGCTCAGCCAGAGCTGCGCTCAGCCAGAGCTGTGCCCAGCCAGAGCTGTGTTCAGCCAGAGCTGCGCTCAGCCTGAGTTGTGCTCAGCCAGAGCTGTGCCCAGCCAGAGCTGCGCTCAGCCAGAGCTGCGCTCAGTCAGAGCTGTGCCCAGCCAGAGCTGCGTTCAGCCAGAGCTGTGCTCAGCCAGAGCTGCGTTCAGCCATAGCTCTGCTCAGCGAGAGCTGCGTTCAGCCAGAGCTGAGCTCAGCGAGAGCTGTGCTCAGCCAGAGCTGCGTTCAGCCATAGCTCTGCTCAGCCAGAGCTGTGCTCAGCCAGAGCTGTGCCCAGCCACAGCTGCGTTCAGCTAGAGCTGCGTTCAGCCAGAGCTGTGCTCAGCCAGAGCTGCGTTCAGCCAGACATGTGCTCAGCCAGAGCTGCGTTCAGCCAGACATGTGCTCAGCCAGAGCTGCGTTCAGCCAGGCATGTGCTCAGCCAGAGCTGTGCTCAGCCAGAGTTGTGCTCAGCCAGAGCTGTGCTCAGCCAGAGCAGCGTTCAGCCAGAGTCGCGTCAGCCAGAGCTGCGTTCAGCCAGAGCTGTGCTCAGCCAGATCTGCATTCAGCCAGAGCTGTGCTCAGCCAGAGCTGCACTCAGCCAGAGCTCTGCTCAGCCAGAGCTGCGTTCAGCCAGAGCTGCGTTCAGCCAATTGCGCTCAGCCAGATATGTGCTCAGTCAGACCTGTGCCCAGCCAGAGCTGCGCTCAGCCAGAGCTGTGCCCAGCCAGAGCTGTGTTCAGCCAGAGCTGCGCTCAGCCAGGGCTGTACTCAGCCAGAGCTGTGACCTGCCACAGCTGCGTTCAGCCAGAGATGCGCTTAGCCAGAGCTGCGTTCAGCCAGAGCTTTGCTCAGCCAGAGCTGCATTCAGCCAGAGCTGTGCCCAGCCAGAGCTGCATTCAGCCAGAGTTGTGCCCAGCCAGAGCTGTGTTTAGCCAGAGCTGTGCTCAGCCAGAGCTGCGCTCAGCCAGAGCTGTGCTCAGCCAGGGCTGTGTTCAGCCAGAGCTGTGCTCAACCTGAGTTGTGCTCAGACAGAGCTGCACTCAGCCAGAGCAGTGTTCAGCCATAGCTGTGCTCAACCAGATTTGTGCTCAGCCAGAGCTGTGCTCAGCCAGAGCTGCTCTCAGCCAGAGCTGCGCTCAGCCAGAGCTGCGTTGAGCCAGAGCTGCGCTCAGCCAGACCTGCTTTGAGCCAGAGCTGCGCTCAGCCAGAGCTGCTTTGAGACAGAGCTGTGCTCAGCCAGAGCTGCGTTTAGCCAGAGTCGTGTCAGCCAGAGCTGCGTTCAGCCAGACCTGTGCTCAGCCAGAGCTGCATTCAGACAGAGCTGTGCTCAGCCAGAGCTGCGTTCAGCCATAGCTCTGCTCAGCCAGAGCTGCGTTCAGCCAGAGCTGCGCTCAGCTAGGGCTGTGCTCAGCCAGAGCTGTGCCCGGCCACAGCTGCGTTCAGCCAGAGCTGCGCTCAGCCAGAGCAGCGTTCAACCAGAGTCGCGTCAGCCAGAATTGCGTTCAGCCAGGCATGTGCTCAGCCACAGCTGCGTTCAGCCAGAGCTGCGTTCTGCTAGAGCTGTGCTCAGCCAGAGCTGTGCTCAGCCAGAGTTGTGCTCAGCCAGAGTTGTGCTCATCCAGAGCTGTGCTCAGCCAGAGCTGTGCTCAGCCAGAGCAGCGTTCAGCCAGAGTCGCGTCAGCCAGAGCTGCGTTCAGCTAGAGCTGTGCTCAGCCAGAGCTGCATTCAGCCAGAGCCGCTCTCAGCCAGAGCTGCGTTCAGCCATAGCTCTGCTCAGCCAGAGCTGTGCTCAGCCAGACCTGTGCCCAGCCAGAGCTGTGCTCAGCCAGATCTGTGCTCAGCCAGAGCTGCATTCAGCCAGAGCCGCTCTCAGCCAGAGCTGCGTTCAGCCATAGCTCTGCTCAGCCAGAGCTGTGCTCAGCCAGACCTGTGCCCAGCCAGAGCTGCGCTCAGCCAGAGCTGTGCCCAGCCAGATCTGTGCTCAGCCACAGCTGCGTTCAGCCAGAGCTGCGTTCAGCCAGAGCTGCGTTCAGCCAGAGCTGTGCCCAGCCAGAGCTGTGCTCAGCCAGAGTTGTGCTCCGCCAGAGCTGTATTCAGCCAGAGCTGTGCTCAGCCAGAGCTGCATTCAGGCAGAGCTCTGCTCAGCCAGAGCTGTGCTCAGCCAGAGCTTCATTCAGCCAGAGCTGTGCCCAGCCAGAGCTGTGTTCAGCCACAGCTGTGCTCAGCCAGAGCTGCATTCAGGCAGAGCTCTGCTCAGCCAGAGCTGTGCTCAGCCAGAGCTTCATTCAGCCAGAGCTGTGCCCAGCCAGAGCTGTGCTCAGCCAGAGCTGTGCTCAGCGAGAGCTGCATTTAGCCAGAGCTGTGCTCAGCCAGAGCTGCGTTCAGCCATAGCTCTGCTCAGCCAGAGCTGCATTCAGCCAGAGCTGCGTTCAGCCAGATCTGTGCTCAGCCAGAGCTGTGCTCAGCCAGAGCTGCTCTCAGCCAGAGCTGCGCTCAGCCAGAGCTGCGCTCTGCCAGAACTGCTTTGAGACAGAGCTGTGCTCAGCCAGAGCTGTGCTCAGCCAGAGTCGCGTCAGCCAGAGCTGCGTTCAGCCAGAGCTGTGCTCAGCGAGAGCTGCATTCAGCCAGAGCTGTGCTCAGCCAGAGCTGCGTTCAGCCATAGCTCTGCTCAGCCAGAGCTGTGTTCAGCCAGAGCTGCGCTCAGCCAGGGCTGTGCTCAGCCAGAGCTGTGCCCAGCCACAGCTGCGTTCAGCCAGAGCTGCGTTCAGCCAGAGTCGCGACAGCCAGAGCTGCGTTCAGCCAGACATGTGCTCAGCCAGAGCTGCATTCAGCCAGAGCTGCGTTCAACCAGAGCTGTGCTCAGCCAGAGCTGTGCTCAGCCAGAGCTGCATACAGGCAGAGCTCTGCTCAGCCAGAGCTGTGCTCAGCCAGAGCTTCATTCAGCCAGAGCTGTGCCCAGCCAGAGCTGTGTTCAGCCAGAGCTGTGCTCAGCCAGAGCTGCATTCAGGCAGAGCTCTGCTCAGCCAGAGCTGTGCTCAGCCAGAGCTTCATTCAGCCAGAGCTGTGCCCAGCCAGAGCTGTGCTCATCCAGAGCCGCGCTCAGACAGAGTTGCATTCAACCAGAGCTGCGTTCAGTCAGACCTGCGCTCAGCCAGAGCTGCGTTCAGCCAGAGCTGTGTTCAGCCAGAGCTGTGCTCAGCCAGAGCCGCGCTCAGACAGAGCTGCGCTCAGCCAGAGCTGCGTTCAGCCAGAGATGTGCTCAGCCAGAGCTGCGTTCAGCCAGAGCTGCGCTCAGCCAGAGCTGTGCTCAGCCAGAGCTTCATTCAGCCAGATTTGTGCTCAGCCAGAGATGCGCTCAGCCAGAGCTGCGTTCGGCCAGAGCTGTGCTCAGCCAGAGCCGCGCTCAGTCAGAGCTGCGTTCAGCCAGAGCTCTGATCAGCCAGAGCTGCGTTCAGCCAGAGCTGCGCTCAGACAGAGCTGCGTTCAGCCAGAGTTGCGCTCAGCCAGAGCTGCGTTCAGCCAGAGCTGCGCTCAGGCAGAGTTGCGTTCAGCCAGAGCTGTGCTCAGCCAGAGTAGTGCTCAGCCAGAGCTGTGCCCAGCCAGAGCTGCGTTCAGCCAGAGTTGTGCCCAGCCAGAGCTGTGTTTAGCCAGAGCTGTGCTCAGCCAGAGCTGTGCTCAGCCAGCGCTGCATTCAGCCAGAGCTCTGCTCAGCCAGAGCTGTGCTCAGCCAGAGCTTCATTCAGCCAGAGCTGTGCCCAGCCAGAGCTGTGTTCAGCCAGAGCTGCTCTCAGCCAGAGCTACGTTCAGCCAGAGCTGTGCTCATCCAGAACCGCGCTCAGACAGAGTTGCGTACAGCCAGAGCTGCGCTCAGCCAGAGCTGCGTTCAGCCAGAGCTGTGTTCAGCCAGAGCTGTGCTCAGCCAGAGCTGCACTCAGCCAGAGCTGCGTTCAGCCAGAGCTGTGCTCAGCCAGAGCTGCTTTGAGACAGAGCCGCTCTCAGCCAGAGCTGCGTTCAGCCAGAGCTGCGTTCAGCCAGAGCTGTGTTCAGCCAGAGCCGCGCTCAGACAGAGCTGCGCTCAGCCAAAGCTGTGTTCAGCCAGAGCTGTGCTCAGCCAGAGCAGCGTTCAGCCAGAGTTGTGCTCAGCCAGAGCTGCGCTCAGCCAGAGCTGCGTTCGGCCAGAGCTGCGTTCAGCCAGAGCTGCTTTGAGACAGAGCCGCTCTCAGCCAGAGCTGCGTTCAGCCAGAGCTGTGCTCAGCCAGAGCCGCGCTCAGACAGAGCTGCGTTCAGCCAGAGCTGCGCTCAGCCAGAGCTGTGCTCAGCCAGAGCTGCGCTCAGTCAGAGCTGCGTTCAATCAGAGCTGCGCGCGGCCAGAGCTGTGCTCAGCCAGAGCTTCATTCAGCCAGAGTTGTGCTCAGCCAGAGCTGTGTTCAGCCAGAGCTGCGTTCAGCCAGAGTCACGTCAGCCAGAGCTGAGTTCAGCCAGAGCTGCGTTCAGTCAGAGCTGCGTTCAGCCAGAGCTGTGTTCAGCCAGAGCCGCGCTCAGACAGAGCTGTGCTCAGCCAGAGCTGCTTTCAGCCAGAGCTGCGTTCAGCCAGAGCTGCGTTCAGCTAGAGCTGTGCCCAGCCAGAGCTGTGCTCAGCCAGAGCTGTGCTCAGCCAGAGCTGCGTTCAGCCAGAGTCGCGTCAGCCAGAGTTGTGTTCAGCCAGAGCTGTGCTCAGCCAGATCTGCGTTCAGCCAGAGCTGCGTTCAGCTAGAGCTGTGCCCAGCCAGAGCAGTGCTCAGCCAGAGTTGTGCTCAGCCAGAGATGTGCTCAGCCTTCAGCCGGAGTCGCGTCAGCCAGAGCTGCGTTCAGCCAGAGATGCGCTCAGCCAGAGCTGCGTTCAGCCAGAGCTGTGCTCAGCCAGAGCTGCGTTCAGCCAGAGTTGCGCTCAGCCAGAGCTGTGTTCAGCCAGAGCTGCGTTCAGCCAGAGATGCGCTCAGCCAGAGCTGCGTTCAGCCAGAGCTGTGCTCAGCCAGAGCTGCGTTCAGCCAGAGTTGCGCTCAGCCAGAGCTGTGTTCAGCCAGAGCTGCGCTCAGCCAGAGTTGCGTTCAGCCAGAGCTGTGCCCAGCCAGAGCTGCGTTCAGCCAGAGTTGTGCCCAGCCAGAGCTGTGTTTAGCCAGAGCTGTGCTCAGCCAGAGCTGTGCTCAGCCAGCGCTGCATTCAGCCAGAGCTATGCTGAGCCAGAGCTGTGCTCAGCCAGAGCTTCATTCAGCCAGAGCTGTGCCCAGCCAGAGCTGTGTTCAGCCAGAGCTGCTCTCAGCCAGAGCTACGTTCAGCCAGAGCTGTGCTCAGCCAGAGCCGCGCTCAGACAGAGTTGCGTTCAGCCAGAGCTGCGCTCAGCCAGAGCTGTGCTCAGCCAGAGCTGCGCTCAGTCAGAGCTGCGTTCAGCCACAGCTGCGTTCAGCCAGAGCTGCGTTCAGCCAGAGCTGCGCTCGGCCAGAGCTGTGCTCAGTCAGAGCTTCATTCAGCCAGAGTTGTGCTCAGCCAGAGCTGCGTTCGGCCAGAGCTGCGTTCAGCCAGAGCTGCTTTGAGACAGAGCTGCGCTCAGCCAGAGCCGCTCTCAGACAGAGCTGTGTTCAGCCAGAGCTGTGCTCAGCCAGAGCTGCGTTCAGCCAGAGCTGCGCTCAGCCAGAGTTGTGCCCAGCCAGAGCTGTGTTTAGCCAGAGCTGTGCTCAGCCAGAGCTGCACTCAGCCAGAGCTGCATTCAGCCAGAGCTCTGCTCAGCCAGAGCTGTGCTCAGCCAGAGCTTCATTCAGCCAGAGCTGTGCCCAGCCAGAGCTGTGTTCAGCCAGAGCTGCTCTCAGCCAGAGCTACGTTCAGCCAGAGCTGTGCTCAGCCAGAGCCGCGCTCAGACAGAGTTGCGTTCAGCCAGAGCTGCGCTCAGCCAGAGCTGCGTTCAGCCAGAGCTGTGTTCAGCCAGAGCTGTGCTCAGCCAGAGCTGCACTCAGCCAGAGCTGCGTTCAGCCAGAGCTGTGTTCAGCCAGAGCTGCTTTGAGACAGAGCCGCTCTCAGCCAGAGCTGCGTTCAGCCAGAGCTGCGTTCAGCCAGAGCTGTGCTCAGCCAGAGCTGTGCTCAGCCAGAGCTGTGCTCAGCCAGAGCTGCGTTCAGCCAGAGCTGTGCTCAGCCAGAGCTTCATTCAGCCAGAGTTGTGCTCAGCCAGAGCTGCGTTCGGCCAGAGCTGCGTTCAGCCAGAGCTGCTTTGAGACAGAGCCGCTCTCAGCCAGAGCTGCGTTCAGCCAGAGCTGTGCTCAGCCAGAGCCGCGCTCAGACAGAGCTGCGTTCAGCCAGAGCTGCGCTCAGCCAGAGCTGTGCTCAGCCAGAGCTGCGCTCAGTCAGAGCTGCGTTCAGCCAGAGCTGCGCTCGGCCAGAGCTGTGCTCAGCCAGAGCTTCATTCAGCCAGAGTTGTGCTCAGCCAGAGCTGCGCTCAGCCAGAGCTGCGTTCGGCCAGAGCTGCGTTCAGCCAGAGCTGCTTTGAGACAGAGCTGCGCTCAGCCAGAGCCGCTCTCAGACAGAGCTGTGTTCAGCCAGAGCTGTGCTCAGCCAGAGCTGCGTTCAGCCAGAGCTGCGCTCAGCCAGAGCTGTGCTCA
Source organism: Melanerpes aurifrons (assembly GCA_011125475.1). Taxonomy (NCBI): domain Eukaryota; kingdom Metazoa; phylum Chordata; class Aves; order Piciformes; family Picidae; genus Melanerpes; species Melanerpes aurifrons. Next base: position 221,921 of record WWNC01000221.1, read on the forward strand.
GCCAGAGCTGCGTTCAGCCAGAGCTGCGTTCAGCCAGAGCTGCGTTCAGCCAGACCTGTGCTCAGCCAGAGCTGCGCTCAGCCAGAGCTGCTTTGAGACAGAGCTGTGCTCAGCCAGAGCTGCGTTCAGCCAGAGCTGATTTCAGCCAGAGCTGCTTTGAGACAGAGCTGCGCTCAGCCAGAGCCGCGCTCAGACACAGCTGCATTCAGCCAGAGCTCTGCTCAGCCAGAGGTGCGCTCAGCCAGAGCTGCGGTCAGCCAGAGCTGCGTTCAGCCAGAGCTGTGCTCAGCCAGAGCTGTGCTCAGCCAGAGCTGCGTTCAGCCAGAGCTGTGCTCAGCCAGAGCTGTGCTCAGCCAGAGCTCTGCTCAGCCAGAGCTGCGTTCAGACAGAGCTGTGCTCAGCTTGAGCTGTGCTCAGCCAGAGCTGCTCTCAGCCAGAGCTGCGCTCAGCCAGAGCTGCTTTGAGCCAGAGCTGCGCTCAGCCAGAGCTCTGCTCAGCCAGAGCTGTGCTCAGCCAGAGCTTCATTCAGCCAGAGCTGTGCCCAGCCAGAGCTGTGTTCAGCCAGAGCTGTGCTCAGCCAGAGCTACGTTCAGCCAGAGCTGTGCTCAGCCAGAGCCGCGCTCAGACAGAGTTGCGTTCAGCCAGAGCTGCGCTCAGCCAGAGCTGCGTTCAGCCAGAGCTGTGTTCAGCCAGAGCTGTGCTCAGCCAGAGCTGCACTCAGCAAGAGCTGCGTTCAGCCAGAGCTGTGTTCAGCCAGAGATGCTTTGAGACAGAGCCGCTCTCAGCCAGAGCTGCGTTCAGCCAGAGCTGCGTTCAGCCAGAGCTGTGCTCAGCCAGAGCTGTGCTCAGCCAGAGCTGTGCTCAGCCAGAGCTGCGTTCAGCCAGAGCTGTGCTCAGCCAGAGCTTCATTCAGCCAGAGTTGTGCTCAGCCAGAGCTGCGTTCGGCCAGAGCTGCGTTCAGCCAGAGCTGCTTTGAGACAGAGCCGCTCTCAGCCAGAGCTGCGTTCAGCCAGAGCTGTGCTCAGCCAGAGCCGCGCTCAGACAGAGCTGCGTTCAGCCAGAGCTGCGCTCAGCCAGAGCTGTGCTCAGCCAGAGCTGCGCTCAGTCAGAGCTGCGTTCAGCCAGAGCTGCGCTCGGCCAGAGCTGTGCTCAGCCAGAGCTTCATTCAGCCAGAGTTCTGCTCAGCCAGAGCTGCGCTCAGCCAGAGCTGCGTTCGGCCAGAGCTGCGTTCAGCCAGAGCTGCTTTGAGACAGAGCTGCGCTCAGCCAGAGCCGCTCTCAGACAGAGCTGTGTTCAGCCAGAGCTGTGCTCAGCCAGAGCTGCGTTCAGCCAGAGCTGCGCTCAGCCAGAGCTGTGCTCAGCCAGAGCTGCGTTCAGCCAGAGCTGCGTTCAGCCAGAGCTGCGTTCAGCCAGACCTGTGCTCAGCCAGAGCTGCGCTCAGCCAGAGCTGCTTTGAGACAGAGCTGTGCTCAGCCAGAGCTGCGTTCAGCCAGAGCTGATTTCAGCCAGAGCTGCTTTGAGACAGAGCTGCGCTCAGCCAGAGCCGCGCTCAGACACAGCTGCATTCAGCCAGAGCTCTGCTCAGCCAGAGGTGCGCTCAGCCAGAGCTGCGGTCAGCCAGAGCTGCGTTCAGCCAGAGCTGTGCTCAGCCAGAGCTGTGCTCAGCCAGAGCTGCGTTCAGCCAGAGCTGTGCTCAGCCAGAGCTGTGCTCAGCCAGAGCTCTGCTCAGCCAGAGCTGCGTTCAGACAGAGCTGTGCTCAGCTTGAGCTGTGCTCAGCCAGAGCTGCTCTCAGCCAGAGCTGCGCTCAGCCAGAGCTGCTTTGAGCCAGAGCTGCGCTCAGCCAGAGCTGCGTTCAGCCGGAGCAGCTTTGAGCCAGAGCTGCGCTCAGCCAGAGCTGCTTTGAGACAGAGCTGTGCTCAGCCAGAGCTGCGTTCAGCCAGAGTCGCGTCAGCCAGAGCTGCTTTCAGCCAGACCTGTGCTCAGCGAGAGCTGCATTCAGCCAGAGCTGTGCTCAGCCAGAGTTGCGTTCAGCCATAGCTCTGCTCAGCCAGAGCTGCGTTCAGCCAGAGCTGCGCTCAGCCAGGGCTGTGCTCAGCCAGAGCTGTGCCCAGCCACAGCTGCGTTCAGCCAGAGCAGCGTTCAGCCAGAGTCGCGTCAGCCAGAGCTGCGTTCAGCTAGAGCTGTGCTCAGCCAGAGCTGCATTCAGCCAGAGCTGTGCTCAGCCAGAGCTGTGCTCAGCCAGAGCTGTGCTCAGCCAGAGCAGCGTTCAGCCAGAGTCGCGTCAGCCACAGCTGCGTTCAGCCAGAGCTGTGCTCAGCCAGAGCTGCATTCAGCCAGAGCCGCTCTCAGCCAGAGCTGCGTTCAGGCATAGCTCTGCTCAGCCAGAGCTGTGCTCTGCCAGACCTGTGCCCAGCCAGAGCTGCGCTCAGCCAGAGCTGTGCCCAGCCAGAGCTCTGCTCAGCCACAGCTGCTTTCAGCCAGAGCTGCGCTCAGCCAGAGCTGCGTTCAGCCAGAGCTGTGCTCAGCCAGAGCTGCGTTCAGCCAGTGTTGCGTTCAGCCAGAGCTGTGCCCAGCCAGAGCTGTGCTCAGCCAGAGTTGTGCTCCGCCAGAGCTGTGTTCAGCCAGAGCTGTGCTCAGCCAGAGCTGTGCTCAGCGAGAGCTGCATTCAGCCAGAGCTGTGCTCAGCCAGAGCTGCGTTCAGCCATAGCTCTGCTCAGCCAGAGCTGCGTTCAGCCAGAGCTGCGCTCAGCCAGGGCTGTGCTCAGCCAGAGATGTGCCCAGCCACAGCTGCGTTCGGCCAGAGCTGCGTTCAGCCAGAGCTGTGCTCAGCCAGAGCTGCGTTCAGCCATAGCTCTGCTCAGCCAGAGCTGCGTTCAGCCAGAGCTGCGCTCAGCCAGGGCTGTGCTCAGCCAGAGCTGTGCCCAGCCACAGCTGCGTTCGGCCAGATCTGCGTTCAGCCAGAGCTGCTTTGAGACAGAGCCGCTCTCAGCCAGAGCTGCGTTCAGCCAGAGCTGTGCTCAGCCAGAGCCGCGCTCAGACAGAGCTGCGTTCAGCCAGAGCTGCGCTCAGCCAGAGCTGTGCTCAGCCAGAGCTGCGCTCAGTCAGAGCTGCGTTCAGCCAGAGCTGCGCTCGGCCAGAGCTGTGCTCAGCCAGAGCTTCATTCAGCCAGAGTTGTGCTCAGCCAGAGCTGCGCTCAGCCAGAGCTGCGTTCGGCCAGAGCTGCGTTCAGCCAGAGCTGCTTTGAGACAGAGCTGCGCTCAGCCAGAGCCGCTCTCAGACAGAGCTGTGTTCAGCCAGAGCTGTGCTCAGCCAGAGCTGCGTTCAGCCAGAGCTGCGCTCAGCCAGAGCTGTGCTCAGCCAGAGCTGCGTTCAGCCAGAGCTGCGTTCAGCCAGACCTGTGCTCAGCCAGAGCTGCACTCAGCCAGAGCTGCTTTGAGACAGAGCTGTGCTCAGCCAGAGCTGCGTTCAGCCAGAGCTGATTTCAGCCAGAGCTGCTTTGAGACAGAGCTGTGCTCAGCCAGAGCCGCGCTCAGACACAGCTGCATTCAGCCAGAGCTCTGCTCAGCCAGAGGTGCGCTCAGCCAGAGCTGCGGTCAGCCAGAGCTGCGTTCAGCCAGAGCTGTGCTCTGCCAGACCTGTGCCCAGCCAGAGCTGCGCTCAGCCAGAGCTGTGCCCAGCCAGAGCTATGCTCAGCCACAGCTGCGTTCAGCCAGAGCTGCGCTCAGCCAGAGCTGCGTTCAGCCAGAGCCGTGCTCAGCCAGAGCTGCGTTCAGCCAGTGTTGCGTTCAGCCAGAGCTGTGCCCAGCCAGAGCTGTGCTCAGCCAGAGTTGTGCTCCGCCAGAGCTGTGTTTAGCCAGAGCTGTGCTCAGCCAGAGCTGTGCTCAGCGAGAGCTGCATTCAGCCAGAGCTGTGCTCAGCCAGAGCTGCGTCCAGCCATAGCTCTGCTCAGCCAGAGCTGCGTTCAGCCAGAGCTGCGCTCAGCCAGGGCTGTGCTCAGCCAGAGCTGTGCCCAGCCACAGCTGCGTTCGGCCAGAGCTGCGTTCAGCCAGAGCTGCTTTTAGACAGAGCTGCGCTCAGCCAGAGCCGCGCTCAGACAGAGCTGCATTCAGCCAGAGCTCTGCTCAGCCAGAGCTGCGTTCAGCCAGAGCTGCGTTCAGCCATAGCTGTGCTCAGCCAGAGCCGCGCTCAGACATAGCTGCGTTCAGCCAGAGCTGCGTTCAGCCAGAGCTGCGCTGAGCCACAGCCGCGCTCAGCCAGAGCTGCGTTCAGCCAGAGCTCTGCTCAGCCAGAGCTGCGTTCAGCCAGAGCTTTGCTCAGCCAGAGCTGTGCTCAGCCAGAGCTGCTCTCAGCCAGAGCTGCGCTCAGCCAGAGCTGCTTTGAGCCAGAGCTGCGCTCAGCCAGAACTGCTTTGAGACAGAGCTGTGCTCAGCCAGAGCTGCGTTCAGCCAGAGTCGCGTCAGCCAGAGCTGCGTACAGCCAGAGCTGTGCTCAGCGAGAGCTCCATTCAGCCACAGCTGCGTTCAGCCAGAGCGGTGCTCAGCCAGAGCCGCACTCAGACAGACCTGCGTTCAGCCAGAGCTGCGTTCAGCCAGAGCTGCGTTCAGCCAGAGCTGTGCTCAGTCAGAGCTGTGCCCAGCCAGAGCTGCGCTCAGCCAGAGCTGTGCCCAGCCAGAGCTGTGTTCAGCCAGAGCCGCGCTCAGTCAGAGCTGCGTTCAGCCAGAGCTCTGCTCAGCCAGAGCTGCGTTCAGCCAGAGCTGTGCTCAGCTTGAGCTGTGCTCAGCCAGAGCTGCTCTCAGCCAGAGCTGCTCTCAGCCAGAGCTGCGCTCAGCCAGAGCTGCGTTGAGCCAGAGCTGCGCTCAGCCGGAGCAGCTTTGAGCCAGAGCTGCGCTCAGCCAGAGCTGCTTTGAGACAGAGCTGTGCTCAGCCAGAGCTGCGTTCAGCCAGAGTCGCGTCAGCCAGAGCTGCTTTCAGCCAGACCTGTGCTCAGCGAGAGCTGCATTCAGCCAGAGCTGTGCTCAGCCAGAGTTGCGTTCAGCCATAGCTCTGCTCAGCCAGAGCTGCGTTCAGCCAGAGCTGCGCTCAGCCAGGGCTGTGCTCAGCCAGAGCTGTGCCCAGCCACAGCTGCGTTCAGCCAGAGCTGTGCTCAGGCAGAGCAGCGTTCAGCCAGAGTCGCGTCAGCCAGAGCTGCGTTCAGCCAGGCATGTGCTCAGCCAGAGCTGCGTTCAGCCAGAGCTGTGTTCAGCTAGAGCTGTGCTCAGCCAGAGCTGTGCTCAGCCAGAGTTGTGCTCAGCCAGAGCTGTGCTCAGCCAGAGCTGTGCTCAGCCAGAGCAGCGTTCAGCCAGAGTCGCGTCAGCCACAGCTGCGTTCAGCCAGAGCTGTGCTCACCCAGAGCTGCATTCAGCCAGAGCCGCTCTCAGCCAGAGCTGCGTTCAGCCAGAGCTCTGCTCAGACAGAGCTGCGTTCAGCCAGAGCTGTGCTCAGCCACAGCTGCGTTCAGCCAGAGCTGTGCTCAGCCAGAGCAGCGTTCAGCCAGAGTCGCGTCAGCCAGAGTTGCGTTCAGCCAGGCATGTGCTCAGCCAGAGCTGCGTTCAGCCAGAGCTGCGTTCAGCTAGAGCTGTGCTCAGCCAGAGCTGTGTTCAGCCAGAGCTGTGCTCAGCCAGAGCTGTGCTCAGCCAGAGCAGCGTTCAGCCAGAGTCGCGTCAGCCACAGCTGCGTTCAGCCAGAGCTGTGCTCAGCCAGAGCTGCATTCAGCCAGAGCCGCTCTCAGCCAGAGCTGCGTTCAGCCATAGCTCTGCTCAGACAGAGCTGTGCTCAGCCAGACCTGTGCCCAGCCAGAGCTGCGCTCAGCCAGAGCTGTGCCCAGCCAGAGCTGTGCCCAGCCAGAGCTGTGCTCAGCCAGAGTTGTGCTCCGCCAGAGCTGTGTTCAGCCAGAGCTGTGCTCAGACAGAGCTGTGCTCAGCGAGAGCTGCATTCAGCCAGAGCTGTGCTCAGCCAGAGCTGCGTTCAGCCAGAGTCGCGTCAGCCAGAGCTGCGTTCAGCCAGACCTGTGCTCAGCGAGAGCTGCATTCAGCCAGAGCTGTGCTCAGCCAGAGTTGCGTTCAGCCATAGATCTGCTCAGCCAGAGCTGCGTTCAGCCAGAGCTGCGCTCAGCCAGGGCTGTGCTCAGCCAGAGCTGTGCCCAGCCACAGCTGCGTTCAGCCAGAGCTGCGCTCAGCCAGAGCAGCGTTCAGCCAGAGTCGCGTCAGCCAGAGCTGCGTTCAGCCAGAGCTGCGTTCAGCTAGAGCTGTGCTCAGCCAGAGCGGTGCTCAGCCAGAGTTGTGCTCAGCCAGAGCTGTGTTCAGCCAGAGCTGTGCTCAGCCAGAGCTGTGTTCTGACATACCTGTGCCCAGCCAGAGCTGCGCTCAGCCAGAGCTGTGCCGAGCCAGACCTGTGCTCAGCCACAGCTGCGTTCAGCCAGAGCTGCGCTCAGCCAGAGCTGCGTTCAGCCAGAGCTGCATTCAGTCAGAGCTGTGCTCAGCCAGAGCTGCGTTCAGCCAGAGCTGTGCTCAGCCAGAGTTGTGCTCAGCCAGAGCTGTGTTCAGCCAGAGCTGCGCTCAGCCAGAGCTGCGCTCAGCTAGAGCTGTGCTCAGCCAGAGTTGCGCTCAGCCAGAGCTGTGTTCAGCCAGAGCTGTGCTCAGCCAGAGCTGCGCTCAGCCAGAGCTGTGCTCAGCCAGAGCTGCGTTCAGCCAGAGCTGTGCTCTGCCAGAGCTGTGTTCAGCCAGAGCTGCGTTCAGCCAGAGCTGTGCCCAGCCAGAGCTGTGCTCAGCCAGATTTGTGCTCAGCCAGAGCTGCGTTCAGCCAGAGCTGCGTTCAGCCAGAGCTGTGCCCAGCCAGAGCTGTGCTCAGCCAGAGCAGTGCTCAGCCAGAGCTGTGCCCAGCCAGAGCTGTGCTCATTCAGAGCTGTGCCCAGCCAGAACTGCGCTCAGCCAGAGCTGCGCTCAGCCAGAGGTGTGCCCATCCAGAGCTGCGTTCAGCCAGAGCTGCGCTCAGCCAGGGCTGTGCCCAGCCAGAGCTGTGCCCAGCCAGAGCTGCGCTCAGCCAGAGCTGCGCTCAGTCAGAGCTGTGCCCAGCCAGAGCTGCGTTCAGCCAGAGCTGTGCCCAGCTAGAGCTGCGTTCAGCCAGAGTCGCGTCAGCCAGTGCTGCGTTCAGCCAGAGCTGTGCTCAGCCAGAGCTGCATTCAGCCATAGCTCCGCTCAGCCAGAGCTGCGTTCAGCCAGAGCTGCGCTCAGCCAGAGCTGTGCTCAGCCAGAGCTGCGTTCAGCCAGAGCTCTGCTCAGCCAGAGCTGTGCTCAGCCAGAGCTGTGCTCAGCCAGAGCTGCGTTCAGCCATAGCTCTGCTCAGCCAGAGCTGCGTTCAGCCAGAGCTGTGCTCACCCAGAGCTGTGCCCAGCCACAGCTGCGTTCAGCCAGAGCTGTGCTCAGCCAGAGCAGCGTTCAGCCAGAGTCGCGTCAGCCAGAGCTGCGTTCCACCAGGCATGTGCTCAGCCAGAGCTGCGTTCAGCCAGAGCTGCGTTCAGCTAGAGCTGTGCTCAGCCAGAGCTGCATTCAGCCAGAGTTGTGCTCAGCCAGAGCTGTGCTCAGCCAGAGCTGTGCTCAGCCAGAGAAGCGTTCAGCCAGAGTCGCGTCAGCCAGAGCTGCGTTCAGCCAGAGCTGTGCTCAGCCAGAGCTGCATTCAGCCAGAGCCGCTCTCAGACAGAGCTGCGTTCAGCCATAGCTCTGCTCAGCCAGAGCTGTGCTCAGCCAGACCTGTGCCCAGCCAGAGCTGCGCTCAGCGAGAGCTGTGCCCAGCCAGAGCTGTGCTCAGCCACAGCTGCGTTCAGCCAGATCTGCGCTCAGCCAGAGCTGCGTTCAGCCAGAGCCGTGCTCAGCCAGAGCTGCGTTCAGCCAGAGTTGCGTTCAGCCAGAGCTGTGCCCAGCCAGAGCTGTGCTCAGCCAGAGTTGTGCTCCGCCAGAGCTGTGTTCAGCCAGAGGTGTGCTCAGCCAGAGCTGTGCTCAGCGAGAGCTGCATTCAGCCAGAGCTGTGCTCAGCCAGAGCTGCGTTCAGCCAGAGCTGCGTTCAGCCAGAGCTGTGCTCAGCCAGAGCTGCGTTCAGCCAGAGCTGCGCTCAGCCAGGGCTGTGCTCAGCCAGAGCTGTGCCCAGCCACAGCTGCGTTCGGCCAGAGCTGCGTTCAGCCAGAGCTGCTTTGAGACAGAGCTGCGCTCAGACAGAGCCGCGCTCAGACAGAGCTGCATTCAGCCAGAGCTCTGCTCAGCCAGAGTTGCGTTCAGCCAGAGCTGCGTTCAGCCATAGCTGTGCTCAGCCAGAGCCGCGCTCAGACATAGCTGCGTTCAGCCAGAGCTCTGCTCCGCCAGAGCTGCGTTCAGCCAGAGCTGTGCTCAGCCAGAGCTGTGCTCAGCCAGAGCTGCTCTCAGCCAGAGCTGCGCTCAGCCAGAGCTGCTTTGAGCCAGAGCTGCGCTCAGCCAGAACTGATTTGAGACAGAGCTGTGCTCAGCCAGAGCTGCGTTCAGCCAGAGTCGCGTCAGCCAGAGCTGCGTTCAGCCAGAGCTGTGCTCAGCGAGAGCTCCATTCAGCCACAGCTGCGTTCAGCCAGAGCGGTGCTCAGCCAGAGCCGCGCTCAGACAGAGCTGCGTTCAGCCAGAGCTGTGCTCAGCCAGAGCTGCGTTCAGCCAGACCTGTGCTCAGCCAGAGCTGCGTTCAGCCAGAGCTGTGCTCAGTCAGAGCTGTGCCCAGCCAGAGCTGCGCTCAGCCAGAGCTGCGCTCAGCCAGGGCTGTGCTCAGCCAGAGCTGTGCCCAGCCACAGCTGCGTTCAGCCAGAGCTGCGCTGAGCCAGAGCTGTGCTCAGCCAGAGCTGCGCTCAGCCAGAGGTGCGTTCAGCCAGAGCTGCGTTCAGCTAGAGCTGTGCCCAGCCAGAGCTGTGCTCAGCCAGAGCTGTGCTCAGCCAGAGCAGCGTTCAGCCAGAGTCGCGTCAGCCAGAGTTGTGTTCAGCCAGAGCTGTGCTCAGCCAGATCTGCGTTCAGCCAGAGCAGCGTTCAGCTAGAGCTGTGCCCAGCCAGAGCTGTGCTCAGCCAGAGCTGTGCTCAGCCAGAGATGTATTCAGCCTTCAGCCGGAGTCGCGTCAGCCAGAGCTGCGTTCGGCCAGAGATGCGCTCAGCCAGAGCTGCGTTCGGCCAGAGCTGTGCTCAGCCAGAGCAGCGTTCAGCCAGAGTCGTGTCAGCAAGAGCTGCGTTCAGCCAGAGCTGTGTTCAGCCAGAGCCGCGCTCAGACAGAGCTGCGCTCAGCCAGAGCTGCGTTCAGCCAGAGCTGTGCTCAGCCAGAGCTTCATTCAGCCAGAGATGTGCTCAGCCAGAGCTGCGCTCAGCCAGAGCTGTGTTCAGCCAGAGCTGCGCTCAGCCAGAGTTGCGTTGAGCCTGAGCTGTGCTCAGCCAGAGTAGTGCTCAGCCAGAGCTGTGCCCAGCCAGAGCTGTGCTCATTCAGAGCTGTGCTCAGCCAGAGCTGCGTTCAGCCAGTGCTGTGCTCAGCCAGAGCTGTGCTCAGCCAGAGCTGCATACAGCCAGAGCTGTGTTCAGCCAGAGCTGTGCTCAGCCAGAGCTGCGCTCAGCCAGAGCTGTGCCCAGCCAGAGCTGCGTTGAGCCAGAGCTGTGTTCAGCCAGAGCTGCTTTGAGACAGAGCCGCTCTCAGCCAGAGCTGCGTTCAGCCAGAGCTGTATTCAGCCAGAGCTCAGACAGAGCTGCGCTCAGCCAAAGCTGTGTTCAGCCAGAGATGTGCTCAGCCAGAGCTGCGCTCAGCCAGAGCTGCGTTCGGCCAGAGCTGCTTTGAGACAGAGCCGCTCTCAGCCAGAGCTGCGTTCAGCCAGAGCTGTGCTCTGCCAGAGCCGCGCTCAGACAGAGCTGCGTTCAGCCAGAGCAGTGCTCAGCCAGAGCTGTGCTCAGCCAGAGCTGCGCTCAGCCAGAGCCGCTCTCAGCCAGAGCTGTGTTCAGCCAGAGCTGCGTTCAGCCAGAGCTGCGCTCAGCCAGGGCTGTGCTCAGCCAGAGCTGTGCCCAGCCACAGCTGCGTTCGGCCAGAGCTGCGTTCAGCCAGAGCAGCTTTGAGACAGAGCTGCGCTCAGCCAGAGCCGCGCTCAGACACAGCTGCATTCAGCCAGAGCTCTGCTCAGCCAGAGCTGCGCTCAGCCAGAGCTGCGGTCAGCCAGAGCTGCGTTCAGCCAGAGCTGTGCTCAGCCAGAGCCGCGCTCAGTCAGAGCTGCGTTCAGCCAGAGCTGTGCTCAGCCAGAGCTGCGTTCAGCCAGAGCTGTGCTCAGCCAGAGCTGTGCTCAGCCAGAGCTGCTCTCAGCCAGAGCTGCTCTCAGCCAGAGCTGCGCTCAGCCAGAGCTGCGTTCAGCCAGAGCCGTGCTCAGCCAGAGCTGCGTTCAGCCAGTGTTGCGTTCAGCCAGAGCTGTGCCCAGCCAGAGCTGTGCTCAGCCAGAGTTGTGCTCCGCCAGAGCTGTGTTTAGCCAGAGCTGTGCTCAGCCAGAGCTGTGCTCAGCGAGAGCTGCATTCAGCCAGAGCTGTGCTCAGCCAGAGCTGCGTTCAGCCATAGCTCTGCTCAGCCAGAGCTGCGTTCAGCCAGAGCTGCGCTCAGCCAGGGCTGTGCTCAGCCAGAGCTGTGCCCAGCCACAGCTGCGTTCGGCCAGAGCTGCGTTCAGCCAGAGCTGTGCTCAGCCAGAGCTGCGTTCAGCCATAGCTCTGCTCAGCCAGAGCTGCGTTCAGCCAGAGCTGCGCTCAGCCAGGGCTGTGCTCAGCCAGAGCTGTGCCCAGCCACAGCTGCGTTCGGCCAGAGCTGCGTTCAGCCAGAGCTGCTTTGAGACAGAGCTGCGCTCAGCCAGAGCCGCGCTGAGACAGAGCTGCATTCAGCCAGAGCTCTGCCAGCCAGAGCAGCGTTCAGCCAGAGTCGCGTCAGCCAGAGCTGCGTTCAGCCAGAGCTGCGTTCAGCCAGAGCTGTGCTCAGCGAGAGCTCCATTCAGCCACAGCTGCGTTCAGCCAGAGCGGTGCTCAGCCAGAGCCGCGCTCAGACAGAGCTGCGTTCAGCCAGAGCTGTGCTCAGCCAGAGCTGCGTTCAGCCAGACCTGTGCTCAGCCAGAGCTGCGTTCAGCCAGAGCTGTGCTCAGTCAGAGCTGTGCCCAGCCAGAGCTGCGCTCAGCCAGAGCTGCGCTCAGCCAGGGCTGTGCTCAGCCAGAGCTGTGCCCAGCCACAGCTGCGTTCAGCCAGAGCTGCGCTGAGCCAGAGCTGTGCTCAGCCAGATCTGCGCTCAGCCAGAGGTGCGTTCAGCCAGAGCTGCGTTCAGCTAGAGCTGTGCCCAGCCAGAGCTGTGCTCAGCCAGAGCTGTGCTCAGCCAGAGCAGCGTTCAGCCAGAGTCGCGTCAGCCAGAGTTGTGTTCAGCCAGAGCTGTGCTCAGCCAGATCTGCGTTCAGCCAGAGCAGCGTTCAGCTAGAGCTGTGCCCAGCCAGAGCTGTGCTCAGCCAGAGCTGTGCTCAGCCAGAGATGTATTCAGCCTTCAGCCGGAGTCGCGTCAGCCAGAGCTGCGTTCAGCCAGAGATGCGCTCAGCCAGAGTCCGTTCAGCCAGAGCTGTGCTCAGCCAGAGCAGCGTTCAGCCAGAGTCGTGTCAGCAAGAGCTGCGTTCAGCCAGAGCTGTGTTCAGCCAGAGCCGCGCTCAGACAGAGCTGCGCTCAGCCAGAGCTGCGTTCAGCCAGAGCTGTGCTCAGCCAGAGCTTCATTCAGCCAGAGATGTGCTCAGCCAGAGCTGTGCTCAGCCAGAGCTGTGTTCAGCCAGAGCTGCGCTCAGCCAGAGTTGCGTTGAGCCTGAGCTGTGCTCAGCCAGAGTAGTGCTCAGCCAGAGCTGTGCCCAGCCAGAGCTGTGCTCATTCAGAGCTGTGCTCAGCCAGAGCTGCGTTCAGCCAGTGCTGTGCTCAGCCAGAGCTGTGCTCAGCCAGAGCTGCATACAGCCAGAGCTGTGTTCAGCCAGAGCTGTGCTCAGCCAGAGCTGCGCTCAGCCAGAGCTGTGCCCAGCCAGAGCTGCGTTCAGCCAGAGCTGTGTTCAGCCAGAGCTGCTTTGAGACAGAGCCGCTCTCAGCCAGAGCTGCGTTCAGCCAGAGCTGTATTCAGCCAGAGCCGCGCTCAGACAGAGCTGCGCTCAGCCAAAGCTGTGTTCAGCCAGAGATGTGCTCAGCCAGAGCTGCGCTCAGCCAGAGCTGCGTTCGGCCAGAGCTGCTTTGAGACAGAGCCGCTCTCAGCCAGAGCTGCATTCAGCCAGAGCTGTGCTCTGCCAGAGCCGCGCTCAGACAGAGCTGCGTTCAGCCAGAGCAGTGCTCAGCCAGAGCTGTGCTCAGCCAGAGCTGCGCTCAGCCAGAGCCGCTCTCAGCCAGAGCTGTGTTCAGCCAGAGCTGTTCAGCCAGAGCTGCGCTCAGCCAGGGCTGTGCTCAGCCAGAGCTGTGCCCAGCCACAGCTGCGTTCGGCCAGAGCTGCGTTCAGCCAGAGCAGCTTTGAGACAGAGCTGCACTCAGCCAGAGCCGCGCTCAGACACAGCTGCATTCAGCCAGAGCTCTGCTCAGCCAGAGCTGCGCTCAGCCAGAGCTGCGGTCAGCCAGAGCTGCGTTCAGCCAGAGCTGTGCTCAGCCAGAGCCGCGCTCAGTCAGAGCTGCGTTCAGCCAGAGCTGTGCTCAGCCAGAGCTGCGTTCAGCCAGAGCTGTGCTCAGCCAGAGCTGTGCTCAGCCAGAGCTGCTCTCAGCCAGAGCTGCGCTCAGCCAGAGCTGCGTTCAGCCAGAGCCGTGCTCAGCCAGAGCTGCGTTCAGCCAGTGTTGCGTTCAGCCAGAGCTGTGCCCAGCCAGAGCTGTGCTCAGCCAGAGTTGTGCTCCGCCAGAGCTGTGTTTAGCCAGAGCTGTGCTCAGCCAGAGCTGTGCTCACCGAGAGCTGCATTCAGCCAGAGCTGTGCTCAGCCAGAGCTGCGTTCAGCCATAGCTCTGCTCAGCCAGAGCTGCGTTCAGCCAGAGCTGCGCTCAGCCAGGGCTGTGCTCAGCCAGAGCTGTGCCCAGCCACAGCTGCGTTCGGCCAGAGCTGCGTTCAGCCAGAGCTGTGCTCAGCCAGAGCTGCGTTCAGCCATAGCTCTGCTCAGCCAGAGCTGCGTTCAGCCAGAGCTGCGCTCAGCCAGGGCTGTGCTCAGCCAGAGCTGTGCCCAGCCACAGCTGCGTTCGGCCAGAGCTGCGTTCAGCCAGAGCTGCTTTGAGACAGAGCTGCGCTCAGCCAGAGCCGCGCTCAGACAGAGCTGCATTCAGCCAGAGCTCTGCCAGCCAGAGCAGCGTTCAGCCAGAGTCGCGTCAGCCAGAGCTGCGTTCAGCCAGAGCTGCGTTCAGCTAGAGCTGTGCTCAGCCAGAGCTGTGCTCAGCCAGAGTTGTGCACAGCCAGAGCTGTGTTCAGCCAGAGCTGTGCTCAGCCAGAGCTGCGTTCAGCCATAGCTCTGCTCAGCCAGAGCTGCGTTCAGCCAGAGCTGCGCTCAGCCAGAGCTGCGTTCAGCCAGAGCCGTGCTCAGCCAGAGCTGCGTTCAGCCAGTGTTGCGTTCAGCCAGAGCTGTGCCCAGCCAGAGCTGTGCTCAGCCAGAGTTGTGCTCCGCCAGAGCTGTGTTTAGCCAGAGCTGTGCTCAGCCAGAGCTGTGCTCAGCGAGAGCTGCATTCAGCCAGAGCTGTGCTCAGCCAGTGCTGCGTTCAGCCATAGCTCTGCTCAGCCAGAGCTGCGTTCAGCCAGAGCTGCGCTCAGCCAGGGCTGTGCTCAGCCAGAGCTGTGCCCAGCCACAGCTGCGTTCGGCCAGAGCTGCGTTCAGCCAGAGCTGTGCTCAGCCAGAGCTGTGCTCAGCCATAGCTCTGCTCAGCCAGAGCTGCGTTCAGCCAGAGCTGCGCTCAGCCAGGGCTGTGCTCAGCCAGAGCTGTGCCCAGCCACAGCTGCGTTCGGCCAGAGCTGCGTTCAGCCAGAGCTGCTTTGAGACAGAGCTGCGCTCAGCCAGAGCCGCGCTGAGACAGAGCTGCATTCAGCCAGAGCTCTGCCAGCCAGAGCAGCGTTCAGCCAGAGTCGCGTCAGCCAGAGCTGCGTTCAGCCAGAGCTGCGTTCAGCTAGAGCTGTGCTCAGCCAGAGCTGTGCTCAGCCAGAGTTGTGCACAGCCAGAGCTGTGTTCAGCCAGAGCTGTGCTCAGCCAGAGCTGTGCTCAGCGAGAGCTGCATTCAGCCAGAGCTGTGCCCAGCCACAGCTGCGTTCAGCCAGAGCTGCGTTCAGCCAGAGCTGCGCTGAGCCACAGCCGCGCTCAGCCAGAGCTGCGTTCAGCCAGAGCTCTGCTCAGCCAGAGCTGCGTTCAGCCAGAGCTGTGTTCAGCCAGAGCTGTGCTCAGCCAGAGCTGCTCTCAGCCAGAGCTGCGCTCAGCCAGAGCTGCTTTGAGCCAGAGCTGCGCTCAGCCAGAACTGCTTTGAGACAGAGCAGTGCTCAGCCAGAGCTGCGTTCAGCCAGAGTCGCGTCAGCCAGAGCTGCGTACAGCCAGAGCTGTGCTCAGCGAGAGCTCCATTCAGCCACAGCTGCGTTCAGCCAGAGCGGTGCTCAGCCAGAGCCGCACTCAGACAGACCTGCGTTCAGCCAGAGCTGCGTTCAGCCAGAGCTGCGTTCAGCCAGAGCTGTGCTCAGTCAGAGATGTGCCCAGCCAGAGCTGCGCTCAGCCAGAGCTGTGCCCAGCCAGAGCTGTGTTCAGCCAGAGCCGCGCTCAGTCAGAGCTGCGTTCAGCCAGAGCTCTGCTCAGCCAGAGCTGCGTTCAGCCAGAGCTGTGCTCAGCTTGAGCTGTGCTCAGCCAGAGCTGCTCTCAGCCAGAGCTGCTCTCAGCCAGAGCTGCGCTCAGCCAGAGCTGCGTTGAGCCAGAGCTGCGCTCAGCCGGAGCAGCTTTGAGCCAGAGCTGCGCTCAGCCAGAGCTGCTTTGAGACAGAGCTGTGCTCAGCCAGAGCTGCGTTCAGCCAGAGTCGCGTCAGCCAGAGCTGCTTTCAGCCAGACCTGTGCTCAGCCAGAGCTGCATTCAGCCAGAGCTGTGCTCAGCCAGAGTTGCGTTCAGCCATAGCTCTGCTCAGCCAGAGCTGCGTTCAGCCAGAGCTGCGCTCAGCCAGGGCTGTGCTCAGCCAGAGCTGTGCCCAGCCACAGCTGCGTTCAGCCAGAGCTGTGCTCAGGCAGAGCAGCGTTCAGCCAGAGTCGCGTCAGCCAGAGCTGCGTTCAGCCAGGCATGTGCTCAGCCAGAGCTGCGTTCAGCCAGAGCTGCGTTCAGCTAGAGCTGTGCTCAGCCAGAGCTGTGCTCAGCCAGAGTTGTGCTCAGCCAGAGCTGTGCTCAGCCAGAGCTGTGCTCAGCCAGAGCAGCGTTCAGCCAGAGTCGCGTCAGCCACAGCTGCGTTCAGCCAGAGCTGTGCTCACCCAGAGCTGCATTCAGCCAGAGCCGCTCTCAGCCAGAGCTGCGTTCAGCCAGAGCTGTGCTCAGCCACAGCTGCGTTCAGCCAGAGCTGTGCTCAGCCAGAGCAGCGTTCAGCCAGAGTCGCGTCAGCCAGAGTTGCGTTCAGCCAGGCATGTGCTCAGCCAGAGCTGCGTTCAGCCAGAGCTGCGTTCAGCTAGAGCTGTGCTCAGCCAGAGCTGTGTTCAGCCAGAGCTGTGCTCAGCCAGAGCTGTGCTCAGCCAGAGCTGTGCTCAGCCAGAGCAGCGTTCAGCCAGAGTCGCGTCAGCCACAGCTGCGTTCAGCCAGAGCTGTGCTCAGCCAGAGCTGCATTCAGCCAGAGCCGCTCTCAGCCAGAGCTGCGTTCAGCCATAGCTCTGCTCAGACAGAGCTGTGCTCAGCCAGACCTGTGCCCAGCCAGAGCTGCGCTCAGCCAGAGCTGTGTCCAGCCAGAGCTGTGCCCAGCCAGAGCTGTGCTCAGCCACAGCTGCGTTCAGCCAGAGTTGCGCTCAGCCAGAGTTGCGTTCAGCCAGAGCTGTGCCCAGCCAGAGCTGTGCTCAGCCAGAGTTGTGCTCCGCCAGAGCTGTGTTCAGCCAGAGCTGTGCTCAGACAGAGCTGTGCTCAGCGAGAGCTGCATTCAGCCAGAGCTGTGCTCAGCCAGAGCTGCGTTCAGCCAGAGTCGCGTCAGCCAGAGCTGCGTTCAGCCAGACCTGTGCTCAGCGAGAGCTGCATTCAGCCAGAGCTGTGCTCAGCCAGAGTTGCGTTCAGCCATAGCTCTGCTCAGCCAGAGCTGCGTTCAGCCAGAGCTGCGCTCAGCCAGGGCTGTGCTCAGCCAGAGCTGTGCCCAGCCACAGCTGCGTTCAGCCAGAGCTGCGCCTCAGCCAGAGCAGCGTTCAGCCAGAGTCGCCCAGCCAGAGCTGCGTTCAGCCAGAGCTGCGTTCAGCCAGAGCTGTGCTCAGCCAGAGCGGTGCTCAGCCAGAGTTGTGCTCAGCCAGAGCTGTGTTCAGCCAGAGCTGTGCTCAGCCAGAGCTGTGTTCTGACATACCTGTGCCCAGCCAGAGCTGCGCTCAGCCAGAGCTGTGCCGAGCCAGACCTGTGCTCAGCCACAGCTGCGTTCAGCCAGAGCTGCGCTCAGCCAGAGCTGCGTTCAGCCAGAGCTGCATTCAGTCAGAGCTGTGCTCACCCAGAGCTGCGTTCAGCCAGAGCTGTGCTCAGCCAGAGTTGTGCTCAGCCAGAGCTGTGTTCAGCCAGAGCTGCGCTCAGCCAGAGCTGCGCTCAGCCAGAGCTGCGTTCAGTCAGAGCTGTGCTCAGCCAGAGCTGCGTTCAGTCAGAGCTGTGCTCAGCCAGAGCTGCGTTCAGCCAGAGCTGTGCTCAGCCAGAGCTGTGCTCAGCCAGAGCTGTGCTCAGCCAGAGCTGCGTTCAGCCAGAGCTGCGCTCAGCCAGAGCTGCGTTCAGTCAGAGCTGTGCTCAGCCAGAGCTGCGTTCAGTCAGAGCTGTGCTCAGCCAGAGCTGCGTTCAGCCAGAGCTGTGCTCAGCCAGAGTTGCGCTCAGCCAGAGCTGTGTTCAGCCAGAGCTGCGCTCAGCCAGAGCTGCGCTCAGCCAGAGCTGTGCTCAGCCAGAGCTGCGTTCAGCCAGAGCTGCGTTCAGCCAGAGCTGTGCCCAGCCAGAGCTGTGCTCAGCCAGATTTGTGCTCAGCCAGAGCTGCGTTCAGCCAGAGCTGCGTTCAGCCAGAGCTGTGCCCAGCCAGAGCTGTGCTCAGCCAGAGCAGTGCTCAGCCAGAGCTGTGCCCAGCCAGAGCTGTGCTCATTCAGAGCTGTGCCCAGCCAGAACTGCGCTCAGCCAGAGCTGCGCTCAGCCAGAGGTGTGCCCATCCAGAGCTGCGTTCAGCCAGAGCTGCGCTCAGCCAGGGCTGTGCCCAGCCAGAGCTGTGCCCAGCCAGAGCTGCGCTCAGCCAGAGCTGCGCTCAGTCAGAGCTGTGCCCAGCCAGAGCTGCGTTCAGCCAGAGCTGTGCCCAGCCAGAGCTGCGTTCAGCCAGAGTCGCGTCAGCCAGTGCTGCGTTCAGCCAGAGCTGTGCTCAGCCAGAGCTGCGTTCAGCCATAGCTCCGCTCAGCCAGAGCTGCGTTCAGCCAGAGCTGTGCTCAGCCAGAGCAGTCCTCAGCCAGAGCTGTGCCCAGCCAGAGCTGTGCTCATTCAGAGCTGTGCCCAGCCAGAACTGCGCTCAGCCAGAGCTGCGCTCAGCCAGAGGTGTGCCCATCCAGAGCTGCGTTCAGCCAGAGCTGCGCTCAGCCAGGGCTGTGCCCAGCCAGAGCTGTGCCCAGCCAGAGCTGCGCTCAGCCAGAGCTGCGCTCAGTCAGAGCTGTGCCCAGCCAGAGCTGCGTTCAGCCAGAGCTGTGCCCAGCCAGAGCTGCGTTCAGCCAGAGTCGCGTCAGCCAGTGCTGCGTTCAGCCAGAGCTGTGCTCAGCCAGAGCTGCGTTCAGCCATAGCTCCGCTCAGCCAGAGCTGTGCTCAGCCAGAGCTGCGTTCAGCCAGAGCTGTGCTCAGCCAGAGCTGTGTTCAGCCAGAGCTGCGTTCAGCCAGAGCTGTGCCCAGCCAGAGCTGTGCTCAGCCAGATTTGTGCTCAGCCAGAGCTGCGTTCAGCCAGAGCTGCGTTCAGCCAGAGCTGTGCCCAGCCAGAGCTGTGCTCAGCCAGAGCAGTGCTCAGCCAGAGCTGTGCCCAGCCAGAGCTGTGCTCATTCAGAGCTGTGCCCAGCCAGAACTGCGCTCAGCCAGAGCTGCGCTCAGCCAGAGGTGTGCCCATCCAGAGCTGCGTTCAGCCAGAGCTGCGCTCAGCAAGGGCTGTGCCCAGCCAGAGCTGTGCCCAGCCAGAGCTGCGCTCAGCCAGAGCTGCGCTCAGTCAGAGCTGTGCCCAGCCAGAGCTGCGTTCAGCCAGAGCTGTGCCCAGCCAGAGCTGCGTTCAGCCAGAGCTGCGCTAAGCCAGAGCTGTGCTCAGCCAGAGCTGCGTTCAGCCATAGCTCCGCTCAGCCAGAGCTGCGTTCAGCCAGAGCTGCGCTCAGCCAGAGCTGTGCTCAGCCAGAGCTGCGTTCAGCCAGAGCTCTGCTCAGCCAGAGCTGTGCTCAGCCAGAGCTGTGCTCAGCCAGAGCAGCGTTCAGCCAGAGTCGCGTCAGCCAGAGCTGCGTTCCGCCAGGCATGTGCTCAGCCAGAGCTGCGTTCAGCCAGAGCTGCGTTCAGCTAGAGCTGTGCTCAGCCAGAGCTGCATTCATCCAGAGTTGTGCTCAGCCAGAGCTGTGCTCAGCCAGATCTGTGCTCAGCCAGAGTAGCGTTCAGCCAGAGTCGCGTCAGCCAGAGCTGCGTTCAGCCAGAGCTGTGCTCAGCCAGAGCTGCATTCAGCCAGAGCCGCTCTCAGACAGAGCTGCGTTCAGCCATAGCTCTGCTCAGCCAGAGCTGTGCTCAGCCAGACCTGTGCCCAGCCAGAGCTGCGCTCAGCCAGAGCTGTGCCCAGCCAGAGCTGTGCTCAGCCACAGCTGCCTTCAGCCAGAGCTGCGCTCAGCCAGAGCTGCGTTCAGCCAGAGCCGTGCTCAGCCAGAGCTGCGTTCAGCCAGAGTTGCGTTCAGCCAGAGCTGTGCCCAGCCAGAGCTGTGCTCAGCCAGAGTTGTGCTCCGCCAGAGCTGTGTTCAGCCAGAGCTGTGCTCAGCCAGAGCTGTGCTCAGCGAGAGCTGCATTCAGCCAGATCTGTGCTCAGCCAGAGCTGCGTTCAGCCAGAGCTGTGCTCAGCCAGAGCTGCGTTCAGCCAGAGCTGCGCTCAGCCAGGGCTGTGCTCAGCCAGAGCTGTGCCCAGCCACAGCTGCGTTCGGCCAGAGCTGCGTTCAGCCAGAGCTGCTTTGAGACAGAGCTGCGCTCAGCCAGAGCCGCGCTCAGACAGAGCTGCATTCAGCCAGAGCTCTGCTCAGCCAGAGTTGCGTTCAGCCAGAGCTGCGTTCAGCCATAGCTGTGCTCAGCCAGAGCCGCGCTCAGACATAGCTGCGTTCAGCCAGAGCTGCGTTCAGCCAGAGCTGCGCTGAGCCACAGCCGCGCTCAGCCAGAGCTGCATTCAGCCAGAGCTCTGCTCCGCCAGAGCTGCGTTCAGCCAGAGCTGTGCTCAGCCAGAGCTGTGCTCAGCCAGAGCTGCTCTCAGCCAGAGCTGCGCTCAGCCAGAGCTGCTTTGAGCCAGAGCTGCGCTCAGCCAGAACTGATTTGAGACAGAGCTGTGCTCAGCCAGAGCTGCGTTCACCCAGAGTCGCGTCAGCCAGAGCTGCGTTCAGCCAGAGCTGTGCTCAGCGACAGCTCCATTCAGCCACAGCTGCGTTCAGCCAGAGCGGTGCTCAGCCAGAGCCGCGCTCAGCCAGAGCTGCGCTGAGCCAGAGCTGTGCTCAGCCAGAGCTGCGCTCAGCCAGAGGTGCGTTCAGCCAGAGCTGCGTTCAGCTAGAGCTGTGCCCAGCCAGAGCTGTGCTCAGCCAGAGCTGTGCTCATTCAGAGCTGTGCTCAGCCAGAGTTGCGTTCAGCCTGAGCTGTGCTCAGCCAGAGTAGTGCTCAGCCAGAGCTGTGCCCAGCCAGAGCTGTGCTCATTCAGAGCTGTGCTCAGCCAGAGCTGCGTTCAGCCAGTGCTGTGCTCAGCCAGAGCTGTGCTCAGCCAGAGCTGCATTCAGCCAGAGCTGTGTTCAGCCAGAGCTGTGCTCAGCCAGAGCTGCGCTCAGCCAGAGCTGTGCCCAGCCAGAGCTGCGTTCAGCCAGAGCTGTGTTCAGCCAGAGCTGCTTTGAGACAGAGCCGCTCTCAGCCAGAGCTGCGTTCAGCCAGAGCTGTGCTCTGCCAGAGCCGCGCTCAGACAGAGCTGCGTTCAGCCAGAGCAGTGCTCAGCCAGAGCTGTGCTCAGCCAGAGCTGCGCTCAGCCAGAGCCGCTCTCAGCCAGAGCTGTGTTCAGCCAGAGCTGCGTTCAGCCAGAGCTGCGCTCAGCCAGGGCTGTGCTCAGCCAGAGCTGTGCCCAGCCACAGCTGCGTTCGGCCAGAGCTGCGTTCAGCCAGAGCAGCTTTGAGACAGAGCTGCGCTCAGCCAGAGCCGCGCTCAGACACAGCTGCATTCAGCCAGAGCTCTGCTCAGCCAGAGCTGCGCTCAGCCAGAGCTGCGGTCAGCCAGAGCTGCGTTCAGCCAGAGCTGTGCTCAGCCAGAGCCGCGCTCAGTCAGAGCTGCGTTCAGCCAGAGCTGTGCTCAGCCAGAGCTGCGTTCAGCCAGAGCTGTGCTCAGCCAGAGCTGTGCTCAGCCAGAGCTGCTCTCAGCCAGAGCTGCTCTCAGCCAGAGCTGCGCTCAGCCAGAGCTGCGTTGAGCCAGAGCTGCGCTCAGCCGGAGCTGCTTTGAGCCAGAGCTGCGCTCAGCCAGAGCTGCTTTGAGACAGAGCTGTGCTCAGCCAGAGCTGCGTTCAGCCAGAGTCGCGTCAGCCAGAGCTGCGTTCAGCCAGACCTGTGCTCAGCGAGAGCTGCATTCAGCCAGAGCTGTGCTCAGCCAGAGTTGGGTTCAGCCATAGCTCTGCTCAGCCAGAACTGCGTTCAGCCAGAGCTGCGCTCAGCCAGGGCTGTGCTCAGCCAGAGCTGTGCCCAGCCACAGCTGCGTTCAGCCAGAGCTGCGCTCAGCCAGAGCAGCGTTCAGCCAGAGTCGCGTCAGCCAGAGCTGCATTCAGCCAGAGCTGTGCTCAGCCAGAGCTGCGTTCAGGCAGAGCTGCGCTCAGCCAGATCTGTGCTCAGTCAGACCTGTGCCCAGCCAGAGCTGCGCTCATCCAGAGCTGTGCCCAGCCAGAGCTGTGTTCAGCCAGAGCTGCACTCAGCCAGGGCTGTGCTCAGCCAGAGCCGCGCTCAGACATAGCTGCGTTCAGCCAGAGCTGCGTTCAGCCAGAGCTGCGCTGAGCCACAGCCGCGCTCAGCCAGAGCTGCGTTCAGCCAGAGCTCTGCTCCGCCAGAGCTGCGTTCAGCCAGAGCTGTGCTCAGCCAGAGCTGTGCTCAGCCAGAGCTGCTCTCAGCCAGAGCTGCGCTCAGCCAGAGCTGCTTTGAGCCAGAGCTGCGCTCAGCCAGAACTGCTTTGAGACAGAGCTGTGCTCAGCCAGAGCTGCGTTCAGCCAGAGTCGCGTCAGCCAGAGCTGCATTCAGCCAGAGCTGTGCTCAGTCAGAGCTGTGCCCAGCCAGAGCTGCGCTCAGCCAGAGGTGTGCCCAGCCAGAGCTGTGTTCAGCCAGAGCTGCGCTCAGCCAGGGCTGTGCTCAGCCAGAGCTGTGCCCAGCCACAGCTGCGTTCAGCCAGAGCTGCGCTGAGCCAGAGCTGTGCTCAGCCAGAGCTGCGCTCAGCCAGAGCTGTGTTCAGCCAGATCTGCGTTCAGCCAGAGCTGCGTTCAGCTAGAGCTGTGCCCAGCCAGAGCTGTGCTCAGCCAGAGCTGTGCTCAGCCAGAGCAGCGTTCAGCCAGAGTCGCGTCAGCCAGAGTTGTGTTCAGCCAGAGCTGTGCTCAGCCAGATCTGCGTTCAGCCAGAGCAGCGTTCAGCTAGAGCTGTGCCCAGCCAGAGCTGTGCTCAGCCAGAGCTGTGCTCAGCCAGAGTTGTATTCAGCCTTCAGCCGGAGTCGCGTCAGCCAGAGCTGCGTTCAGCCAGAGATGCGCTCAGCCAGAGCTCCGTTCAGCCAGAGCTGTGCTCAGCCAGAGCAGCGTTCAGCCAGAGTCGTGTCAGCAAGAGCTGCGTTCAGACAGAGCTGCGCTCAGCCAGAGCTGCGTTCAGCCACAGTTGAGCTCAGCCAGAGCTGTGTTCAGCCAGAGCTGCGCTCAGCCAGAGTTGCGTTCAGCCTGAGCTGTGCTCAGCCAGAGTAGTGCTCAGCCAGAGCTGTGCCCAGCCAGAGCTGTGCTCATTCAGAGCTGTGCTCAGCCAGAGCTGCGTTCAGCCAGTGCTGTGCTCAGCCAGAGCTGTGCTCAGCCAGAGCTGCATTCAGCCAGAGCTGTGTTCAGCCAGAGTTGTGCTCAGCCAGAGCTGCGCTCAGCCAGAGCTGTGCCCAGCCAGAGCTGTGTTCAGCCAGAGTTGTGCTCAGCCAGAGCTGCGCTCAGCCAGAGCTGCGCTCAGCCAGAGCTGCGTTCAGCCAGAGCTGTGCCCAGCCAGAGCTGTGCTCAGCCAGATTTGTGCTCAGCCAGAGCTGCGTTCAGCCAGAGCTGCGTTCAGCCAGAGCTGTGCCCAGCCAGAGCTGTGCTCAGCCAGAGCAGTGCTCAGCCAGAGCTGTGCCCAGCCAGAGCTGTGCTCATTCAGAGCTGTGCCCAGCCAGAACTGCGCTCAGCCAGAGCTGCGCTCAGCCAGAGGTGTGCCCATCCAGAGCTGCGTTCAGCCAGAGCTGCGCTCAGCAAGGGCTGTGCCCAGCCAGAGCTGTGCCCAGCCAGAGCTGCGCTCAGCCAGAGCTGCGCTCAGTCAGAGCTGTGCCCAGCCAGAGCTGCGTTCAGCCAGAGCTGTGCCCAGCCAGAGCTGCGTTCAGCCAGAGTCGCGTCAGCCAGTGCTGCGTTCAGCCAGAGCTGTGCTCAGCCAGAGCTGCGTTCAGCCATAGCTCCGCTCAGCCAGAGCTGCGTTCAGCCAGAGCTGCGCTCAGCCAGAGCTGTGCTCAGCCAGAGCTGCGTTCAGCCAGAGCTCTGCTCAGCCAGAGCTGTGCTCAGCCAGAGCTGTGCTCAGCCAGAGCAGCGTTCAGCCAGAGTCGCGTCAGCCAGAGCTGCGTTCCGCCAGGCATGTGCTCAGCCAGAGCTGCGTTCAGCCAGAGCTGCGTTCAGCTAGAGCTGTGCTCAGCCAGAGCTGCATTCAGCCAGAGTTGTGCTCAGCCAGAGCTGCGCTCAGCCAGAGCTCTGCTCAGCCAGAGCTGCATTCAGCCAGAGTCGCGTCAGCCACAGCTGCGTTCAGCCAGAGCTGTGCTCAGCCAGAGCTGCATTCAGCCATAGCTCTGCTCAGCCAGAGCTGCGTTCAGCCATAGCTCTGCTCAGACAGAGCTGTGCTCAGCCAGACCTGTGCCCAGACAGAGCTGCGCTCAGCCAGAGCTGTGCCCAGCCAGAGCTGTGCTCAGCCACAGCTGCGTTCAGCCAGAGCTGCGCTCAGCCAGAGCTGCGTTCAGCCAGAGCCGTGCTCAGCCAGAGCTGCGTTCAGCCAGAGTTGCGTTCAGCCAGAGCTGTGCCCAGCCAGAGCTGTGCTCAGCCAGAGTTGTGCTCCGCCAGAGCTGTGTTCAGCCAGAGCTGTGCTCAGCCAGAGCTGTGCTCAGCGAGAGCTGCGTTCAGCCAGAGCTGTGCTCAGCCAGAGCTGCGTTCAGCCAGAGCTCTGCTCAGCCAGAGCTGCGTTCAGCCAGAGCTGCGCTCAGCCAGGGCTGTGCTCAGCCAGAGCTGTGCCCAGCCACAGCTGCGTTCGGCCAGAGCTGCGTTCAGCCAGAGCTGCTTTGAGACAGAGCTGCGCTCAGCCAGAGCCGCGCTCAGACAGAGCTGCATTCAGCCAGAGCTCTGCTCAGCCAGAGTTGCGTTCAGCCAGAGCTGCGTTCAGTCATAGCTGTGCTCAGCCAGAGCCGCGCTCAGACATAGCTGCGTTCAGCCAGAGCTGCGTTCAGCCAGAGCTGCGCTGAGCCACAGCCGCGCTCAGCCAGAGCTGCATTCAGCCAGAGCTCTGCTCCGCCAGAGCTGCGTTCAGCCAGAGCTGTGCTCAGCCAGAGCTGTGCTCAGCCAGAGCTGCTCTCAGCCAGAGCTGCGCTCAGCCAGAGCTGCTTTGAGCCAGAGCTGCGCTCAGCCAGAACTGATTTGAGACAGAGCTGTGCTCAGCCAGAGCTGCGTTCAGCCAGAGCTCTGCTCCGCCAGAGCTGCGTTCAGCCAGAGCTGTGCTCAGCGAGAGCTCCATTCAGCCACAGCTGCGTTCAGCCAGAGCGGTGCTCAGCCAGAGCCGCGCTCAGACAGAGCTGCGTTCAGCCAGAGCTGTGCTCAGCCAGAGCTGCGTTCAGCCAGACCTGTGCTCAGCCAGAGCTGCGTTCAGCCAGAGCTGTGCTCAGCCAGAGCTGTGCCCAGCCAGAGCTGCGCTCAGCCAGAGCTGCGCTCAGCCAGCTGTGCTCAGCCAGAGCTGTGCCCAGCCACAGCTGCGTTCAGCCAGAGCTGCGCTGAGCCAGAGCTGTGCTCAGCCAGAGCTGCGCTCAGCCAGAGGTGCGTTCAGCCAGAGCTGCGTTCAGCAGAGCTGTGCCCAGCCAGAGCTGTGCTCAGCCAGAGCTGTGCTCAGCCAGAGCAGCGTTCAGCCAGAGTCGCGTCAGCCAGAGTTGTGTTCAGCCAGAGCTGTGCTCAGCCAGATCTGCGTTCAGCCAGAGCAGCGTTCAGCTAGAGCTGTGCCCAGCCAGAGCTGTGCTCAGCCAGAGCTGTGCTCAGCCAGAGATGTATTCAGCCTTCAGCCGGAGTCGCGTCAGCCAGAGCTGCGTTCAGCCAGAGATGCGCTCAGCCAGAGCTCCGTTCAGCCAGAGCTGTGCTCAGCCAGAGCAGCGTTCAGCCAGAGTCGTGTCAGCAAGAGCTGCGTTCAGCCAGAGCTGTGTTCAGCCAGAGCCGCGCTCAGACAGAGCTGCGCTCAGCCAGAGCTGCGTTCAGCCAGAGCTGTGCTCAGCCAGAGCTTCATTCAGCCAGAGATGTGCTCAGCCAGAGCTGCGCTCAGCCAGAGCTGTGTTCAGCCAGAGCTGCGCTCAGCCAGAGTTGCGTTGAGCCTGAGCTGTGCTCAGCCAGAGTAGTGCTCAGCCAGAGCTGTGCCCAGCCAGAGCTGTGCTCATTCAGAGCTGTGCTCAGCCAGAGCTGCGTTCAGCCAGTGCTGTGCTCAGCCAGAGCTGTGCTCAGCCAGAGCTGCATTCAGCCAGAGCTGTGTTCAGCCAGAGCTGTGCTCAGCCAGAGCTGCGCTCAGCCAGAGCTGTGCCCAGCCAGAGCTGCGTTCAGCCAGAGCTGTGTTCAGCCAGAGCTGCTTTGAGACAGAGCCGCTCTCAGCCAGAGCTGCGTTCAGCCAGAGCTGTATTCAGCCAGAGCCGCGCTCAGACAGAGCTGCGCTCAACCAAAGCTGTGTTCAGCCAGAGATGTGCTCAGCCAGAGCTGCGCTCAGCCAGAGCTGCGTTCGGCCAGAGCTGCTTTGAGACAGAGCCGCGCTCAGCCAGAGCTGCGTTCAGCCAGAGCTGTGCTCTGCCAGAGCCGCGCTCAGACAGAGCTGCGTTCAGCCAGAGCAGTGCTCAGCCAGAGCTGTGCTCAGCCAGAGCTGCGCTCAGCCAGAGCCGCTCTCAGCCAGAGCTGTGTTCAGCCAGAGCTGCGTTCAGCCAGAGCTGCGCTCAGCCAGGGCTGTGCTCAGCCAGAGCTGTGCCCAGCCACAGCTGCGTTCGGCCAGAGCTGCGTTCAGCCAGAGCAGCTTTGAGACAGAGCTGCGCTCAGCCAGAGCCGCGCTCAGACACAGCTGCATTCAGCCAGAGCTCTGCTCAGCCAGAGCTGCGCTCAGCCAGAGCTGCGGTCAGCCAGAGCTGCGTTCAGCCAGAGCTGTGCTCAGCCAGAGCCGCGCTCAGTCAGAGAGCGTTCAGCCAGAGCTGTGCTCAGCCAGAGCTGCGTTCAGCCAGAGCTGTGCTCAGCCAGAGCTGTGCTCAGCCAGAGCTGCTCTCAGCCAGAGCTGCTCTCAGCCAGAGCTGCGCTCAGCCAGAGCTGCGTTGAGCCAGAGCTGCGCTCAGCCGGAGCTGCTTTGAGCCAGAGCTGCGCTCAGCCAGAGCTGCTTTGAGACAGAGCTGTGCTCAGCCAGAGCTGCGTTCAGCCAGAGTCGCGTCAGCCAGAGCTGCGTTCAGCCAGACCTGTGCTCAGCGAGAGCTGCATTCAGCCAGAGCTGTGCTCAGCCAGAGTTGGGTTCAGCCATAGCTCTGCTCAGCCAGAACTGCGTTCAGCCAGAGCTGCGCTCAGCCAGGGCTGTGCTCAGCCAGAGCTGTGCCCAGCCACAGCTGCGTTCAGCCAGAGCTGCGCTCAGCCAGAGCAGCGTTCAGCCAGAGCTGCTTTGAGCCAGAGCTGCATTCAGCCAGAGCTGTGCTCAGCCAGAGCTGCGTTCAGACAGAGCTGCGCTCAGCCAGATCTGTGCTCAGTCAGACCTGTGTTCAGCCAGAGCTGCGCTCATCCAGAGCTGTGCCCAGCCAGAGCTGTGTTCAGCCAGAGCTGCACTCAGCCAGGCTGTGCTCAGCCAGAGCCGCGCTCAGACATAGCTGCGTTCAGCCAGAGCTGCGTTCAGCCAGAGCTGAGCCACAGCCGCTCAGCCAGAGCTGCGCTCAGCCAGAGCTCTGCTCCGCCAGAGCTGCGTTCAGCCAGAGCTGTGCTCAGCCAGAGCTGTGCTCAGCCAGAGCTGCGTTCAGCCAGCTGCGCTCAGCCAGAGCTGCTTTGAGCCAGAGCTGCGCTCAGCCAGAACTGCTTTGAGACAGAGCTGTGCTCAGCCAGAGCTGCGTTCAGCCAGAGTCGCGTCAGCCAGAGCTGCATTCAGCCAGAGCTGTGCTCAGTCAGAGCTGTGCCCTGTGCCAGAGCTGCGCTCAGCCAGAGGTGTGCCCAGCCAGAGCTGTGTTCAGCCAGAGCTGCGCTCAGCCAGGGCTGTGCTCAGCCAGAGCTGTGCCCAGCCACAGCTGCGTTCAGCCAGAGCTGCGCTGAGCCAGAGCTGTGCTCAGCCAGAGCTGCGCTCAGCCAGAGCTGTGTTCAGCCAGATCTGCATTCAGCCAGAGCTGTGTTCAGCCAGAGCTGTGCCCAGCCAGAGCTGTGCTCAGCCAGAGCTGTGCTCAGCCAGAGCAGCGTTCAGCCAGAGTCGCGTCAGCCAGAGCTGTGTTCAGCCAGAGCTGTGCTCAGCCAGATCTGCGTTCAGCCAGAGCAGCGTTCAGCCAGAGCTGTGCCCAGCCAGAGCTGTGCTCAGCCAGAGCTGTGCTCAGCCAGAGTTGTATTCAGCCTTCAGCCGGAGCTGCGTCAGCCAGAGCTGCGTTCAGCCAGAGATGCGCTCAGCCAGAGCTCCGTTCAGCCAGAGCTGTGCTCAGCCAGAGCAGCGTTCAGCCAGAGTCGTGTCAGCAAGAGCTGCGTTCAGACAGAGCTGCGCTCAGCCAGAGCTGCGTTCAGCCACAGCTGAGCTCAGCCAGAGCTGTGTTCAGCCAGAGCTGCGCTCAGCCAGAGCTGCGTTCAGCCTGAGCTGTGCTCAGCCAGGTAGTGCTCAGCCAGAGCTGTGCCCAGCCAGAGCTGTGCTCATTCAGAGCTGTGCTCAGCCAGAGCTGCGTTCAGCCAGTGCTGTGCTCAGCCAGAGCTGTGCTCAGCCAGAGCTGCATTCAGCCAGAGCTGTGTTCAGCCAGAGTTGTGCTCAGCCAGAGCTGCGCTCAGCCAGAGCTGTGCCCAGCCAGAGCTGTGTTCAGCCAGAGTTGTGCTCAGCCAGAGCTGCGCTCAGCCAGAGCTGCGCTCAGCCAGAGCTGCGTTCAGCCAGAGCTGTGTTCAGCCAGAGCTGCTTTGAGACAGAGCCGCTCTCAGCCAGAGCTGCGTTCAGCCAGAGCTGTGTTCAGCCAGAGCCGCGCTCAGACAGAGCTGCGCTCAGCCAGAGCTGCGTTCAGCCAGAGCTGTGCTCAGCCAGAGCTTCATTCAGCCTGAGATGTGCTCAGCCAGAGCTGCGCTCAGCCAGAGCTGCGTTCGGCCAGAGCTGCTTTGAGACAGAGCCGCTCTCAGCCAGAGCTGCGTTCAGCCAGAGCTGTGCTCTGCCAGAGCCGCGCTCAGACAGAGCTGCGTTCAGCCAGAGCAGTGCTCCGCCAGAGCTGTGCTCAGCCAGAGCTGCGCTCAGCCAGAGCCGCTCTCAGCCAGAGCTGTGTTCAGCCAGGGCTGTGCTCAGCCAGAGCTGTGCCCAGCCACAGCTGCGTTCGGCCAGAGCTGCGTTCAGCCAGAGCAGCTTTGAGACAGAGCTGCGCTCAGCCAGAGCTGCGCTCAGCCAGAGCTGCATTCAGCCAGAGCTGTGCTCAGCCAGAGCCGCGCTCAGTCAGAGCTGCGTTCAGCCAGAGCTCTGCTCAGCCAGAGCTGCGTTCAGCCAGAGCTGTGCTCAGCCAGAGCTGTGCTCAGCCAGAGCTGCTCTCAGCCAGAGCTGCTCTCAGCCAGAGCTGCGCTCAGCCAGAGCTGCGTTGAGCCAGAGCTGCGCTCAGCCGGAGCTGCTTTGAGCCAGAGCTGCGCTCAGCCAGAGCTGCGTTGAGCCAGAGCTGCGCTCAGCCGGAGCTGCTTTGAGCCAGAGCTGCGCTCAGCCAGAGCTGCTTTGAGACAGAGCTGTGCTCAGCCAGAGCTGCGTTCAGCCAGAGCTGCGTTCAGCCAGAGCTGTGCTCAGCCAGACCTGTGCTCAGCGAGAGCTGCATTCAGCCAGAGCTGTGCTCAGCCAGAGCGTTCAGCCGCTCTGCTCAGCCAGAAGCTGCCAGAGCGCTCAGCCAGGGCTGTGCTCAGCCAGAGCTGTGCCCAGCCACAGCTGCGTTCAGCCAGAGCTGCGCTCAGCCAGCAGCTGTGCTCAGCCAGAGCTGCATTCAGCCAGAGCTGTGCTCAGCCAGAGCAGCGTTCAGGCAGAGCTGCGCTCAGCCAGATCTGTGCTCAGTCAGACCTGTGCTCAGCCAGAGCTGCGCTCATCCAGAGCTGTGCCCAGCCAGAGCTGTGTTCAGCCGGAGCTGCGCTCAGCCAGGGCTGTGCTCAGCCAGAGCTGTGCCCAGCCACAGCTGCGTTCAGCCAGAGCTGCGCTCAGCCAGAGCTGCGTTCACCCAGAGCTGTGCTCAGCCAGAGCTGCGCTCAGCCAGGGCTGTGCTCAGCGAGAGCTGTGCCCAGTCACAGCTGCGTTCAGCCAGAGCTGCGCTCAGCCAGAGCTGTGCTCAGCCAGAGCTGCGTTCAGCCAGAGTCGCGTCAGCCAGAGCTGTGCTCAGCCAGAGCTGCATTCAGCCAGAGCTGTGCTCAGCCAGAGCTGCATTCAGCCAGAGCTCTGCTCAGCCAGAGCTGCGTTCAGCCAGAGCTGTGCTCAGCCAGAGCTGGGCTCAGCCAGAGCTGCGTTCAGCCAGAGCTGTGCTCAGCCAGAGCTGCGTTATGACATACATGTGCCCAGCCAGAGCTGCGCTCAGCCAGAGCTGTGCCGAGCCAGACCTGTGCTCAGCCACAGCTGCGTTCAGCCAGAGCTGCGCTCAGCCAGAGCTGTGCTCAGCCAGAGCTGTGCTCAGCCAGAGTTGTACTCAGCCAGAGCTGTGTTCAGCCAGAGCTGTGCTCAGCCAGAGCTGTGCCCAGCCAGAGCTGTGCTCAGCCAGAGTTGTGCTCAGCCAGAGCTGTGTTCAGCCAGAGCTGTACTCAGCCAGAGCTGTGCTCATTCAGAGCTGTGCCCAGCCAGAACTGCGCTCTGCCAGAGCTGCGCTCAGCCAGAGCTGTGCCCATCCAGAGCTGTGTTCAGCCAGAGCTGCGCTCAGCCAGGGCTGTGCTCAGCCAGAGCTGCTCTCAGCCAGAGCTGCTCTCAGCCAGAGCTGCGCTCAGCCAGAGCTGCGTTGAGCCAGAGATGCGCTCAGCCGGAGCTGCTTTGAGCCAGAGCTGCGCTCAGCCAGAGCTGCGCTCAGTCAGAGCTGTGCCCAGCCAGAGCTGCGTTCAGCCAGAGTCGCGTCAGCCAGAGCTGCGTTCAGCCAGAGCTGTGCTCAGCCAGAGCTGCCATAGCTCTGCTCAGCCAGAGCTGCGTTCAGCCAGAGCTGCGCTCAGCCAGAGCTGTGCCAGCCAGAGCTGCGTCTCAGCCAGAGCTCTGCTCAGCCAGAGCTGTGCTCAGCCAG
Source organism: Melanerpes aurifrons (assembly GCA_011125475.1). Lineage (NCBI taxonomy): Eukaryota > Metazoa > Chordata > Aves > Piciformes > Picidae > Melanerpes > Melanerpes aurifrons. The sequence goes on from WWNC01000221.1 coordinate 252,244, forward strand.
AGCTGTGCCCAGCCAGAGCTGCGTTCAGCCAGAGCTGCGTTCAGCCAGAGCTGCGTTCAGCCAGACATGTGCTCAGCCAGAGCAGCGTTCAGCCAGACATGTGCTCAGCCAGAGCTGCGTTCAGCCAGAGCTGCGCTCAGCCGGAGCTGTGCTCAGCCAGAGCTGTGCTCAGCCAGATCTGCGTTCAGCCAGAGCTGTGCTCAGCCAGAGCTGCATTCAGCCAGAGCTGTGCTCAGCCAGAGCTGCATTCAGCCAGAGCTCTGCTCAGCCAGAGCTGCGTTCAGCCAGAGCTGTGCTCAGCCAGAGCTGCGTTCAGCCAGAGCTGCGCTCAGCCAGAGCTGTGCTCAGCCAGAGCTGTGCCCAGCCACAGCTGCGTTCAGCCAGAGCTGCGTTCAGCCAGAGCTGCGTTCAGCCAGACATGTGCTCAGCCAGAGCTGCGTTCAGCCAGAGCTGCGCTCAGCCAGAGCTGTGCTCAGCCAGAGTTGTGCTCAGCCAGAGCTGCATTCAGCCAGAGCTGTGCTCAGCCAGGGCTGTGTTCAGCCAGAGGTGTGCTCAACCTGAGTTGTTCAGACAGAGCTGCGCTCAGCCAGAGCTGTGTTCAGCCATAGCTGTGCTCAACCAGATTTGTGCTCAGGCAGAGCTGCGTTCAGCCATAGCTCTGCTCAGCCAGAGCTGCGTTCAGCCAGAGCTGCGCTCAGCCAGAGCTGTGCTCAGCCAGAGCTGCGTTCAGGCATAGCTCTGCTCAGCCAGAGCTGTGCTCAGCCAGAGCTGTGCCCAGCCAGAGCTGCGTTCAGCCAGAGCTGCGTTCAGCCAGAGCTGCGTTCAGCCAGACATGTGCTCAGCCAGAGCTGCGTTCAGCCAGACATGTGCTCAGCCAGAGCTGCGTTCAGCCAGAGCTGCGCTCAGCCAGAGCTGTGCTCAGCCAGAGCTGTGCTCAGCCAGAGCTGCGTTCAGCCAGAGCTGTGCTCAGCCAGAGCTGCATTCAGCCAGAGCTGTGCTCAGCCAGAGCTGCATTCAGCCAGAGCTCTGCTCAGCCAGAGCTGCGTTCAGCCAGAGCTGTGCTCAGCCAGAGCTGCGTTCAGCCAGAGCTGCGCTCAGCCAGAGCTGTGCTCAGCCAGAGCTGTGCCCAGCCAGAGCTGTGCTCAGCCAGAGCTGTTCAGCCAGAGCTGCTCATTCAGAGACATGTGCCCAGCCAGAACTGCGTTCAGCCAGAGCTGCGCTCAGCCAGAGCTGTGCTCAGCCAGAGTTGTGCTCAGCCAGAGCTGCATTCAGCCAGAGCTGTGCTCAGCCAGGGCTGTGTTCAGCCAGAGGTGTGCTCAACCTGAGTTATGCTCAGACAGAGCTGCGCTCAGCCAGAGCTGTGTTCAGAGCTGTGCAGATTTGTGCCCAGCCAGAGCTGCGTTCAGCCAGAGTCGCGTCAGCCAGAGCTGCATTCAGCCAGAGCTGTGCCCAGCCAGAGCTGTGTTCAGCCAGATCTGCGCTCAGCCAGAGCTGTGCTCAGCCAGAGCTGTGCCCAGCCACAGCTGTGCCCAGCCAGAGCTGCGCTCAGCCAGAGCTGCGATCAGTCAGAGCATGTGCCCAGCCAGAGCTGCGTTCAGCCAGAGTCTGCGTCAGCCAGAGCTGCATTCAGCCAGAGCTGTGCTCAGCCAGAGCTGCATTCAGCCAGAGCTGTGCTCAGCCAGAGCTGTGCTCAGCCAGAGGTGTGCTCAGCCTGAGCTCTGCTCAGCCAGAGCTGTGCTCAGCCAGAGCTGTGCCCAGCCACAGCAGATTTGTGCTCAGCCAGAGCTGCGTTCAGACAGAGCTGTGCTCAGCCAGAGCTGCGTTCAGCCAGACATGTGCTCAGCCAGAGCGGCGTTCAGCCAGAGCGCGTTCAGCCAGAGCTGTGCTCAACCAGAGCTGTGCTCAGCCAGAGCAGCGTTCAGCCAGAGTCGCGTCAGCCAGAGCTGCGTTCAGCCAGAGCTGTGCTCAGCCAGAGCTGCGTTCAGCCAGAGCTGTGCTCAGCCAGAGCTGCGTTCAGCCAGAGCTGTGCTCAGCCAGAGCTGCGTTCTGACATACCTGTGCCCAGCCAGTGCTGCGCTCAGCCAGAGCTGTGCCGAGCTAGACCTGTGCTCAGCCACAGCTGCGTTCAGCCAGAGCTGCGCTCAGCCAGAGCTGCGTTCAGCCAGAGCTGCGCTCAGCCAGAGCTGCGTTCAGCCAGAGCTGTGCTCAGCCAGAGTTGTGCTCAGCCAGAGCTGCGCTCAGCCAGAGCTGCGCTCAGCCAGAGCTGTGCTCAGCCAGAGTTGTGCTCAGCCAGAGCTGTGTTCAGCCAGAGCTGTGCTCAGCCAGAGCTGTGCCCAGCCAGAGCTGTGCTCAGCCAGAGCTGTGTTCAGCCAGAGCTGTGCTCAGCCAGAGTTGTACTCAGCCAGAGCTGTGTTCAGCCAGAGCTGTGCTCAGCCAGAGCTGTGCCCAGCCAGAGCTGTGCTCAGCCAGAGTTGTGCTCAGCCAGAGCTGTGTTCAGCCAGAGCTGTACTCAGCCAGAGCTGTGCTCAGTCAGAGCTGCGTTCAGCCAGGGCTGTGCTCAGCCAGAGCTGTGCTCAGCCAGATTTGTGCTCAGCCAGAGCTGCGTTCAGCCAGAGCTGCGTTCAGCCAGAGCTGTGCCCAGCCAGAGCTGTGCTCAGCCAGAGTATTGCTCAGCCAGAGCTGTGCCCAGCCAGAGCTGTGCTCATTCAGAGCTGTGCCCAGCCAGAACTGCGCTCTGCCAGAGCTGCGCTCAGCCAGAGCTGTGCCCATCCAGAGCTGTGTTCAGCCAGAGCTGCGCTCAGCCAGGGCTGTGCCCAGCCAGAGCTGTGCCCAGCCAGAGCTGCGCTCAGCCAGAGCTGCGCTCAGTCAGAGCTGTGCCCAGCCAGAGCTGCGTTCAGCCAGAGCTGTGCCCAGCCAGAGCTGCGTTCAGCCAGAGTCGCGTCAGCCAGAGCTGCGTTCAGCCAGAGCTCTGCTCAGCCAGAGCTGCGTTCAGCCAGAGCTGCGCTCAGCCAGAGCTGTGCTCAGCCAGAGCTGCGTTCAGCCATAGCTCTGCTCAGCCAGAGCTGTGCTCAGCCAGAGCTGTGCTCAGCCAGAGCTGTGCCCAGCCACAGCTGCGTTCAGCCAGAGCTGCGTTCAGCCAGAGCTGTGCTCAGCCAGAGCTGCGTTCAGCCATAGCTCTGCTCAGCCAGAGCTGCGTTCAGCCAGAGCTGCGCTCAGCCAGGGCTGTGCTCAGCCAGAGCTGCGTTCAGCCATAGCTCTGCTCAGCCAGAGCTGTGCTCAGCCAGAGCTGTGCCCAGCCAGAGCTGTGCTCAGCCAGAGCTGCGTTCAGCCAGAGCTGCGTTCAGCCAGACATGTGCTCAGCCAGAGCTGCGTTCAGCCAGACATGTGCTCAGCCAGAGCTGCGTTCAGCCAGAGCTGCGCTCAGCCGGAGCTGTGCTCAGCCAGAGTTGTGCTCAGCCAGATCTGCGTTCAGCCAGAGCTGTGCTCAGCCAGAGCTGCATTCAGCCAGAGCTGTGCTCAGCCAGAGCTGCATTCAGCCAGAGCTGCGTTCAGCCAGACATGTGCTCAGCCAGAGCTGCGTTCAGCCAGAGCTGCGCTCAGCCAGAGCTGTGCTCAGCCAGAGTTGTGCTCAGCCAGAGCTGCATTCAGCCAGAGCTGTGCTCAGCCAGGGCTGTGTTCAGCCAGAGGTGTGCTCAACCTGAGTTGTGCTCAGACAGAGCTGCGCTCAGCCAGAGCTGTGTTCAGCCATAGCTGTGCTCAACCAGATTTATGCTCAGCCAGAGCTGCGTTCAGCCAGAGTAGTGCTCAGCCAGAGTCGCGTCAGCCAGAGCTGCATTCAGCCAGAGCTGTGTTCAGTCAGAGCTGCGTTCAGTCAGAGCTGTGACCAGCCAGAGCTGTGTTCATTCAGAGCTGTGCTCAGCCAGAGCTGTGTTCAGCCAGAGCTGCGTTCAGCCAGAGCTGTGCTCAGCCAGAGCTGTGCTCATCCAGAGCTGTGTTCAGCCAGAGCTGTGCTTAGCCAGAGCTGTGCTCAGCCAGAGCTGCGTTCAGCCAGAGCTGTGCTGAGCCAGGGCTGTGCTCAGCCAGACCTGCGTTCAGCCAGAGCTGCACTCAGCCAGGGCTGTGTTAAGCCAGAGCTGTGCTCAGCCAGTGCTGTGTTCAGCCAGAGCTGCGTTCAGCCAGAGCTGTGCTCAGCCAGAGCCGCGCTCAGACAGAGCTGCGTTCAGCCAGAGCTGCGTTCAGCCAGAGCTGCGCTCAGCCACAGCTGCGTTCAGCCAGAGCTGCGCTCAGCCACAGCTGCGTTCAGCCAGATCTGCGCTCAGCCAGAGCTGCGCTCAGCCAGAGCTGCGTTCAGCCACAGCTGCGTTCAGCCAGAGCTGCGCTCAGCCACAGCTGCGTTCAGCCAGAGCTGCGCTCAGCCACAGCTGCGTTCAGCCAGAGCTGCGCTCAGCCAGAGCTGCGTTCAGTCAGATCTGCGTTCAGCCAGAGCTGCGCTCAGCCAGAGCTGCGTTCAGCCAAAGCTGCGTTCAGCCAGAGCTGCGCTCAGCCAGAGCTGCGTTCAGCCAGAGCTCTGCTCAGCCAGAGCTGCGTTCAGCCAGAGCTGTGCTCAGCCAGAGCTGTGCTCAGCCAGAGCTGTGTTCAGCCAGAGCTGCGTTCAGCCAGAGCTGTGCCCAGCCAGAGCTGTGCTCAGCCAGATTTGTGCTCAGCCAGAGCAGCGTTCAGCCAGAGCTGCGTTCAGCCAGAGCTGCGTTCAGCCAGAGCTGTGCCCAGCCAGAGCTGTGCTCATTCAGAGCTGTGCCCAGCCAGAACTGCGCTGAGCCAGAGCTGCGCTCAGCCAGAGCTGTGCCCAGCCAGAGCTGTGTTCAGCCAGATCTGCGCTCAGCCAGAGCTGCGCTCAGCCAGAGCTGCGTTCAGCCACAGCTGCGTTCAGCCAGAGCTGCGCTCAGCCACAGCTGCGTTCAGCCAGAGCTGCGCTCAGCCACAGCTGCGTTCAGCCAGATCTGCCTTCAGCCAGAGCTGCGCTCAGCCAGAGCTGCGTTCAGCCACAGCTGCATTCAGCCAGAGCTGCGCTCAGCCAGAGCTGCGTTCAGCCAGAGCTCTGCTCAGCCAGAGCTGCGTTCAGCCAGAGCTGTGCTCAGCCAGAGCTGTGCTCAGCCAGAGCTGTGTTCAGCCAGAGCTGCGTTCAGCCAGAGCTGTGCCCAGCCAGAGCTGTGCTCAGCCAGATTTGTGCTCAGCCAGAGCAGCGTTCAGCCAGAGCTGCGTTCAGCCAGAGCTGCGTTCAGCCAGAGCTGTGCTCAGCCAGAGCTGTACTCAGCCAGAGCTGTGCCCAGCCAGAGCTGTGCTCATTCAGAGCTGTGCCCAGCCAGAACTGCGCTCAGCCAGAGCTGCGCTCAGCCAGAGCTGTGCCCAGCCAGAGCTGTGTTCAGCCAGATCTGCGCTCAGCCAGAGCTGCGCTCAGCCAGGGCTGTGCCCAGCCAGAGCTGTGCCCAGCCAGAGCTACGCTCAGCCGGAGCTGCGATCAGTCAGAGCTGTGCCCAGCCAGAGCTGCGTTCAGCCAGAGTCGCGTCAGCCAGAGCTGCATTCAGCCAGAGCTGTGCTCAGCCAGAGCTGCGTTCAGCCAGAGCTGCGCTCAGCCAGAGCTGTGCTCAGCCAGAGCTGCGTTCAGCCATAGCTCTGCTCAGCCAGAGCTGTGCTCAGCCAGAGCTGTGCCCAGCCACAGCTGTGTTCAGCCAGAGCTGCGTTCAGACAGAGCTGTGCTCAGCCAGAGCTGCGTTCAGCCAGACATGTGCTCAGCCAGAGCGGCGTTCAGCCAGAGCTGTGCTCAGCCAGAGCTGTGCTCAGCCAGAGCAGCGTTCAGCCAGAGTCGTGTCAGCCAGAGCTGCGTTCAGCCAGAGCTGTGCTCAGCCAGAGCTGCATTCAGCCAGAGCTGTGCTCACCCAGAGCTGCGTTCAGCCAGAGCTGTGCTCAGCCAGAGCTGCGTTATGACATACCTGTGCCCAGCCAGAGCTGCGCTCAGCCAGAGCTGTGCCAAGCCAGACCTGTGCTCAGCCACAGCTGCGTTCAGCCAGAGCTGCGCTCAGCCAGAGCTGCGTTCAGCCAGAGCTGTGCTCAGCCAGAGCTGCGTTCAGCCAGAGCTGTGCTCAGCCAGAGTTGTGCTCAGCCAGAGCTGTGTTCAGCCAGAGCTGCGCTCAGCCAGAGCTGTGCTCAGCCAGAGTTGTGCTCAGCCAGAGCTGTGTTCAGCCAGAGCTGTGCTCAGCCAGAGCTGTGCCCAGCCAGAGCTGTGCTCAGCCAGAGCTGTGTTCAGCCAGAGCTGTGCTCAGCCAGAGTTGTACTCAGCCAGAGCTGTGTTCAGCCAGAGCTGTGCTCAGCCAGAGCTGCGCCCAGCCAGAGCTGTGCTCAGCCAGAGTTGTGCTCAGCCAGAGCTGTGTTCAGCCAGAGCTGTACTCAGCCAGAGCTGTGCTCAGTCAGAGCTGCGTTCAGCCAGAGCTGTGCTCAGCCAGAGCTGTGTTCAGCCAGAGCTGCGTTCAGCCAGAGCTGTGCTCAGCCAGAGCTGTGCTCAGCCAGATTTGTGCTCAGCCAGAGCTGCGTTCAGCCAGAGCTGCGTTCAGCCAGAGCTGTGCCCAGCCAGAGCTGTGCTCAGCCAGAGTATTGCTCAGCCAGAGCTGTGCCCAGCCAGAGCTGTGCTCATTCAGAGCTGTGCCCAGCCAGAACTGCGCTCTGCCAGAGCTGCGCTCAGCCAGAGCTGTGCCCATCCAGAGCTGTGTTCAGCCAGAGCTGCGCTCAGCCAGGGCTGTGCCCAGCCAGAGCTGTGCCCAGCCAGAGCTGCGCTCAGCCAGAGCTGCGCTCAGTCAGAGCTGTGCCCAGCCAGAGCTGCGTTCAGCCAGAGCTGTGCCCAGCCAGAGCTGCGTTCAGCCAGAGTCGCGTCAGCCAGAGCTGCGTTCAGCCAGAGCTCTGCTCAGCCAGAGCTGCGTTCAGCCATAGCTCTGCTCAGCCAGAGCTGTGCTCAGCCAGAGCTGTGCTCAGCCAGAGCTGTGCCCAGCCACAGCTGCGTTCAGCCAGAGCTGCGTTCAGCCAGAGCTGCGTTCAGCCAGACATGTGCTCAGCCAGAGCTGCGTTCAGCCAGACGTGTGCTCAGCCAGAGCTGCGTTCAGCCAGAGCTGCGCTCAGCCGGAGCTGTGCTCAGCCAGAATTGTGCTCAGCCAGATCTGCGTTCAGCCAGAGCTGTGCTCAGCCAGAGCTGCATTCAGCCAGAGCTGTGCTCAGCCAGAGCTGCATTCAGCCAGAGCTCTGCTCAGCCAGAGCTGCGTTCAGCCAGAGCTGCGCTCAGCCAGAGCTGTGCTCAGCCAGAGCTGCGTTCAGCTATAGCTCTGCTCAGCCAGAGCTGTGCTCAGCCAGAGCTGTGCTCAGCTAGAGCTGTGCCCAGCCGCAGCTGCGTTCAGCCAGAGTCGCGTCAGCCAGAGCTGCATTCAGCCAGAGCTGTGCTCAGCCAGAGCTGCGTTCAGCCAGAGCTCTGCTCAGCCAGAGCTGCGTTCAGCCAGAGCTGCGCTCAGCCAGAGCTGTGCTCAGCCAGAGCTGCGTTCAGCCATAGCTCTGCTCAGCCAGAGCTGTGCTCAGCCAGAGCTGTGCCCAGCCACAGCTGCGTTCAGCCAGAGCTGCGTTCAGCCAGAGCTGTGCTCAGCCAGAGCTGCGTTCAGCCAGACATGTGCTCAGCCAGAGCTGCGTTCAGCCAGAGCTGTGCTCAGCCAGAGCTGCGTTCAGCCAGACATGTGCTCAGCCAGAGCTGCGTTCAGCCAGAGCTGCGTTCAGCCAGAGCTATGCTCAGCCAGAGCTGTGCTCAGCCAGAGCTCTGCTCAGGCAGAGCTGCATTCAGCCAGAGCTGTGCTCAGTCAGACCTGTGCCCAGCCAGAGCTGCGCTCAGCCAGAGCTGTGCTCAGCCAGAGCTGCGTTCAGCCAGGGCTGTGCCCAGCCAGAGCTGCGTTCAGCCAGAGCTGTGCTCAGCCAGAGCTGTGTTCAGCCAGAGCTGTGCTCAGCTAGGGCTGTGCTCAGCCAGAGCTGTGCCCAGCCACAGCTGCGTTCAGCCAGAGCTGCGCTCAGCTAGAGCTGCGTTCAGCCAGAGCTGTGCTCAGCCAGAGCTGCGTTCAGCCAGACATGTGCTCAGCCAGAGCTGCGCTCAGCCAGAGCTGTGCTCAGCCAGGGCTGTGTTCAGCCAGAGCTGTGCTCAACCTGAGTTGTGCTCAGCCAGAGCTGCGCTCAGCCAGAGCTGTGCTCAGCCAGAGCTGTGCTCAGCCAGAGCTGCGCTCAGCCAGAGCTGTGCTCAGCCAGAGCTGCGCTCAGCCAGAGCTGTGCTCAGCCAGGGCTGTGTTCAGCCAGAGCTGTGCTCAACCTGAGTTGTGCTCAGACAGAGCTGTGCTCAGCCAGAGCTGTGCTCAGCCAGAGCTGTGTTCAGCCATAGCTGTGCTCAACCAGATTTGTGCTCAGCCAGAGCTGTGCTCAGCCTGAGTTGTGCTCAGCCAGAGCTGCATTCAGCCAGAGCTGTGTTCAGTCAGAGCTGCGTTCAGCCAGAGCTGTGCCCAGCCAGAGCTGTGTTCATTCAGAGCTGTGCTCAGCCAGAGCTGTGTTCAGCCAGAGCTGCGTTCAGCCAGAGCTGTGCTCATCCAGAGCTGTGTTCAGACAGAGCTGTGCTTAGCCAGAGCTGTGCTCAGCCAGAGCTGCATTCAGCCAGAGCTGCGCTCAGCCAGAGCTGCGTTCAGCCAGAGCTGTGCTCAGCCAGAGCTGTGCCCAGCCAGAGCTGTGTTCAGCCAGAGCTGCGCTCAGCCAGGGCTGTGTTCAGTCAGAGCTGCATTGAGCCAGAGCTGTGCCCAGCCAGAGCTGTGTTCATTCAGAGCTGCGTTCAGCCAGAGCTGCGTTCAGCCAGAGCTGTGCTCAACCAGGGTTGTGCTCAGACAGAGCTGCGCTCATCCAGAGCTGTGTTCAGCCAGAGCTGTGCCCAGCCAGATCTGTGTTCATCCAGAGCTGCGTTCAGCCAGAGCTGTGCCCAGCCAGATCTGTGTTCAGCCAGAGCTGCGCTCAGCCAGAGCTGCGTTCAGCCAGAGCTGTGCTCAACCAGGGTTGTGCTCTAGACAGAGCTGCGCTCATCCAGAGCTGTGTTCAGCCAGAGATGTGCCCAGCCAGAGCTGCGTTCAGCCAGAGCTGTGCTCATCCAGAGCTGTGCTCAGCCAGAGCTCTGCTCAGCCAGAGCTGCGTTCAGCCAGAGCTGTGCTCAGCCAGAGCTGTGCTCAGCCAGAGCTGCGCTCAGCCAGAGCTGCGTTCAGCCAGAGCTGTGCTCATCCAGAGCTGTGCTCAGCCAGAGCTCTGCTCAGCCAGAGCTGCGTTCAGCCAGAGCTGTGCTCAGCCAGAGCTGTGCTCAGCCAGAGCTGCATTCAGCCAGAGCTGCGTTCAGCCAGAGCTGTGCTCAGCCAGAGCTGCATTCAGCCAGAGCTGTGCTCAGCCAGAGCTGTGCTCAGCCAGAGCTCTGCTCAGCCAGAGCTGCGTTCAGCCAGAGCTGTGCTCATCCAGAGCTGTGCTCAGCCAGAACTCAGCCAGAGCTGCTCAGCCAGAGCTGTGCTCAGCCAGAGCTCTGCTCAGCCAGAGCTGTGTTCAGCCAGAGCTGTGCTCAGCCAGAGCTGTGCTCAGCCAGAGCTGTGCTCAGCCAGAGCTGTGCTCAGCCAGAGCTGTGCCAGCCAGAGCTTTGCTCAGCCAGAGCTTCAGCCAGGGCTGTGCTCAGCCAGAGCTGTGCTCTGCCAGAGCTGTGCTCAGCCAGAGCTCAGCCAGGCTGTGCTCAGCCAGCCAGAGCTGTGCTCAGCCAGAGCTGCATTCAGCCAGGCTGCGCTCAGCCAGAGCTGTGCTCAGCCAGAGCTGCGTTCAGCCAGAGCTGCGCTCAGCCAGAGCTGTGCTCAGCCAGAGCTGCGTTCAGCCAGAGCTGCGCTCAGCCAGAGCTGCGCTCAGCCAGAGCTGTGCCAGCCAGAGCTGCGCTCAGCCAGAGCTGTGTTCAGCCAGAGCTGCGCTCAGCCAGAGCTGTGTTCAACCAGAGCTGTGCCCAGCCAGAGCTGTGTTCAGCCAGAGCTTCGCTCAGCCAGGGCTGTGCTCAGCCAGTCAGCCAGAGCTGCGCTCAGCCAGGGCTGCGCTCAGCCAGGGCTGTGCTCTGCCAGAGCTTTGCTCAGCCAGAGCTCCGTTCAGCCAGGGCTGTGCTCAGCCACAGCTGCGCTCAGCCAGAGCTGCGCTCAGCCAGAGCTGTGCTCAGCCAGAGCTGCGCTCAGCCAGAGCTGCGTTCAGCCAGAGCTGTGCTCAGCCAGAGCTGTGCTCAACCAGAGCTGTGTTCAGCCAGAGCCGCTCTCAGCCAGAGCTGCGTTCAGCCAGAGCTGCGCTCAGCCAGAGCTGCGTTCTGCCAGAGCTGCGCTCAGCCAGAGCTGCGTTCTGCCAGAGCTGCGCTCAGCCAGAGCTGTGCTCAGCCAGAGCTGCGTTCAGCCAGAGCTGCGTTCAGCCAGAGCTGTGTTCAGCTAGAGCTGCGCTCAGCCAGAGCTGTGCTCAGCCAGCACAGCAGCAGCCCTGCGGTGCCGCTCGGCTGCGGGGCCCTGGCCGGCGGCACCAGGAGAGCCTGCAGCCTCCTGCTGCACAGGAGAGGCCTCCTGCCCTTCCATTCCTCATCTGCAGAGCAGAGCAGGGGGCACCTGAGCCCACAAAGAAAAGGTGAGAAGGCCTGCAGCAACCTTGCTGCTGGAGGAGGCCCCAGGGCAGGGCTGGTGTGTGGCAGGCAGCCAGGACACACAACCAGGCCACACTGCGAGTCCTGGGTTCGGGTTTGGGCCCCTGGCTCCAAGGCCATTGAGGGGCTGGAGGGTGGCCAGAGAAGGACACCAAGGCTGGGGAAGGCTCTGGAGCACATGGGCTGTGAGGAGCAGCTTAGGCACCTGGCATTGTTCAGCCTGGAGAAGAGGAGGCTGAGGGAAGCCCTTCTGGCTCTCTACAGCTCCCTGCAGGGAGGCTGGAGCCAGCTGAGGTTGGTCTTTGCTGCCAAGGAACAAGTGCCAGGACAAGAGGACACAGCTTCAAGTTGTGCCATGGGAGCTTTAGGCTGCACATGAAGAACAATTTCTTCCCCTTGAGGGCTGTCAAGGCCTGGCCCAGGCTGCCCAGGGCAGTGGTGGAGTGCCTGCTCCTGGAGGGGTTTCAGAGCTGTGGAGAGGTTGCTGCTGGTCTCTCCTCTCAGGGAATTGGTGACAGAACAAGAGGGAACAGCCTCAAGCTGTGACTGGGTAGGTTCAGACTGGGCATTAGGGACACATTGGTGCCAGCCAGAGTGGTCAGGACAGGAATGTGCTGCCCAGGGAGGTGGTGGAGTCACCACCCCTGGGGGTGTTTGAAGGTCCTTGAGATGTGGTGCTTGGGGACATGGTTTAGGGGTGAACTTTGTAGAGCAGGGCTCTGGGCTGGACTTGGTGATGCTGAGGGTCTGTTCCAGCCTGAACACCTCTGTGACTCTGGGAGATGTGGTGCTGAGGGCCATGGCTTAGTGGTGACCTGTAGTGCTGGGGTCAGGCTTGGCCTTGCTGACCCTAAAGGTCTCTCCCAACCAAGCAAGTCCCTGTTCTGTGAGCCCTGGGGCATTGTCTGCCTGTGCAGCTGGCTTGTGAGCAGGGAGGAGAGAGATGCCACAGAATCCTCCTGCTCCTCCTCCTGCAGCTGGTGCTGGAGCCCCTCTGTCCATCAGCTCCAGCCACAGGTGGGGCAGGGGGCTGTGAAGAGCAGGAGGACTTTCTTCCCTGGGGAGGAAGGTTTGGCTGTGGAGAAGGGCAGGAGGAGCTCAGCCTGAGGGATGTTCTCTGCTCTCTCCTCTGGCTGCACAGCAGAGGAAGCTCTCCCACTCCCACAAGCAGGGCAGCTCCAGTGGAAGGTCTGCTGCAGCCAAGCAGAACAAGCCCTTGCTGCCAAAGGAAACCAAGGCCTCCAGGAAGGGAGGTGGCTCCTGCTCCCCAGCACAGGCTCCTCCACTGCTGTGCCCAGGCTGGGGGCTTGTGCCCACGGCAAGGGACATGGGCTGCATGGGGGAGACCCATCCTCTGCCAGCCATGAGCAGAGGAAGGAGCTGCTCAATGCTGTGCTCTCGCTCAGCCCTGGAGCTGTGGGGCCAAGGGGAAGGGAGCTGTAGCTGGTAGCTGCTGGCCAAAATAAGGCTGTGAGTGCCAGAGCTGTGGAGTGTCCCTGTTGAACTCCCAGTCCATAGACAGGAGATGACCTTGCCTTGCCTTCTGCCCAGTCCCCTCTCCTCTCTGATGGTTTCTCACACTTCTCTCTGCTCTCTTGTTTCACATTGGAGGCTGAAGGACCCCAGCTCCCACCTTCACCCTTTACAACCCAGCTCCTTTCTCTAAGCCCCTCAGGCTAGGCCTGCAGCTCTTCCTGGGTTGTGCTCTGGACCCTGGTGTCAGCCCTGCCTGCCCTGGGCCCAGCTGGAGGCCAAGGCCCAGGGTCCTCCTTGCTGGGATGCTCAGGGGGAGGCTGTTGGCCATCAGCCTCTTTCTGCAGGCTGGCTTCACCCTGGGCATGTTCCCAGTGTCCCTGCCTTGGGCTGCATCCTTGCTGGGGAGCAGCAGCTGGTGACAGTGGATTGTGCTGGGGGCTGTGCCAGGAGCACCTGGTCATGGCCATCAGCCACAGAGAGCCCAGGGACAACCCTCTTGGCATCCCCTGCACCCTGCTGGCAGAGTCCTGCCTTCCAGGGACGTGCTGCCCACGGGCTCCTGTGGCCAGACTGCTGCTGCTCAGCACCCAGACTCAGTCCTGGGACAGAGCAGACAGCCTGAGCTCACAGCTCAGCATCCTCAGAGGCTCTTGTCAGGACCACCAGTGGGAGAGGCTGGGAGGGATGCATGGAAGGAGCAGAAGAAAGCCTTTCAGCCTGAGGGTGCCTGAGCTGCATCCTCACAGGCAGCTCCCCCAGCCAAGGCTGGGCTTTGCAGCTCCCTGGGCAGAAAGGGCTTCTCAGAGGCCAGCAGGGGCAGGGCAGCTCAGCAGGGAGGCTTCTCCATCCTCAGTCCTCCTTCTGCTCTGCTCACAGCATTCCTGGCTGATGACCTCGAGGCCATCTTTGAGGGGCATCAGATCTGCAGCAGCAGCAGCAACCTCTGCCAGCTCCTCCAGACAGTGCAGGAGCAGCAGGGAGTGTTCCTCACAGATGAGAACAAGTTCATCCTCACCAAGGTCCTGGTTGGGCACCAGGCCACAGCACACTGCAGGAGCTGCATTGGGAACAGAATCCCCTGGGGTGTGCTCCTCTCATCAAACCCAGCCCCAGGCAGGGAAGGACAGGAGGCCTTGGGGAGTCTCTGAAGGCTGTGTGACATCTGCCTTGCTCTCCAGCTTCCTTTGGCCCAGCCTAGTGCAGCTCAGGGCAGGTGACAGCTAGGCTGCATTCAGTGTGTCTCAGGCAAGGGTTTAGCTCCAGGCCCCTGGGGCTTTGGAGTGAGACCTGAGCCCTGCTGAACATCTCTTGGAAGCACAGGCAGAGGAGGAGCTTTTACTCAGCTTTGAGCCAGGGCTCCAAGCAGACTCTTTTGGGGTGGGGTTGGTCTCCTCTCCCAAGGAATAAGTGCCAGGACAAGAGGACATGGCCTCAGGCTGAGCCAGGGAGGCTTAGGTTGGGCATGAGGAGCAGTTACTTTCCCTTGAGGGCTGTCAAGGCCTGGCCCAGGCTGCCCAGGGCAGAGGTGGAGCCCCATCTCCAGAGGGATTTCAGAGCTGTGGTGCTGAGGGCCATGGCTTGGTGGTGACCTGGCAGTGCTGGGCTCAGAGTTGGACTTGATGATCCTAAAGGTCTCTTCCCACCAAAGCCCTCCTCTGATTTCCTCAGGCTCCCTGCTCTTTCCCCTTCTCTTTGAAGGCCAGGGGCAGGCTCTTTGCAGGGTTCTCCATGCAGTCCCCACCTCCCATCTGTGCTGGGGGTCTGAGCAGGGCTCAAAGCAAGCTTTGCACTCCTGGGCTTGATGGCAGCCCCCTGGGGCAGCACTGCTTTGGATTCCCCCCCGAGACAGATGGAGCCTGTCTAGGGAAGCCAGCAGGGGGCCTGGCTGCCTGGGGCTGTTCCTCATGATCCATGGATGGGTGAGACAGCAGCACATGCAGAGAAGCTTCCTCCCAACAGCCTTCTCTGGGCTCCCCCAAGCTGCAGAGCTGCTCTGGCCAGGTGTCTGAGGCGGATCCAGGGTGTGCCCAGCTGCTCCCATGCCTTTGCCACTGGCACCTTCACTCCACAGAAGGTGAAGAGCCACCACTGCACTTTGGAGGCCTCCTTTGCTGTCCACACAAGGTAACTCACCTCAGGAGAGCTTGGCAGGGGACCTTCCTGATGGCTTCTAGCTCTGTGAGTAGCCTTGGGTAGAGTACTTAGCCTTACAGCATCCCAGCAGGGAGGGCTTTGGAAGGGAGCTCTGGGGATCCCCCAGCCCCAGCCCTGCCTGAGCAGGGCACCCACAGCAGCTTGCCCAGGATCCTGCTGCCCAGGGGACTGTGGAATCTCTGCAGAGAAGACTCCACAAGCTCTCTGGGCAGCCTGCTGCAGGGCTCCAGCACCCTCACCTCCAAGATGCCCTCTGGGGCTGCTCTTCTCCAGGCTCAGCAGCCCCAGGGCTCTCAGCCTCTCCTGCTGACAGTCTCTGCTCCAGGGAAAGCAGAAGCTGTAGCTGCCAGATCCAGCAAAGCAGGGAAGTCAGTGTCCTCCTGTAGCCTGCAGCAGTGGCTGTGAGGGCAGGGGGACATTGCCACTGGCCCAGGGTGCCCAGAGAGGTGGGGAATGCCCCATGCTTAGAGCCATGCCAGGTCAGGTTGGCTGGGGCTCTGAGCAAACTGCCAAGGGCCCTGCTGACTGCAGGGGGCTGGGACTGGAGGAGCTTTCAAGGTCCCTTCCAAGCCAAAGCATTCCAGGAGTCTCTGATCCCAAGGAGCCAACGGGGAGTGGATGAATCAGGAAGCAATGGAGCTGTGCAGCTTCAGCTGAGCTGGAGAATGCCAAGGACAAAGGGTTGGTTCCATGCCCTGAGCCAGCTGCCCTTGTTGCCTCCTTGGCTCTGTGCTCAGGAGGTGATCTGGTGGATCTCCTGGGGTTCATGAAGATCTTTGATGCTAAAGGAGCCATTGGATCCCCTCTAAAAGACCCCAGCTCCTCTGCCCTAGGCCCTGTGTGTGTCCTGGGCCTGCCCTGCCCTTGCAGGTGACTTCTGCCTCCTTTCCCTCTAAAGCAAATGCTGCAGCAAGCTCCTGCTCTAGATCTTGTTTGTTACCTCTGAAATGCAGGAGGATTTCATAGTTTCATTCAGGGTTGGAAGGGACCACAAGGATCATCTAGTTCCAACCCCCCTGCCATGGGCAGGGACACCCCACACTAGATCAGGCTGGACAGAGCCTCAGCCAGCCTGCTCTTAAACACCCCCAGGGACGGGGCCCCGACCACCTCCCTGGACAACCCATTCCAGGGTCTCACCACTCTCATGGGGAAGAACTTCCTCCTCCCCTCCAGCCTGAATCTCCCCACCTCCAGATTCATTCCATTCCCCCTAGTCCTATCACTGCCTGAGATCCTGAGAAGTCCTGCCCCAGCCTTCCTGTAGACCCCTTCAGATACTGGAAGGCCACAATGAGGTCACCTGGGAGCCTTCTCTTCTGCAGACTGAACAGCCCCAACTCCTTCAGTCTGTCCTCATAGGAGAGGTGCTCCAGCCCTCTGATCATCCTCTGTCCATGGCACCCACAAAGATGTTGAACAGGACAGGTCCCAGGACTGATCCCTGAGGGACTCCGCTTGTCACTGGCCTCCACTGGGACATGGAGCCATGGACAGCCACTCTTTGGGTGCGGCCATCAAGCCAGTTCCTTATCCATCTAGTGGTCACCCATCAAACCCATGTGTCACCAGGCTGGAGACCAGGATGTGATGCGGGACAGTGTCACTCCTCCTGGAGTGTTCATTCCTCCTGGAGAGGATCCCAGGCTTTAAGTGCCAAATGCCTGTTTAGTTGGGAGCAGAGAGCATGGGGGGAGGCAAGGGAGCAGGAGCACCCCTTCACACCTGAACCATTGCCTGAGACTTGGAGTCAAGTACAATCCCAGTCAGAGTTGTGCAGGGGTAAAGCTCTGCCTGAAGTGTTCATTGCAGCAAGGCCTGCAGGGATAGGAGGAGGGGCAATGGCTCTGAGTTAGACATTCAGACTGGCTGTGAGGAACAAGTTCCTTACCAGCAGTGTGGGGGCACACCAGAACAGGCTGCCCAGGGAGGCAGCTGCAGCCCCAGCCCTAGATAGAGTCAACATGAGGCCACAGAAGACTCTCAGGAGCCTGCTCCAAGGGAAGATGTCCCTGCTCACCACAGGGGGGTTGGCCTGGCCACCTTTGGAGGTCCCTTCCAACCCCAAGCACTCTGGCTCTATGAAGCTGAAGGACAGACAATAAGCACAAGGATGGATGGGGTGAGATGACTCTAGCAGACAGCCTTTAGACTGAATGTGGTAACCAACAGCCTTTGGGCACAGCACAGGAAGTGCCAGCAAATGCCTTCATGCTTAGCAGAGAGGTTTCTTGTAAACAAACCCTTGGGATACAAAACAGACAAAAAAGGAGCCCCAGAAGCAGCTAAGCAGCTCAGTAAAAATAGTCAGCCCTGAGCATGCAGTTTGTCTCCACTGAGTGGCAGGAAAGTGTCCAGGCCACTGCTTCTCCTTAATGAAAGCCAATAGCCCAACCCAGATGGAAACCATCTGCACATGGGAATGGGAGGCCACAAGAAAGTTCCTTTGGGGGCCACAAGAGGAGGAGCTGCAAAGAGGGCAAGGAGTTCAAAAGGAGCCCTTGGTGTGTGCCCTGTGGGAATCAGACACTTCAGCTGGGGAATGACAGCAAAGCTGCAGACCAAGAAGCTTCACAGCAGCTCAGGTGGTGATCGATTCCTGTTCTCATTTGTTTCCTTCAGCACCTTGGCTTTTCTCTCTCTGCCATCCAAAACAACCCCAGTGTAGAATATCCCTCACACCAGCAGGGGCTGCACAGCATCACTGCTGTGCCATTTCTGTCCTTGTGTTCCAGCTTTGCCAGTGTGGGAACCAGCAACTGGGAGAGCAAGGAACTGAGAATAGAATAGAATGAACCAGGCAGGAAAAGACCTTCGAGATCATCCAGTCCCACCTCTCACCCAGCACCATCTGAGCAACTCAACCATGGCACCAAGGGCCTCATCCAGGCTCTTCCTAAGCACCTCCAGTGGTGGTGACTCCACCACCTCCCCAGGCAGCCCATCCCAATGGGCAACAACTCTCTCTGTGTAGAACTTCCTCCTCACCTCCAGCCTAAACCTCCCCTGGCACAGCTTGAGACTGTGTCCTCTTGTTCTGGTGCTGGCTGCCTGGGAGAAGAGAACAGCCCCTACCTGGCTACAACCTCCCTTCAGGGAGTCGTAGAGAGCCAGAAGGTCTCCCCTGAGCCTCCTCTCCTCCAGGCTAAGCAGCCCCAGCTCCCTCAGCCTCTCCTCACAGGGCTTGGATTTGCATGCTACCAGAGCTCTTCTCACCTCTTCAAAGAGGCTGATGGGGTTTGACCCGAAGCAGTTATTTTATGTGCAAGGCAGATTCCCTCTGTCCCTCCTGCAAAGGCTGCTTAGAACAGAGCCCTTTCTTGAGTGGTCCCATCAGGGGCTTTATCCTGCTCTGGAGTTCCAAACCAGCGCTGAAGATGTTCTTCCAGAGGCTCTGCTCCTGGGAACTGGGCCTGTCCAGAAGACAAGAACTGGAGAGTAACATTTAAACTGTCCCAGCCAGCCAGGCCCCAAGAACACAGCAACTGACTCTTGATTAGTGTTCTAAATGGTAAAGCTTCTCAGAGGCAAGCTTTGTGCTGAGGGGACCTCTACCATTCCCTTAGCCTCAGGAGAAACAGCAGGATGGGATATGCTCTCTGGAAGTCTGTCTTGAGAGCTGTTCCACTCAAACATGACTGCTCACAGTTCCTCCAGGTGACATGGAATGAGAACAGCAGCACTCATGTGACAGTGTCGGTGACTGAGACTTCCCAGCAGCCCCCAGGCCAAGCAAGAGCACCTGAGCAAGGCTGAGCAAGTTAAACCCAGCCCTTACTGCAGCTGGAGCCAGGCAGCTTGGCACATTCAACACCAACTGAAGTCTACCTCCTCAAAGAGGCTCAGAAAAGTTAACCAGAAGTTAGGTTTGAGTAGTTTTGCCAGAAGTCTGTGCTTAACCCAGCCACAGGTCAAGAGCCAAACACTTCAGAGCATCAGCTATCTAGTAATGATCTTCTCCTGAGTGACTAACAGCAGCCAGGCAGCACTGGCTGCTGCAGATGGAGGCAGCTCCAACACAAACGTCTGCAAGCATTCCCCAGACTCCTAGGAAAGCAGCTTGGAGCTCAGCACCATGAAAACAGAAGTGAATAACTTCTGGGTGGAAACAAAAGCAGCTCCAGCAGTCTAAAATGACTTCCAAACCCCTACAAATAAATAATTTCTATGGCTACCCCAGCAAGAAACAGCAGCAGCAAAGGGTTTGACATCTTGCTCAGCAGCTTTGTGCTCACCAGGGTAGATCATCAGTTTGGTTCCTCAGGTGCAGATTCTCCCTTTGGAGCTCAGCTTGCTCAGATTTTAGAGCAAGCATGTGTGTGCTCTGCACAGTGCCACTGCCACCACCACAGCTAATGGTCATTGGGACTGCTGAGGGCTTTCTTTCTCCAGCAGCACCAGCAAACAGTTTGAGATCCAGGAGTCTGTTAGCTGGGGAGTGCCCAAACCAAGACAGTGAATATTTCAAGCACCACTCCAGCAGCTGCTCTCTTACGCACAGACACTTCCCAGTGCTCAGTGTCAGGAAGAGAGGCAACTGGAGATTCCCCCTTAGCCCATTTAGAATGAAGAGAGTGCTAGGAGCATCAGGACTGCAATTAGAAGCATGTAAAGTCAAGCAAGGGCAGAAAGGCAGCATGAGCCAGTGCAGCTTGTCTCAGCACAAGTGCAAACACAGCTGCAGAAACAGAACTACAGGAAGTGCTGTGATTCTATTGCAGTGTGTGCAGCAACCCTTGCAAACTCCAGCTCCAAGGCCCCCAGTCCCCACCTTGGGGTAAGAGGCTGCAAGTCCTTTAAAATGAAGGAATCCCTGCTGGTGATTTTGACTTTCCCAGCAGCATCTTGCTCTTGCTATGGTCCTTCCAAGATCCTCTTGGAGCTTTCCCATCTGTGGCTTTTGCTGTGCTGCAACAGCTTTAGAATCAGCAAGTCTGCCTGGGGCAGGGGGAGAATAAGTCCTCAGCTGAACAGTTAGTGCAGGGGCAAAAGCCTGAGTTGGACTTCTAACTGAGCTCCCAAACACAAAGCACCCCCAAGTTATACACATCAACCTTGGGACAGTTGGATTGCAGGTCCCAGGCAGAAACCCAGGAGCTGAACTCCAATTACACCGTGTCCCTCCTCTCCAAGAAAGGAAGTGCTTCCCCCTCCTCTGTTGACAGAAGGGTTCCTGATGGCTGAGAACCTTTGGTGGGTGCATAGGGAAGGAGTTCAGGCCAGGAAGGAACCAACTTGAGCTGTGTTTAGGTTCTTTGCTGTCTGGAATCGACGACAATCCTACAACACCTAAAGCTGAATGCTCACCTGCTGGGGGGGAAGGGAAAGGAGAAGCTGGAACTGCAGCAGCTGAGAGCTGAAACGACTCCAGCATTTAACTCACATCTTCTCAAGGGCATTCAATGTTCTCATTCTTGCCCTATCACAGTTTAGCAGCTGTGTGTTCAGAGCATCCATTTCTCCTCTGGACAACTCAGAGCCTTGATCTATTGCTGCCTGAGAATAAAAAGTATTGCTGGAAGGAAGGCAACGAATTCAAGAGTCACTTCCTCTGTCTTCACAGGCAGCTCTGCAGAACAAGGCTGGGAACAGGAAGCTGTTTTTCAGTAGGAATGGCCATGCTGCTAAGCACACTGTGCTGGGAGTCGTATCCTGGTGCTGCTGTATCACAGGCACTCATACCTGACCAAGGGTTATGGGCTTGTTTATAGGCAAAGCTGTCTTTTGCACTAGTCTGCAAATGCATCACACAGCAAAACCAGCTCATGCTGCAGTCACCAAGCTAACCTTGCTGTCTAGACAGTCTCAGAAATGCCTGGTGCACAAGTGCTCAGTATGGCTCCTGATCCCATAACCCAGGGGCTCCACTTGGTATTGGAAGGCTACATTAGTCACATTGGAGACTGCAGATAAAGCAGGCAACAGAGCTTTACTCTAAGCATACCACACAGAACAGTCCGTTTGTAGAGAGCTAGGTTCCCTCTGAAATCAGAGGAGAATGAGGAGGAGTGAAGATCTTGCTCATACCTGAAGCCTCTGAGTCCCTGGTGAGGTAGTTCTGAGCTGCTTCTCTCTCTCATGCAGTCTGGCTGGCAGCTGGGTGAGCTCACTCACTGACACTCTTGTTTCATTCTCTCATCTTTCCTTTCAACATCTTTTGCTGCTTCATTTATTTCATTTTCCAGCTTCTGAATGTTGACTTCCACAGCCTGTTGAGATATACACCACCCAGTTGTAAGTAGCCCTGCTAAGGGATAACAGCACCAGCACATGGCCTCAGCCTTAGCAGCACAGAACCACCTCGAGTCACACAACACAAGCCAAGGCTAGAGGCTCCACAGAAACTCTCACTGCCTGCCTTGCTCCTCTGTGCCACTTCTCAGTGCTTTGGAGACTCAAGGCTGAATGAAAGAGTGAAGGTAGCTGACACAAACAGTACAGGACAGAGAGTCCTCAGTTTCTAGGCTTAGAGACAATTCTGCTGCAGTTGGACAGTCAATATCATATAGGAAGGCTCAAGACTATCACACTTCAACCCAGTGCCTCAACCCCAAATGATCAGGTTTTCAGTGGCTCTCTGCCAGCTGTCTGTGTACAGAGACAGGCAATTGACACAATCCTGTTCCAGGCAAGAGCTGAAACTTGCACCTCACCAATGAAAACTAAGCAGCCCGAAAGCTGCAGTACAACCAGGCCCAAGGCACTGGGGCAGAGATTTACAGCTGCCATCTCTATTCTGCCCCCACAAAGCATTCTCCTCTGAAAACCAGCACCACAGGAGTTCTCCCTAGACACAGATCTTGGTTGGGAAGCCTGCAGTTTGCTTCTGCTCAGGCAAGACTGGCAGACCCACCAGGGGCCAGTTGTGCTTTGGGAGGTTTCAATTCCTGCAGCAACTTCTCAGTTCTCTCTTTTCCCTGTTTTGATTCACCGTTGGCATTTTTACAACAGTTGGCAATCCTGGCACCCAGCTCTAGAGAAACCTGAGGGAGGGAAAATAAGTAATAGAGAGAAGCTTTAAATGATTTTTGACTCAGCTAGCAATAAGGTCACTGAAGAAACAAGAAGTACCTTGAACTGTCTCATTTCAGAGCCTTGTTTCTGTGGCCCACCTGACCATCCCTGCTCTCAGAAGTGGCATCCCTCCCAAGAGACAAGGTCAGTTTCCAAGGGAGGCAGGAAGGGGCACCCAAAGGTGCTGCATGACAGTTTAGCAGTGCTCCTGCATTAACTCACATCAACATGAGCCCTGCAGGAACAAAGGGCATTGGAATCTCTGCTGAAAGGCCATACAATCATTAAGGGTGGAAAAGACCCTAAGAGCAAGTCCAACTGCCAAACCAACAGCACCATGCCCACTAAACCATAGCCTTAAATGCTCTGCCTACAAAGTTCTGAATGCCTCCAGGGATGGTAACTCCACCTCCCTGGGCAGCCTGTTCCAGGGCCTGGCTGCTCTTTCTGTAATGACATTTGTCCTAACCTCCAGCCTAAACCTCCCCTGGCACAGTCTGAGGCCATTGCCTCTTGTTCTATCACTACACATCAAAGAAGAAACCAACCCCCCCCACACTACAACTTCCTTTCAGGTAGCTGTAGAGCAGGTCAGTAGGAAAGAGGAGAAGATTTTGCTGGAAGGTGTTCTTTGAGGCAAGGGAGCAAAGCCATTGGAGAGGAAACACACATCCAGGTGAGAGAAAGCTTCACTTGCCAGGCTATGCCAACAGAACATCTGTGTGTGGTGAAAGCTTCTCTCCATAGCCTGTGCCTCTAAGGTGCTGTCACCAGTGTGGAATCCTGAGGAAGTCAAGAGTGGCAACAGACTCTGCAGGAAAAGGGCTTTAAACCAGGACCCAACTGAGTCACAGCACTGAAGGAGGAAGGCTGAGGAGCTTTTCATACTCCAGAGCAGTCCCAGGAGAAAGAATAACAGCATGAGCAGAGCAGGAACTGCCAGGATGCTCTTGTCCAGAAACACTGTTCTTAACAGCCCTGGAAGCAGAGGATTCCCTTCCATAGACTGTTGGGAAGATGCTGCACACATTTCAGACACATGAAACCTCATGAAGCACTTAACCCCTCAAAGACTCTTCCTATCTTCCAGAGGGGGGAAGAAGGAAGCAGAAAAAAAAAACCCAGAGTACAAACCCCTAAACACAGAGGAGAAATGAAGGTTGAGCCACCTTGAGAGGAGCAAAAGCACAACAATGTAAAGCACAACTGGATTGCAAGAGCAGCTGAAAGAGTTTCAGGGCAGGCGTCCTGAAGAGAGCAGACAGCCTTGGGACTGCAAACCTCAGCAGGGATTATCCTGCTGCCAAGGTCTCCCAGCAAAGCTACAGAGCAGCTTGGAGCCTATCTTCAAGTTCAGTCTGGTGAGGAATGCAAATCAAGCCAAAGCCTCACAGGGATGCTTAGAAAGTTTTGGGGTTCTTACAAAGCAGTTTCCAAGTTTGAACACAAAAGAAACCTTGAGAAAGATAACTTTCAAGTACTTGACCATCTTGCAGTCAGTGCAGTAGGAAAACCCTGAGTGCTAATTAAGAATCTTTGCACAGCCTTGGATGTGTTTCATTTCCATCCAGGGCAGAGACATTTATAGGCCTCCAGAATACAATCCAAATGAAAGCCTTAACCTCACCTTTGATTTAGGAGTCCAGCACTTGATGCCTTGCAAAAGCCTTTCCTTACCTTTCTTGGACTCTTCTTGAAGCTTCTCTGCATCACACTGAGCTCTTGAAACAGCTTCCCAGAACTGCAGTGTTCCTCTCCTAGAGCTCTCTTGCTGATGAGGCTCTGCCCCCTACAGCAGGGATGGCTTTACAACAAGACTTAATAGGACTAAGACTTGAGCTCTGACTCGCCCCAGGAAGAAAACTCAAACCCTAAGTCAGGCACAAAAGCAGAGAATTTCTCCTTTGCCCAGAACATCTCTTTCATGATCAGATTTTCCTGATTAGATTGCCTGGGTGCATCAAGAGCCAGGGATCAGGCATGAAACTAAATGGTTGGCTTTCCACAAGCTTGCCAGTTGGGTTCCCAGGTTATCTGCTTGGTCCTTTCTTGCAAGCCCAGGATCAGGGAAGTGTTCCTAGCGCTCTGCCAGACAATGAGAGACACAATCAAGCAGTGAGCAGGCTGAGAAGGTACAGGCTTGCTGACGCTCAGCAACCAGCCACTCCAGCATCCCAGCAAACTAGGTTATGGGTTCCAAAGTGACTGCCTAGGCACACTGCCTCCCATCTTTGATTCTTAGTTGAAAGCAGCAGGATTCACCAGGCTAGTGCTTCCCTCCACAGAAAAGCACAGACAGTAGGAACAGACAGCAGTGTGGTATCTTGTACAGGGGGACGTACAAGAGCCATGCTAAACCTGCACCAGGAAGCAGCAGACAAGATCTTACACAGCACAGGAGCCAGAAGGGGAGAGTGGCATTAAGAAGGGTCAGTTGAGGCTTCATTCCCTCATTAGCTCTGTTATAAATGCAGTAGTGGTTTGTGATTTGTGTTGCAGAATGCTGTATCCAGGGGGGAGTGGCAGTTGGTTGGTTTGAGAACAGAGGGTAAGGGTCCAGATGGTTTTGGCTTCAGACAGCAACCTCATCCCAACTTTCTCAGCAGCCACAGAACGTTTCCCTCAGGTAGGTCCTGTGCTGCAGCTGTGCCTGTGTGAGAAGATGTGGTTCTGCAAAGGACACAGCAGAAAGGCCTCCTCTGCCTCCCCTGCGACCTCTATCACAAGGAAGACATGTGCTCAAGGAGCCCGAGGAGTTGCTAGCACTCCTGGTCCTATCCCTGCCTTCCCTTGAGCATAAGCATGCAGATGGAGATGGTGTAGCTGGAGAAAGCAAAGTTAGGATTTGGGAGGTGCTGTGTGGCAGAGACTGGAGGTACCTGTGGGGGGAGGGCTCTGGGCCCGGGGCACCCTTTCTCTCCTGGCTTTTTCCTGCTGATTGCTTGCTTCTGCTTTTGAATAGAACAACTCCCAAGTCACTTAGAGATTCTCTTGTCTGACCCTTTTGTAACAGCTCTCTACTGCTGGTGTAAGGTAGGAGGACAGTGAAGAGAGAAAACTACATAACCCACTTCCACCACAAGGTCCTTCCTTACTTTTGATGGTAACTGAAGCCACACTTGGACTTTTCTAGCATGGATGAAATGATGCCCAAGTCTGCTGCAAAGCTACACAGAGTGCAGCACAATGGCACACACTCTAAAGTATTGCACACATGCATACACCCTGGTTTCTCTGGGCTTTCAGGAGACTTCTAGTCCTGATCTGTGAGAGTGTACTTAGGACCCTTGATTATCAAAGCCCTGGGGACTGACAGGAGCTGCCTGCTCTAGGGAAGGAAGCTAATTGATAGATTCGAAACCATTGATTTTGGATAGGGAGTAACAGAGGGGAGGATCTGGGGAGGATTGTGTAGAAGCCAACATGATGAAGCACTTCCACATTACTACAGGTATTTTGATGGGGGTGACTGGACAGCAATGACATCAAGTGAACAGGCTCAGGGACTGAGGAGCTCAGTTGAACATTCTTGAAGCAAGATGTACAGCTGCTGAAGTGCAAAAGCAAACCAGCTGATCCCGTTGTTTGCAGTCCCACCACCAGGTACGGTTTTACAGATGCCAGAACAGGAAGGTTTATACTCCTCAGTGTTGAAGGCTTTACCTGCATCCTGAAAGTAAGCAGAGCAATAAGTTTACCTCAAGGCTGAAGGTTCTCTCTTTCAGGCTGTCATCAGTCACCTGCTCTGCATTACCCAGCCAGCTCACCCGATTGGACACATGATTCAGGTTCCTCTGCTTCAGTTGCTCAAGAGCACCTTCCAGCTTTGAATGTATTTCACACTGAAGTAGAAGCCTATAGATTGAAGCACTAATTGTAGAGGAGAAGTTACAAATCAGTCAGGCATGCAACCAGCAATACCAACCACCTCAGAGCTGTTCTGTAGCTCTGTCTGGAGCTGCTCCTGCTCAGACCTCACCTCCTGGAGAAGTTTGTGCAGCTCATCTTTGTCTTGGTTAATTGATGAGATTTGTTCTTGAGGTTGGAAGGACTGACTAATTCTTTCAGTCAGGAACTGGGCTTTGTCACATGAGGCAGTATTGAGCATCTCAGCTAACTGTTGAATCTGTAAGTAGTGGAGAAAAAAATGCCCCAAATGAGGATTTTGTTCTGGTTTGTGAACTTCCCTATGGAGTGCTCAGATCAGTTTGTGTGCAAAACAAAGAACACAGCTTCCAGTAACTATAATTCACACTAAAGGAAAGCTTTTAAACCTTTTTGGTGCTCTCATGGCCTGGACAAAAAATAAAGTAGGAGTAACACAACTCAGAGCACTCCTGTAGGCAGCTTGGGTCTGCAAGCAGCAGCAAAAAGGCAATCAACATACACCCCCATCACAAACCAAAGAGCAGACTAACATGAGAGAGGGGCAATGAAATAGCCTTCATGCTGCTGTGTTCACTAGAGCAGATGAGACATTTGCTCATTTAAGCCAATCTTTAATGATATTCTTTGCTCTACAGACAGTTTGACAAGGGAAAGGTGAGAAGTGACAGAAGACTGAGCTGGCAGCAGCCAAGTGCTGAGTTGCAAGTGTGCAAAGCACCAAAGGTTCCAAACCCACTCAGGCTCTGTCTCAGTGTCTCCCAGTGCCTTTTAAAGGCTGAACAAATCCATGCACAGGCAGTGACTGTCACACTGAGCCTGCACACTGGATAGCTGGTGTCCATTCTCAGGGGAGGGCCAAAAGCAGACGATGCCATTTCTAAACAGCACTGAAGAAACCAATGCCAAAGGCTTTGGCCATGCTCATGCTTGTTCAGCACCCACAGAAGAATGGTGTGCTGAGGAAAACCCAACAGGATTTGTCTGTGCAAGAGTGTGCCAGAATGGTCTCTGAAGAAAGAAACCCCCAGAGCAAACACAAACATTTTGCCCTGTTAGTAACCACTCAATGCCCAAAGCACCCAAAGCAATAAACCAACTCCAGCCCCAACCTCAGTCCCCTGTGCACTTGAATGGTTTAAGCGTTGTTAGACTCCTCCCCTTACATGGATGGTCTTTTCCCATACCAACAGAGTTCCTACCACTGAAACAGTCTCCTTTCTATCCTCTCTGAGCTGGTCTGTCTCAGCCTGGAGAGACTCCTCTCTTTGCTTCAGGTCATCTCTTTCCTGAGTCGGAGTTTTCATTGTTTCCTGCCCCTCAGGAAGCTGTTGAAGAACTGCCTGGATCTCTGAATCCTTGGCCTCCAGTCTCAGCTCCAAAACCTTTTCTTGCCCTTCCAACTGTTCCAATTCATTTCACTCCTGCTGAGGCCCAATATGTTCTTCTCTTACCTCAAGAACTTGTTGTTTGTACTCTGCTCTCTCCTCTTCCAGGTCTTTCCTTCAGCTGCTGAGCTTGAAGTGGAGAGGGAAGAGGTCACAGGCTGCCATTGTTAGGCAGACCCACACGAGGGGGGCCCAATCTTGCAGAGCCTTGTATTGGCTTAGAAAGGCTGAGAGTTTAGTCTTCCAGCAACGAATCTGGAGCTCATCATTCCACTTTAAGCCGCTGCTTATATATTCCCGTCCACTTGAAATAAGCATTTGGTTATGCAGCCTTCCTGTGGTTTCTCCTCAGCAGAAGTCCTACTGGAGTAAGACACAACACAGCACCACACAGGTAACTGTGGCAGACCTTCAAGATCAAGTTAAGAGTTACCAAATCCAAGGCTGGACTGTGACAGCCACAGCAGTGGCAGAAAGTCTTGTCCAAAACATGCATCTTGAGTTCTTTTTTTCCCTCCCTCCTAACTGCTGGAGCAGCAATTCTTTTTAGCTGAAATGGTCTGTTCTAAACAGCCTTCAATTCAAGGAGGAAACTGTTTCTATGACTAGAGCAGGTCATAGCAGCATAGTTTAAAACAAAAGGCAATAAAATGTGCAGAGGAAAGGTAGAATTCAAGAATGGAAAAGAAGAATCCAAAGGCCAAGGACAGAAGGTTGTCTAACCTGGAGCAACTCACAGAACTCTGTGCCTGTGAAGAAGGTCCATTAAGCTCCATACCCCTGCAATCCTACACACTCAGCAGAGAAGCAATATCCACTCATCCCAGAGGCACTTCAGGGACAGTGCTGTTTACACCTTTCAGACTGCTCCAACAGAAGTGGTTTGGGTGCTTTGGTTTGAAACTAGGAATGGATCAACTCTCTTCTCTGTAAATAAAAAGAAGGCAAGCTTTATTTAGAATAAACCAAACCAGGTTGGAAGAGACCTTCAAAATCATCGCATCCAACCCATCAACCAATCCAACCCACCCAAACAGCTAACCCATGGCACCAAGCACCCCATCAAGCCTCCTTCTGAACACCTCCATTGACGGCGACTCCACCACCTCCCTGGGCAGCCCATTCCAATGGGCAATCACTCTTTCTGTATAGAACTTCTTCCTAATATCCAACCTGAACCTCCCCTGGCGCAGCCTGAGACTGTGTCCTCTTGTTCTGGTACTGGCTGCCTGGAAGAAGAGACCATCATCCGCCTGGCTACAACCTCCCTTCAGGTAGTTGTAGAGAGTGATAAGGTCACCCCTGAGTCTCCTCTTCTCCAGGCTGAGCAACCCCAGCTCCCTCAGTCTTTCCTCATGGGGCTTGTGTTCCAAACCCCTCACCAACTTTGTTGCTCTGACACTAACCTCTGATTTCCAATCATCCAGAGCTGCTGTAGCCTCTGGTGCTTCTTCAGCTAGAGCATCTACTTGGAGCTGTATCTGTTCATTGGTTTCTGACACAGAGAGGCGTTTTTGCTCCAGCTCTCCATGGAGCTCTTTAAGTGCTAGGTGTTCCTGATCAGAGTTCACATATCTAAGTTGTGCATCTGCCAGAGCGTCCTCTGCTTTTCCAATTCCTTCAGTCATCTCTTTGAGCCTAATTTCACTCTCAGCTCCTTCAGAAAGCAGCTTCTCCTTTTCCAGTGTTAAGAAGTGTAGCTCCTCACATTTGTCAAGGAGCTGCCAACAGCAAACCAATATTGACAGCCTCTTCTAAGTCAGCATTTCTCAGAGCTGCACACTAAACAAGAGGTTCATGCACAAAGTCAGGAAATGAAGTGCAGGCAAGCACACCTTGTGGGAGATCAGGTTCTGCTTTGGCAGGCAGGAGCCATCAAAACAAATCCTTCCAGGAGAATCCAGCCTGGCAAGCCCTTTAAAAAACAAATCTCAAAGGAACACTGGAGAGCTACAGGCATGTTCAAGGTGTCTTTTTCCAGTGTCTGGACTAGGGCTGGAGCAGTGCTCTGCAACAAGATGCAGTGATGCTCTCTCCACACTACAGACTTCATAAACTTCATCAAATTCTTGGTGGATGCAGAGCACTGGATGGGTTCAGAACTGTGCAGATGATTCATGCATTTGGGGTTACTTGCCCTTGACAGTTTCCACTGTGCTTTGCAGCAGGTATTGAAGGACAGAGACCCAGCAAGCATTTGCAAGCAAACCCCTTAACAAACCAAGTCTTGTGAGGTCTGACCTGCCAGGAAACAGGAAAGTTTCATTCAAGGTGTCCAGAAGTTTCAAGTTAAAGCACTTCTGAAACAAGATTTCTGCTAGGAGGTCATGAAACAGTCTTTGCCTGCCTAGCAAAACACTTCAGTTTCAGACCAGTCAGCCAGGATCAAACATTTACACACAATCATCCATGGTGACCAAGGCAAATAGGCAGGCAAGTGCTGGAGCACGAGATCCTGGTTAAGTGTACCAGACTTGTGGCCTTCCAGTATCTGAAGGGGGCCTACAGGAAGGCTGGGGAAGGACTTCTCAGGATGTCAGGTAGTGATAGGACTAGGGGGAATGGAATGAAGCTGGAGGTGGGGAGATCCAGGATGGATGTGAGGAGGAGGTTCTTCACCATGAGAGTGGTGAGACCCTGGAATGGGTTGTCCAGGGAGGTGGTCGAGGCCCCGTCACTGGGGGTGTTTAAGACCAGGCTGGATGAGGCTCTGTCCAGCCTGATCTAGTGTGGGGTTTCCCTGCCCATGGCAGGGGGGTTGGAACTAGATGATCCTTGTGGTCCCTTCCAACCCTGAATGAAACTATGAAACTATGAAACTTGGACCAGACATGTGAGCTTTACCTTTATTCCTAGGTGTATCCATCACAAACCAAAGGAACACTCAGATGGAAAAGCTTGACTCAAGGTAAGCTTTGGCTTTACAACTTCACATCTAATGAGCCTCCATTCATAGAATAGAATAGACCAGACCAGACGAGACCTTCAAGATCATTGAGTCCAACCTACCATCCAACACCACCTAATCAACTAAACCATGGCACCAAGCACTTCATCAAGTCTCCTCCTGAACACCTCCAATGATGGTGACTCCACCACCTCCCCTGGCAGCCCATTCCAATGGGCAATCACTCTCTCTGTGTAGAACTTCCTCCTAACCTCCAGCCTAAACCTCCCCTGGCATAGCCAGAGACTGTGTCCTCTTGTTCTGCTGCTGGCTGCCTGGGAGAAGAGACCAACCCCCACCTGGCTACAACCTCCCTTCAGGTAGTTGTAGAGAGCAAGAAGGTCTCCCCTGAGCCTCCTCTTCTCCAGGCTAAGCAACCCCAGCTCCTTCAGCCTCTCCTCATAGGGCTGTGTTCCAAATCTCTCCCCAGCCTTGTTGCCCTTCTCTGGACTCGTTCCAGCAACTCAACCTCCTTCCTAAACTTAAGAGCCCAGAACTGGACACAGGACTCAAGGTGTGGCCTAACCAGTGCAGTGTACAGGGGCACAATGACCTCCCTGCTCCTGCTGGCCACACTGTTCCTGATGCAGGCCAGGATGCCATTGGCCCTCTTGGCTGCCTGGGCACACTGCAGGCTCATGTTCAGCCTACCATCGACCAGCACCCCCAGGTCCCTCTCTGCCTGGCTGCTCTCCAGCCACTCCGTCCCCAGCCTGTAGCTCTGCATGGGGTTCTTGTGGCCAATGTGCAGCACCCTGCACTTGGATGTGTTCAATCTCCTGCCCTTGGCCTCTGCCCATCTGTCCAGCCTGTCACAGTCCCTCTGCAGAGCCTCTCTACCCTCCAGCAGATCAACTCCTGCCCCCAGCTTGGTGTCATCTGCAAATTTACTGGTGATGGACTCAATGCCCTCATCCAGATCATCAATAAAGATGTTAAAGAGGACGGGGCCCAGCACTGATCCCTGGGGCACACCACTGGTGCCTGTCTGCCAGCTGGATGTGGCACCATTCACCACCACTCTCTGGGCTCAGCAGTGTGCTCCCACCAGTCAAGTAAAAGAAACCAAGGAAAACCTTAGATTTACCTCTCCCTGCTGCATCTCAATGGTATTTGGAAGAGACTGAAGTTGTGATAGCTCATGTACTTGGCTTTGAAGAAGTGCATTTTCTTTCAGTGCTTTTTCTAGTTCTCCTTTTAAGTCAGCTGCCTTTTTTCCCAGCTCAGCAAGAGAGAGCAGGTCTGGAGATTTAAGTCAAAGCATGAGAGAGTAAAAAGTGTTTTTGTGAATGAAGCAGAGGACTTCCGGTGCTTTCTGGATCCCAGATCACTGTGACACTAGGAAATTCCATTTTATAATGGCCAGCAACTAAAACCCAAACCTATTGGTCTGAATCCAGTTTGTTTCACATGCTCCCCAACAGCCTTCCTTAACTTGACTTTCACATCAGGACATTCAAAACACTCCCCAAACTGCAGCTCTCCCAATAGCTCAAGAAAAAGCTGCAGCAGTTACTGTGTGCCAGCAGCAGCAGCTCCTCCATTATTTTTCATACTGGCAGAAGCTCCAAGCAGTGAAGAGAACAAGAGCTAAACTATTCCATTCCCCCAGCAGGGAGCAGAAGGCAAAGCAAAGCAGCACCTGAAACAGCACCGTTGGGAACTCTGCCCTCCATCAGTGAAGTCAGCCCTGCGCTGTCTTGAGATACAGCCTGCAGCTCTCTCTGCAAGCCAGCTTGCATTCTTCTGTAGCTGGCTTCTCCTGCTTCTGTTTGGCTTTGACAGAACTGCACATCCTTTTGCATTGGATTGCAGTCATTTGAGAGTTCATCCTTCAGGAGAACAAAACGACCTCCAATGCACACCACACAAAAGTCTACTTGCTTAGCAGGTAACACTGCATCTGCTGCATTTCCTCTTGGCACTCTGAACTTCACCTTCCATAAATATGGCAGAAGAAGCCACAGTTGAAAA
Source organism: Melanerpes aurifrons (assembly GCA_011125475.1). Classification (NCBI taxonomy): domain Eukaryota; kingdom Metazoa; phylum Chordata; class Aves; order Piciformes; family Picidae; genus Melanerpes; species Melanerpes aurifrons. Next base: position 283,820 of record WWNC01000221.1, read on the forward strand.
ATGCACTGCTGGCAGAGCCCTGGAACAAAGCATAGCTCACAGGTGAGGGCTGTAACTACTTCTGTTCTGTCTTGACCTCTTCAACGCTCAGAGTGAGCTCCGTCCCACTGCCAAGTTCCCAGCTCCGGTGGAACTATGTTTGGAGTCTGATGTCCTAGGAGCTCCCAGAAGACTGTTCATGTGCTCTCTCTGCACTGGCAAACCTAAAACTAACCACCCACTCCTGTGAGAGAAGCCTCTCTTCTGTTTATGTTTCTCTTCAAGACTTATTGCTTTCTATGAATTCCATGACAAAAACCTTACTTGGAGCAGGAGTCATTAGCTCTCCCCAAATGCTCTACCACAGCTTGCCTTTATCAATGGCCTTCCTCACTACTCTGGCCCTGGAAAGCCTTCTATACAGCTGTACAGGCACTTGGACAAGCACTTACCATTCTCTCCTTCAGCTCCAGATTGTCACTTCTGAGAAAAGCAGCTTCTTTTTGGGCATCCAAGGCTATGGCTTCGCTGTCTGAGAGGGATTTATTCAGCTGCTGAACTTCTTCAAGTAGCTTATCAGAACTTCCCTGAGGGAAAACACTCCCAATAAAACTCCAAGGAACAGACCCAAAACAGCCATAATAAAGCCAATGTCTTTATACTGATATGAGTACAACACAAACACAAGGCTGGGAAGTTCACTCCAGAAAGAGCAGCAGCAGGTTTGTGCAAGCCATCAGATAAAAAGTCTCTCCAGAGCTTTGATTTCCTAGAGAACTGCTGTGTGATCATAGAATAATTGACACTGAGGGTTGTAGCCATGTTTGTAACATCTGTAGGGGACAGAGATTTTGGCTGTACTGAGGTCAGACCCAAATCTAACCCACCTTCACGGAAGGTAAAACCATCTCCCAACCCAGCAGGAAACTCACAATTTACCCCTGAAAGAGATGTGTCCTTTTTGCTGCTACTGCTGCTACTGCTGTCTGTAGGTCTCCCACTTAACCACTTAAGGGGAACATGGTGACCGAAGATGAGGAAAAGGCTGAGGCCCTGAACACCTTCTTTGCCTCAATGTTTAGCAGCAAGGAAGGAGTTCAGGACGAGTGGCCTCCGGAGCTGGGCAATGGGATCAGGGAGCAGTGTAATGCACCGGTAATCCATGAGGAATTAGTTCGGGACCTGCTGAGCCACTTGGACACTCACAATTCCATGGGACTGGATGGAATCCATCCTAGGGTGCTGAGAGAGCTGGCAGATGAGCTGGCCAGGCCGCTCTCCATTTTCCTCCAGTCCTGGCTCACAGGTGAGGTCCCAGATGACTGGAAACTGGCCAGTGTGGTCCCCATCCACAAGAAAGGTCAGATGGAGGAACCTGGAAACTCCAGGCCTGGCAGCCTGACCTCAGTGCCAGGGAAAGTGATGGAGCAGATTATCCTGGCGGCAATCACTGCGCACCTGAAGGATGGCCAAGGGCTCAGGTCCAGCCAGCATGGATTTAGGAAGGGTAGATCTCCTTCTATGATCAGGTGACCCGTCTGGTGGACGTGGGGAGGCCTGTGGATGTGGTCTACCTGGACTTCAGCAAGGCCTTTGACACCGTCCCCCACAGCAAACTGCTGGCTAAGCTGTCAGCTCGTGGCTTGGACCACTACACTCTGTGCTGGGTTAGGAACTGGCTGGAGGGCCGGGCCCAGAGAGTGGTGGTGAACAGTGCCACATCCAGCTGGCGGCCAGTCACCAGTGGTGTCCCCCTGGGATCAGTGCTGGGCCCTGTCCTCTTCAACATCTTCATCGATGATCTGGATGAGGGCATCGAGTCAGTCATCAGCAAGTTTGCAGATGACACCAAGTTACGAGCAGATGTTAGTCAGTTAGAGGGTGGAAAGGCTCTGCAGAGGGACCTCGACCGACTGGACAGATGGGCAGAGGCCAATGGGATGGCATTCAACAAGTCCAAGTGCAGAGTGCTGCACTTTGGCTACGGCAATCCCATTCAGAGCTATAGGCTGGGGTCGGAGTGGCTGAGAGCTCCCAAACAGAGAGGGACCTGGGGGTACTGATCAACAGCCACCTGAATATGAGCCAGCAGTGTGTCCAGGTGGCCAAGAGGGCCAATGGCATCCTGGCCTGCATTAGGAATAGTGTGGCCAGCAGGAGCAGGGAAGTCATTGTGCCCCTGCACTCTGCTTTGGTTAGGCTGCACCTTGAGTCCGGTGTCCGGCTCTGGGCCCCTCAGTTTAAGAAGGACATCGAAACACTTGAACGAGTCCAGAGAAGGGCAACGAGGCTGGGGAGAGGCCTTGAACACAAGCCCTATGAGGAGAGGCTGAGGGAGCTGGGACTGTTTAGCCTGGAGAAGAGGAGCCTCAGGGGTGACCTCATTGCCCTCTACAACTACCTGAAAGGTGGTTGTAGCCGGGAAGGGGTTGGCCTCTTCTCCCAGGCAACCAGCACCAGAACAAGAGGACACAGTCTCAAGCTGCGCCAGGGGAGGTTTAGACTCGAGGTGAGGAGGAAGTTCTTCACCGAGCGAGTCGTTCGTCATTGGAACGGGTTGCCCAGGGAGGTGGTGGAGTCACCGTTCCTGGAAGTGTTCAAGAGGAGATTGGACGTGGCACTTGGTGCCATGGTCTAGTCATGGGGTCTGTGTTGATAGGTTGGACTCGATGATCCTCGAGGTCCTTTCCAACCTAAGTTATACTGTGATACTTGGGGCTGCAGTACCTTGATTTTGTTTCCTCTCCCTTTCAGCTCTCCCAATTTGGAGTTGATTTCTGCCTATAAGTTGGTGAAAGAAAAGAGAAAAAGGAAGATTCTAAGGCCTTGATTGGTATTTCAAGTAAGACTTTTAACTAGAATCTGCTTTATGCATAGTAAGTATTAATGAGTTTGAGACATCTCCTCCTGGCAGCTGGTAAGATTAACCAGAGCCAATGATATCCAGCTTGTCCCCATCAGATACAGTGTTCCAAGACAAACAACCCAAGCCCATTGCATACAAGTCACAGACAGGCTCACCTCCAGTTCCTCACTGCACACCTCAGCCTTTGAAACCATATTCTTTAAGTTGGTAATTTCACGTCTCTCTTGCACCTGGAGAGCAAACTGAGGCAAAGTTGCAGGGGGGAGGGGACAGCAGCCACCCCAGCAGTTTGAGTTGCCCACACCATGAGAACAAACAAGGTAAGTCTTGTGTTTTCTGCCACCAACTTGCCACCTTCTTTCAAATGCATACAGGAGATGCAAAGCTCTGGTTTAGCTCTCCAGTAATTAGAAAGGATTAAAGTACAATTGAATCTGCAGCAGCTCAAGAGACAAGAGCAGCATTGTCAAAGCAATTCATGCAGGAGTCGTACAGATAAAACGCTTCACACTGTAATCATGTGAACTGGACTTTTATGAGAGTGAAGCTGTGATTTCATTTAGTCACCAACAAGAATGAGGAGGTGCCAAAATTAAAAGGTAAAGGAAGCCATCAACACATTCAGTGGTACCCTGCAGAAGCAGGGACAAGTGGCACGCTAAAGAGAAAAGCACTCCCAAACCCAAAGGCCTCTTCTGTTCTTGGTTAGAAAAGCTTCTCATCTGCAAGTGTCTCTGTATAGGCATAAGCACAGGTAAAGAGAAAACCCACGCTTGAAACCTTCAGAGGAGTGAAAAGATTTACAACAAGTACTCTCCTCTGAGTATTTCTGTATGCTTCAGAGCACAGAGAGAAGCAAACCCAACCTGCAGTCTGAAAACCACAGGACGATCACAGAGATGCTACGACAATGCTGTCAGAGGTGCTTTAAAGCTCTGATTTTCTGATTGGATCTGGGGTGGTTCAAGTTGACTCCTGGATTTCCTGAGGTATGCAACCTTGCTGGAGTGCTGTAATTCATCTGCTACTGGAGTATCAACTGCTTCCAATGGATGGACTGCCTTCAGGTCCTGGAAGACAGCCTGAGAACCTAAACAGTTCAGTAATGATTCTTGTAACAGGAGGGACTTTAGAGCACTGCCTGTGTTAGTAGATCATCTTGGCAAGGAAGCCTGCAACTGAGGAGGTGTTAAACGCTGGCTGATGAGGAAGATGGCAACTCTAGCCTAGTATACAAAGGGTCTTCTAAAAAGAACCTCAAACACAAGCTAAGTAACAATCTGCTGTGGATCCCATTTGTTGCAGCCCCAGAAACTGATTCTGGAAACAATGAAAATCAGAAGGGATCTTTTCAGAATGCAACAACTCCAAAGGATGCAACTTCAGCTTCAACATGAATTTCATGGTCAGAGGACATTAGACAGACCAGCATATACAAGTACACCTGCAGAGAAGGGATCAGGAGAGCAATGGCAATGATCCATCCATGCCTAAGTACCATAGGTTTGGGGTTTTCTGGGAGTATCTTCTGGGTTTGGTAGTTTCAAGGTAGGAGCTTGCTCACAGGGGGTGTGTGTGCTGTGACGTGCTCTGGCCCTTTGGCAGCTAGAACCTAAGACAAGTCACAGGCATTTCAGGTTACAGAGGTGTGGCACAGAACAATTGTTTGGCCATAAAGCAAGTGTCTGGACAAAAATTACTTCTCCACAAGGAAATGAAGATGACTAAGAAAAACCCCAACCCCAAACCCCCAAGCCAACAGCATTTCCTGTATCATCCTTTACCCTGAAGGTAGGTTTACCTTTTCTGACACCCTACCTCAACACTCAAGGTTTCAAGTTTCCCACGGACATTACTACTCACACCTTTCCAGAAGTATTTTCTCAGTGAGATAAATGTTAAGCCAGCATCCACATAGTGCCAAGGATGACCAAAAGCCAGAGCTGCCTTGGCTTGTGAACCAGGATGCTTTGTGTGAATGCGTGCAGCACAACTCAGCAAACAGGCTTGGTCTTGAGAACAGTTCCAAAGTGTTCCTCTAGGCAGCCAGACACCTGTCCTCTGCAGAACTCTCAAGTGGGAATTGGATCATGCATCTCTTTGGGGAGCTCTCCATGTCTGTTCACAGGTTTAACCAGACTTCACTACGTGACTCTCCCGCAGTCGGAGCCCAAATGTTCCAGAGGAAATCCAGTTTAATCCTAGGTCTGTTCACTCCTTCTGCTCCTCAACACACAACACCATCTGTTTGTGAATGAACCAGGAATTAGAGCATAAACATATCCTCAGTCTGAATTCATTCCAAGGCACCCTACCTCAATCTTCTTGTGTTTGTTTCTCCAGTGCTTCAAACTCATCGGTTTCTCTTTCTTCCTTCAGCTTCTCCCTCACTTCATTGATTGCTAAGTTCAGCTGCCTGTTTTCCACTGCTAGGTGCTTATAGGCTGCCTGCAGGACCTTGGCCCTATTGAAAGCCATGTTCTGAAGAGGCACAAGAAACTTGAGAAGTTGTTGCTGGAATGTCAGTCTTATTTCTGTAGGCACACAAACAACACTTCCCTTGTTACAGGCTAATGCTTCACACCGTCCCAGAGCTGCTTCAAAGTCTCTGTCACTCTAGAGCAAAAAAAAAAAAACTTTCCCATGAATGGATCCCTAAGATTCAGCAAGGTCAGGATTCTACTCCTTGCTGCTTGCCTTATCCCTGCTAGCTCTGTTTAAATGCCAAAGATCACTGGATCATTTGCCACAAACCCACTTGCTCTCATACCTATCACAGTAACTCCTCAGCCCTAGAACACTGCTCATGTCCTGCAGGAGACTCAGAGTGACCTTACTGAGAAGCATGGACTGGATAGGGACTGTATTAGCCAAAGGACATCCAGACATTGCCCAGCTCAGGGCCGATCCAGAGGTCCCTCCTGCTTCTGGGATTTGATCAGAGATCACCAGAGACTGGCTGTCACATCCAGAATGTGCTGTGATAGCTGAAAAGAAGGATGCGTTAAAAAAGAGCACTAGTAGATTTTAAACTGGACATCAAGAGTTTCCTTCTCCAAACACTATTATGCTGGAAATGATCATGCAGTACAAGGGGCAGCACACAGCATAGCTTCTGAATCCTGAATCTGAATCTTCTCTTGTGAAAACAAACAACACTGAAGCCAAGGCCCTACACTTATGCTAACCGCTATGATAAACGAATAGGTACTCAACCAAATCTAGAATCTACACACTAGGAAGTGTCAGGGACAGAACTACTCATCAGTATCCCACAGCAAAACCTGTGCCATGACCCTCTGAATAAAATTAGCCTGAATACCAGTAAGAGAACTTCCAGAGTCGTGCTAAAACCACTTCCCTTCCAGGCTGCACTCTTGGCTGGCACACAGATGTAACTCCCTGATGGGTTACAGGGAACTTGTAAAGCTGGCTCCATGAAACATTTGGGGTAGGACAGTGCCAGCCAAATGCTTCCATATTGTTAGCAAGTTTGCTTTCTTGTGGACCCTTATTAAGAAGGGATTATTTCTCATTCAAAAGCTGCTTTGCACAGTTTCCTCATTTTTTCCCTGAGGATACTTACAACCCTCCATGTCTGCTGGTGAGAACACAGACAATGTAATTTCCTTTGTTTCAGATAGTCTTGACTTTCCAGTTTCTTCAAAATACCTCACACTTGGCTGGTTTCTTTCACCAGGAGCCCAAGCCTCCCTTCTTCTTTTCTTGGCCTTGAGAAAGAGAATTTCCAGGGAAAGTAATACAACCAATACACTGAAGTGGAGAGTAGATGTTGCAGTAGGTTAGCTCCAGACTGATGCCGAATTTTGCCCCAAAAGGCGAGAATAACTGCCTAAGAGACTCATTTTAAGTCAGATAGACAGGAGGTATTTTTATTGGCAACGCGTTGGAGAAATCACTAAATGGATTTCTGCCTTTCCCGTAACAAAAGCATGCCTTTTATACAGCTTTGGATGTAGTATTACATCAGATCATTTACATAATCATATCTTTGCATGCGTATTCGTATGGGGCGTGGTGTAGGCTGAGCGTGGGCGGGGACATCTCTTTTGAGGATCTTCTTGGTGGTCATTCCGGTGGCCTTCATCATGGGCAGGGGTTTCCTGATGAGTCTTCCTCCTTAAACTTTTGAACTCCTTTCCTAATTTGGTCAATTCCCGGTGTGCCTGGCTTGGTTCCGCTGACAAGGCTCTGAATGTTAGTTTGGCCTTGTTGGCTCTGAATGTTAGTTTGGCCTTGTTGGCTCTGAATCATGCTTACCCCAACAGTTCTTATCAGTCTTTATTCCTTATCTTCTTTTTCTGTCCCAGTGACCCATGCCTTAGCCGATTTATTGCTCTATCTGGTTTATGCTTTCTTCAAATGCTCCATATTCTATGTTTTAACCCATTATTTCTCGAAAGCTATCTGTTTTGGGGCTTCATTTCCCCCCTTTTCTTATAACTGACGAATTCTTTCGTCAAATTCTAATCCTATAGGGCGCTGATATGCTCGTACCATAGCCCAAACCATTTGGGTCCTTTTTAATATGATTCTTAGTCTCCACCACATACAAATATTTGTGAGAGTTAATAGTAACAGAACTACAATTACTATTAGCATTGGGTGCACCAGATAGTTGAAGACCTGTGTAGCCGTTGGGGAGTATCCTGTAAAGACGTCCCACCAATGATGCTGGCCTACTTGTTCTACCTGCCATACCATTCGTTTAGTCGTTTGATTCACCTTTTGCACCAATTCCTTCACTTTAGGATGTGCGAGCATCACTTTAAGAATTTTGACGTCCATCCCTATTTGTAATTTCGGTATTTCTTGATATAGGTTAAAATCTGCGTTAATTAGCTGTTGAGTAGTTGTTGGGACAGTATAATGAAAATCACAACCCACTATCTTGGTGAAGTTGCACACACAGAAGTTAGTATTGTTAGTCTCCTCTTGGCAATTATCTATAGCGACTCTGTCACAAGCTGTCCTCACGCTTGCCCATTTTCACTGGACTAAAGGTAACTAGGTTATGTTTAGAGGCTGGCATCAAGGGTCGAATTGTTAATACTAACTGTCTTGTTTTCCCTTCCACTGGGTCAAGCTCTCGACACCCAATTTGGATTTGGTCTCCCTTGTATGCTACCATGGAGGGCTGATGCCATACTTTACTCATGTATGGCTGATTGTTATGTAAGGCATAAACCACGAAATAGGGTCCCTTCACTCCCCTTTCTGGGTGGATACACTGGTGTGCATGAGACCATGGGTCTATTGGGGCAGAGCCTTGGGGAAGAGCTATACTTATCGAGAGTCTAATGATCAGAGTTGTAAAGGTTTGAGGTGGAGTCAGGATCATGATGTCTGCTCCTCTTGTTTGTTCTCCGGAGCTTTCTTGACTCGTGAATAATGGATCCACGTAGTTCGCTCCTTGATCCGAACCGCGGTGAAGGTAGTCAGCAGCACTTGGAAAGGTCCTTCCCACTTCTCTTGTAGGGGTTTTGCTAAAAGATTCTTAACATACACCCAATCACCGGGATTAAACGGATGCAATTTGCAATCAGGTTGTTTAGGTTGGTGCTCTATCACCACAGTAGCATTCCTGTCGAATTGTTTCCCCACCTTTCTGTAGTAGTGACTGCATAGCCAGCCATTCTTACTCCTCGCTTCACAAAGCTGCTGCCGTCTGAGAACCAGTTATCCGCATCTTCGAACGGCTCTTCTTTGAGATCCGGGCGACTGGAGTAGACTGCTTCAATTGTTTCCAGGCAGTCGTGTTCGATGGGTTCTGCTGAGTCTCTTCCTTCTAGAAATGAAGCTGTCATCCCCAGAAAGGTGCGCAGATCTCTCACCGTCTCTGGTTTAGGTATCTGGCAGATGGCTTCTTTCCTAGCTGCTCCCAGGGATCGCTGTCCTCTGGAGACTTTGTATCCCAGGTACACCACTTCTTTTTGCACCAGCTGTGCTTTCTGTTGAGAAACTCGATATCCACTGAAACCCAGGAAATTTAACAAGGAAATAGTCCATTCAATGCATTCTTCCTCTGTCACTGTTGCTATTAGGAGGTCGTCTACGTATTGCAGAAGGGTACCATCTCCCAGTGGCCTTTCCCACTGTTCTAATTCTTTGGCTAACTGATTCCCAAAAATCGTGGGGGAATTGCACCATCCTTGGGGCAATACCGTCCAGGTAAGTTGAGTCTTTCTTCCTCTAGCTACAGATTCCCATTCAAAGGCAAAAATCTTTTGACTCTCGGGAGCTAAGGGAAGGCAGAAGAATGCGTCCTTTAAATCTAATACGGTGAACCAGGCCAAATTATCCTTCAGCCTAGTTAAAAGTGTGTATGGATTAGCAACTACCGGATGTAATGTCTTGGTTATTTCGTTTACTGCTCTCAGATCCTGAACTAGTCTATAGGCTCCATTGGGTTTCTTTACTGGCAGGATTGGTGTATTAAAATCTGATTTGCATTCTACCAATATTCCCAGTTCCAAAAACCTTTTGATTATGGGCTCAATCCCCTTCCTGTCTTCTATCCTCAGAGGGTATTGTTTTCTTATCACCGGTTTTGCCCCAACTTTAAGTTCAACAACAATCGGTACTGCTTGTTTTGATTTTCCAGGTATATCAGTAGCCCACACTAATGGGTATGTCTTATTGAGAATTCGCTCGAAATGGTGATTCTCAGGTTTAGGTTCCACACAACTGATCGTTAGGCTTAGAGCTGTAATCAGTTGTTCCTCATTTACTTGTAATTCCAATTTGTCTTTGTTGAACTTTATTATGGCTCCCAAGTTCTCCAATAGGTCTCTCCCCAATAAGGGCTTAGGCGAATTTGGTAAATACAGGAACTGATGAATTCCCATTTGTTTCCCAATTTTGTATTTAATGGGTTTCAAAAAGTAAGCCTTTTCTGGTTGGCCTGTTGCTCCCACAACTTGTACAAATTCATCACTTTTAGGTACCAATTCCTGATTTAAAACCGAAAAAGTTGCTCCCGTATCAATCAAAAAGTTCAATTCCTTTTTACCTTCCCCTAGCTCTATTTTAACCAGTGGGTCTGCTAGGGTATGGCCCACCGGTCTTCCTCATTCACTATCCTGATGTGTGGTAGTAGTAGTGGCCATTAGCCTTTCTCTTCATTGGGGACATTCTCGCTTCCAGTGTCCCATCTGTAGGCAGTACGCACATTGATTTGGCCCTACTCTAGCTGGGTGCGGTTGGAGCCTCCCTCCCCTTCCTGCTGGGTTGCCTCTACCTCTTCCCCTGGTTCCAGGTTCCGAGTAACCTGTCTTCTGAGCTGCCACTGCTACAGCGACTACTCGCGCTATTCTCCTGTCCTCCTTTTTCTTCTCCTCAATCTCTCTATTATTGTATACTTTCCATGCCTCATTCAGCAGTGTCTCTAGGTTTTTATTTGCTGGATGCTCAAGTTTTTGTAATTTCTTTCTAATGTCTGGGTTACTCTGTCCCATCATCAACCCTAACAAGTGCTGTTTCCCTTCTTCTGTTGCTGGGTCCAGGGGTGTATATTGTCTCGTCGCTACCATAAGTCTATCCAAAAACTCTGATGGGGTCTCATCCTTTCCCTGCCTGACGTCATATAGCATTGACCAATTTATAGCCTTAGGGAACGCATTACGCAAGCCCATCGCTATCAGTTTTCTATACTGCACTAGCTGTTGATAGTGCTCTGCATTGCCCGGGTCCCATTCTGGTTTACTGCTGGGAAAATTATCTTCTAGTCTTCCTGATAATACCTGAGCATGTCTGTTGGGGTTTGTTTTGAGCAAGAGGGGACTTGGGTCCCAGGAACACCTGTGCAATTCAGGCCTTGAAGAATTCTCTGTTGACAATATAGTGGTGGAGTAGGAGATGTGAGAAAGTGCTGATTGCTTGGTATGCTGAAGTCCAGCTGCCCCTGAGAAGGGAGGCAAGCAAGATAAGGAGGAAGCGAGATCTGGGAAAAAGAGTAATTAGACCGAGTAGAAGAAATTCCAGAGTTGTGAAAACAATGATGTAACCTTTCAGAGAGCAACCAATAGTATGTTGCCAAGTGGGCATAATTATAGCAAACTGTATATAAGATGTGTCTGATGCTCAATAAAGTTGGATGATTACTATCACTCATATTGAGTGCTGTCGTCCCTGTCTCCGTTCTCGTCAAGTGGCGCCTTGAACAGGGACCTGATTCTGCGGGTACTCTGAGCTGTTTCGACGGGACGACAGTGGAGACCGCACCCGGGATTACGGGCGAGCCGACCGCGGAGGAAGGCTCGGGCGGGCCAGCCAGCGGGCCGAAATTGGCATGCCACTGGAAAACGTCGGCGGGCTGGAGTTTGCGGGCCGACGGCAGCTTGGGCAGGCCGGGATCGGCGGGCCTGAGAAAGGATCGGCGGGCTGGAGTTGGCGGGCCGGCGGTGAGTTCGGGCGGGCCGGAATCGGCGGGCCTGAGGAAAGGAGTAGCGGACACCGGCGGGAAACGGAACGCGGCAGTGAAGTTCGCGGACGTCGGTGAATATGGAAAAAGAGGTAGCGCTCTCCTTATTTCAATGCTTTTTAGAAAAGCGTAAGGCGGAGATATCGTCTAAAGTAATTCCTGGGCTTTTGGCTCATGGATCCGCTTTAGGGTATTTCCCTAGCGGAGATAGTTATTTTGATGAAGCTTGTTGGAGAGAATATGGGAACAAGTTGTGGGACTTGGTAATTGATGGTGATAAAACTGCTATAAAACTGCAAAAGCCGTGGCGAGAATGCATAAACTGTATAAAAAAATATAAGTTAGAACAGCGAATGGCTGCTGCAGTTACAGCGAATTTGTCAGAACGGGATGCAGCGTCAGTTGTATCTGAATTGGGACCGAATGATGTGTTTGAAAAATACCGCCCGGGGCCGCCTCCGGCACAGCGCACAATACCACTACCGTGCCCTGCAAGACCTGAATTTCCACCTCCACCCCCACCGACGGAATTCAGCGAGGCGCCTAATGACCTAGCCCCAGGCGCAGCCTGCCTGGCTAAGGGAGTGGGGGCTTCGGCTGAACTGAACGACAGCGTAGAATCACAAACTGAGACAGTAAATCAGAGGGAGACACCGTTATCTATTTCTCCGGCTCAGCTAGAAAAGTTGGTGGAGCGTATGTGTCAAAAACTGATTTTAGAAAATTCCCAAGGAAAGGAAATGCTCTTAGAAAAGAAAGGGGGTAAAACGGAGAAGAAACCTAGATCGGGATCGGTTGTGCGAATTAACTGGAAAGCGATTGCACAGGAGGCTGTGAAAAATGGATGTTACGATGTGGCTGCTGAGTTGTCTAAGGTACTGTGTTTTCCTGTAACGTATGATATTGATCATAATCAAGGACACTATCAGGTTTCGGACTGGACAGAGGACATTAAGACACTGATGAGAATGATTTTGACTCCTTCTCAAATGATCATGTTTGATAAGTTTTGGGGTCAGTTTTGTCAGCTTTCAGAGAATACACAACGGCAGCAGGGGGATCCCCTGGCTTGAGTCACAGCAAAACAATTAATGGGAACAGGACAATGGTTTGGTGTTGAACGACAAGTTCGGAGTAATCCTGCGGTCTTTCAGGAATCAATGGAATGTGCCCAAAAGGCATTAAAAAGAGTACAAGCAGGCCGCACTATATGTCTTTAAGACAAAAGCCAGAAGAGTCGTTTGCAGAATTTGTAGATCGTGTATGTGAGGCAATGAGTAATTCGGATATTCCTGACTATTTAAAGGGTTATATGTTAAAAAATGTAGCTTTTGAAGGAGCTAATACAAAAACAAAATCAGTATTGGTAAATTTACCACAGGGGACCACAATTGAGGAGGTGCTGGAAAGAGCAGCTAACATACCTTCTGGTCCACAGGCTTTTCTCATAGATACTATGCACAAATTGGCTGAACGATCACTGAAATTGGAAGAGGCTGCGGAGTCACAAGCCAAATATTGGCAGCCTTAGCTCCTTTAAAGGCTAATACGAGGGGGCAACAAGGGGATGTTTTTCAAAGGAAGATACGACGTTATAAGTGTGGTAAAGAAGGGCATATCCGATCACAATGTAGAGTGAAATTGGTATGGTGTGATAATTGTAGAAGTAATTCTCATTCCACCAATGCATGTCAAAGTTCGGGAAACGGCCGGAGCAGCGCGAAGAGCCGCCGCGCTGGGACACAAGTGGCAGCTCCAGTCTATTACCAGCAGGACGCAGAAATTAAAACGACACCTCAGCCTTGCAACCGGCAACCGGAGGGAGCATCGGCTTGGACGTGGCAACAGCAGTAGATGTTACCTTAATAGATAATCGGCCCATTAAAGTGAAAACAGATGTAAAGGGACCTATATACATCAATGGTCAGCCTGTAGGAGCATTGTTAATGGGTCGATCATCTATGGGTGTTAAAGGGATGATGATATTGCCAGGGGTAATTGATGCGGATTACAGTGGTGTTGTGTTGTGATGTGGACTATGTATCCTCCAATTTTTATACAGCAAGGTAGCCGTGTAGCTCAATTGGTACCAATTCCAAATTTAGTTGCAGAAATGGCATGCGATCAGCCTGTACGAGGTGACAAAAGCTTTGGATCCACAGGGGGACTGGCTCTCTTAACTACACTAATGGGAAGACGACCAGTCACTGGTGTTGAATTTTGGTACGGGTCTCAGCACATGAAATTAATTTGCCTTCTAGATACTGGTGCTGACATCACAATCATGAGTAATGCACACTGGCCGAGACACTGGCCTTTAGAGCCAGCAATAGAAGTAGAAGGTGTTGGAGGAGCTCAAGCAGTAATGCAGAGTAGTCACAAAATTGTAGTGAAGATTGAAGGAAAACAGGCCTTGATTACAGTTGCAGTTATGCCATTGCCTAATGGAATCAATGCTTTGGTGGGCCGGGATGTGACGGGTGTGGTCTTAACCTCAGCACACCCCCCACCCCCCCCCAGCGGTTTCTGGTACGGCTACTGTCGACCATGGCTCTGTTCTGATTTAAAGCAACAGTACTTATTTTGTCATTTCTGATTGTAATGTCTTTCAGAGATTTGTTATTTAGAGTTTTGTTAAGTTTTTCTAACAAGCATAATGAATAAGTAAGCATTTGGTATTTATAAGTACTTGGTACATAGTAATTGCAGTAAGGTGTAAGTACTTTGTAATGAGTTCACATTGTATGATTTTCTTTTGGTTCGAACCTTTTTAATTGTGTGCCTATAGGCATTTCAAAGGAGCTCCATGTAATATAGTCAAGGAATGTATAAACAGGTTTTAATTTTGGAAAGTGTTTTTTTTAGTTAATGTAACAATTTTATTTCTTTTTAGACACTGATTTGATGGATTAATTTTAACATAGTTTTTTAAGGTTTTAAGGATTTTTGGTATTAGCATAAGTTAAGGTTTGTAGTAAATAGGTATTAATTTTAACAACTATTCCTTCACTAATGTGCAGAAGAATCAAGACTAAGAGGAAACAGCATTTCCCATGCAGTCGAACATCGATCACAATAACTGTTATGATAATCTGGGATCAAAAGCATCAATCAGAAGAATGTAACACAGCATCATGTGAATTAGGACTGAATATTATGGTTGATTGATTGTTGTGTGATTAGAGAAAATGTTCATAGGGACTTATATGTTATCTCACCAGTTTGCTATAATTTTACACACCTAGAGGGAAAATCAAAATTCATAACAACACAACATCCATTTTCATTTTCAGTTGAAAACATCAACAAAAAAAAAAAAAAAAGGGGGGGGGAGGGGGGAGAAAGAGAGAATACCCCATAGCAAAAATAAAAAGGTTTTTTAATGGTACCAATAAGAGATCAGTATTACTAGGATGAGCAAAAACACATTATTATGGGTAATTTTATATTGGGCAAAGCAATGAAGCTCTTTTGCTCTTGCTGATTGCCTGCAAGTTTTCTGTCTGTGAAGCTAGAGCCTGGCCAGATCTACCTTGACAGATGAAAGAAATCTTGCTACCATTAAACAATTTATGATTTTTGACCATCCTAGAGAAAATAAAGATGCAACATATCCCTAAAGTAGATTTGTAAAACAGTATTAAGGATTGCATTTATGCTTTAATCTTTGTAATGTGTTCAGGCATAATCAAGTCTTCTCTGTCAATAAGAAGAGTGAAATGTAAAGATCAGAACTATTGAGATCTAAGTTCTTCTTTACAATGTCTGTTATCTTCGACCATGTATTATGCCAGCTCTGTTAGAGCATTCTATCTAGATTCAACTTAAGCTTTGTGCCTTGTATAGGTAACATGGCCCAACATAACAGGCAATAATAAATTTTGATTGAGCCTTCAGACTGTGAGTGAACCTTTTCAGACGTGTCTGATAGGGATACCCAGATTTGATGTAGGTATGTTTGTTAATTATAGTAGTAATAATTGTAGTAATGAGAGTGAAGTGGCAAATTGCAGTGCATACTGACTCTGGTATTGCACTCATATTGATTAGTCTATTGGGACTGGGTTGGTTCTGTATTGTCTGTGATGCACAGTCTGAGAAGCAACCGGCAATTTAATGTCCTGTATCTTATGTTGTCCCACAACTGCAGATTCATCAGAAAGTTCAGGTCTGGCAGATAGCTTCAATTTTTGTCCATCAATTTCTATTGAAGCTACTCCAAAAGCCCATTTGTAACCTCTAGGGTCTTTGAAACGCCCTTCTCTCAGAAAATCAATTCCCAAAATACAAGGTGCATCAGGTCCGGTCACAACTGTATGCTTCCTCCATTGTTTACCAGTTAAACTTATATTAACCTCTACCTTACTTAACTCTTGAGATCCACCAGTGACTCCCAGAATAGTTATAGACTCTGATCCCTGATAATTTGATGGTATTATGGTGCACTGAGCTCCTGTGTCAACCAAGGCCCTGTACTTCCGAAATTGTGAAGTGCCAGGCCACTGGATGTACACATCCCAATAGATTCTATTATCTCTGTTATCCCTCTCCTCTCTGGCGGGAGGCAGGGCACCCCTAGTTATGGGGAACATGCGCACATGTGCATTGCACATAGTTTGCAGGGTTATAACTTTGCATGTTATAACTGGAGCCACTGTTGGAGCCATAAGAGTCGCTCTGGGGAACTGTGGAAGTAACAGCTACCCTTCTGGTATTGCTACCTCGGGTTCTGCCACTTTGCAATTCCCTCAGTCTCCTGAAAAGATTAGAAGTTGGTTGGCCATCCCAGCGGTTCATGTTCTCACTCAAACTGATCACGCAGAGTTATCCAAATAGTTCTACGTGATTGCCTTGGTGGTCTGTTTTGGAACGACCTGTTTTGGAATGACCTGTTTTGGAATGACCTCCTTGGAGGACGTGTATTCCTCACAGATGAAACTTGTATCCACCTGGAGGGAAGAATTGAAATTATCCCTTTGTGCCAATTGGGATATGGAAATTTCTAAATTCAGCTTTATCCTCTCATGCAATTCTCAATTTTTCCAGACAGAGTTTCAATGGCTGAAACCAAAGAACCACGTGTCATGCTATCCTCCAATTGTCTCATTTGATCACTGAATTGGCCAACCGTAGGGAGAAGCTCCACCATAACTTCTTGACACAATTCTGCTTGCCAGAATGTTTGCATAATTGGAAGGAGCAAGTTTGATGATCTTTTTAGCAAGACCAATACCCACAGGAATGTCATCAGGATTCAGAGTTTCATGTTCACCATAGAGTAGCTCTCTAACAGCAAATTCTCTCAAGCGCTTAATTCCCTCATCTATGGTAGTCCAGGGTTTAGGATTCCATGGAAGATCATCTCGGGAAGGGTATCTCAGGGCAACCGCCATTAAAAGGCGTATCCACAGACTAACCTTACCGAGAGCTCTGCCTAGATGTCTATCTATTCCATTGTCCCTTGAGAGAGTTCCTAACTGAGCTGCTGACTTGTCTCCAACTGTTAGAGCTGGAGCACCTGTATCATAACACCTACTAAGCCAAGCTAGAACTGGTTCCTTATCCGCCCTGGTGAAATCTTTTACGGACATTACGCAATTCCTCCCGTGGAGAAGAACACTCCAAAATATCATCTTGCTCTTCATCTCCCTGAATTCTTTGCCCATATAATCCTGCTGTCATTCTCCTAAGGATCTCTTTAAGCTGAGAACCACCTTTGCCAGCTGCTTTCCTAGCTTCATCTGTATCCTGCTTTGATCTCACTAGGTTAGCTAGATCTTTAAAACAAACCACCTCTTCCTCCTGAGCAGGATCTCTTAGAGTAGAGGGCCCCTCACCAGGATCAGTCTCCAGCTCCTCTTCTTCTCCATCTTTGGCCTTTGCACCTCTAGTCTTTAAAGGAGCCACCTTAACTGGAGCTGTGTTTGAATTTACAGCCACCTTAATGGAAGCTGACAGGTCCTGAGATAAATCAGCTGCTGGGGCAGTGACTTCCGGTCCCACCGAGGGAGTAGGCGGAAGTGACGTTGCTCCGTTAATGGCCGATGGAGAAGAAGAAGAAGGAGAAGGAGTGGGAGAAGGAGAGGTGCCATGTTGATACCAGCCGATGCCCTTGGCTGCTTGCTAGAATCAGCAAAGTCATTTAGAGCTGCTTTACCAATTAACTTTTTAGCCTTCTTTTTAACTGACACGGGTTCTCCACAGTCCTCATCACTAGATGACTCTGGGACTGATCTCGAGCTACGGCGTTTTCTTTTTGGTCTAGTTTTAATAACAAAACAAGCTCTGGACACCTTTCTCTCTCGCCACAGAGAAATACAGAGATACACAATAATTATCACCAGCAGCAGAATTATACACATCAAATAAATCACCTTTGGGATCCCAGGCATCACCTAAAGTTACTCTCTCCTCAGGCGGAATCTTAAAACCCTTTATCTCAATTGGGAGAGTGGTGGAGGTAACATTCCTGTATCTCACTGGCCATAATAAATTAATACATTTTCCATACCATAATTTAACTCTATACATAACCCACATATAAATTGTCCGCACCAAATATTTACCCAGGTAATCCAAAAGCAAACCCAAACAATATCTGTAAACCAGAGCCCCAAAAATTGAAAAGAACAATCGCTCCACAAACCACAAGACCTTCATGTTTGCTAATTCAGCTGGAAAACACTAAATCAATCAAGTAATAAATTAAACTAATTATCTGCCCGCACGTTGGGTACGCCAATAAAAAAAATGTGGTGGGTGAAAGGGTAAGGCCGAGAAGCCTCTTCCCTTCCCCCTTGTAAGGTAAAAGGGAAAAAAAAATTGAAGGGAAAGGGAAAAAAAACTCACCAGCCGAATTAGCAAAGCAGTGGAGCTATATTTACAAAGCAGTGTAGGATTTTGCAGGGGAATATTTACAAATTTACAATATCTACAATATATACAAAGATATACAACAGAGTAACACAGAAATGAGAGTAACCCCCCTCGGCCGAGGGGGGATCCTCACCTCCGCTCTCCCCTCTCTTCCCCCTTTCCCCAGAATGGGATAGAAAGAGGAAGAAAAGAGAGAAAAAAAAATGTTAGAAGCAGTTTGTGTTAGTTGGAAGGGAGTTAATACAGGCCTTATCAGTTTTTCAAGGCCGGAGCCTTGGCAGAAAGCCCAGCACAGGGGAGCTGCTGCACCGAAGGAGATGCGGAAGCAAGAGTGACAGAGAAGTGCTGGGAATGCCCACTTCACTCTCAGGCCAGATAGTGCTTCCTCCCACTTGACCCAATGAAAATTAGTTTAGACTCTTCCTTCCGTTTACCAACTTCCGTCCACCATATTCCTTTCTTATAGGGGCACCGCCAACCGGGCACAGTGAACCTTTTCAGACGTGTCTGATAGGGATACCCAGATTTGATGTAGGTATGTTTGTTAATTATAGTAGTAATAATTGTAGTAATGAGAGTGAAGTGGCAAATTGCAGTGCGTTATTGATTAAGGGACTGACTCAGCGGTAACCATATGATCCTGAAGAACTGTGATTATTGGGCTCTCAGCAGGTTGGCAATGCATCAAGAAACTGGACTCGAACGTGTATTGTGGTTGGAGGCGTGTTTAAAGGACAGCAAGGTTTTGAGCAAGTGTTAGAAGGTTGGGGGAAAGTGCCAGTTGGGATACAAAGCAGCTCTCAGGGATGGACTGACGTTCATCCCAAAAGACCATATGCAATGAGAGCCTTTGTAAGTGTAATAGTGCCAGGTGCCGCTGCAGGAAAAGCCTTGAGTGCAGTAGAAAAAATTAGCGTGTTGGTCAGTAAAACCGCAAATGTTACCACTCAGGTGTTAGAAGGGTTATTGTTAGATCAAAAATCATTGAAGCACGCATTACTGCAAAATCGTGCTGCAATTGATTTTTTGGTGTTGGCTCAAGGGCATGGATGTGAAGATTTTGAAGGAATGTGTTGCTTTAACTTGTCGGATCATGGAGTGTCGATGCATGCTGAGATTAGGTGGCTAAAGAATCATACGCGTGCTATCATAATTGTAAAAAGTCCCTTAGATGATTGGTTAAGATCAATGTTTGGGAATGTGTCACAGTGGGTTATACAATTGATAAAAGAAGCTTTAAGATTTTTAGGTATTATTGTACTAATTTTGATTAATGTTAAACTTGTTTATAATTGTATTATGCAAAGTGTTCAAAGAATAACCTCCAAGGCCTTACTTGCACAAAAGAAAAACGGGGAATTTGTTGGGGGTTTGTTTTGAGCAAGAGGGGACTTGGGTCCCAGGAACACCTGTGCAATTCAGGCCTTGAAGAATTCTCTGTTGACAATATAGTGGTGGAGTAGGAGATGTGAGAAAGTGCTGATTGCTTGGTATGCTGAAGTCCAGCTGCCCCTGAGAAGGGAGGCAAGCAAGATAAGGAGGAAGCGAGATCTGGGAAAAGAG